>JAGIQG010000010.1:107903775-108429407 GCA_024679065.1 Sphyrna mokarran
AGGATTCCCGGGGCTGGGGATGGAGAGGATTCCCGGGCTGGGGATGGAGAGGATTCCCGGGGCTGGGGATGGAGAGGATTCCCGGGCTGGGGATGGAGAGGATTCCCGGGGCTGGGGATGGAGAGGATTCCCGGGGCTGGGGATGGAGAGGATTCCCGGGCTGGGATGGAGAGGATTCCCGGGGCTGGGATGGAGAGGATTCCGGGGCTGGGAATGGATCTGTTTCTGGAGAGGATTCCCGGGGCTGGGGATGGAGAGGATTCCCGGGCTGGGGATGGAGAGGATTCCCGGGGCTGGGGATGGAGAGGATTCCGGTGGGGATGGAGAGATTCCCGGGGCTGGGGATGAGAGGATTCCCGGGGCTGGGGATGGAGAGGATTCCCGGGGCTGGGGATGGAGAGGATTCCCGGGGCTGGGGATGGAGAGGATTCCCGGGGCTGGGGATGGAGAGGATTCCCGGGGCTGGGGATGGATCTGTTTCTGGAGAGGATTCCTGAACCTGGGCAGCACTGATGGGTTTGGTTCCAATCTACTTTTGTCCAGAGTTTGACAAACCTGCAGAATTCCTCCTCACAACCAGGAAGTGGAATTTATGTGCCTTTTTTGTTGGAATGTACAGTTTACCATGACAACCCTGCAGACTATTCCTCCAGAAACATCAGTCGTAACAACCACAAACAGTATCTTCCACCGTGACAACACTACATCATCTCCTGTACCGGCTCTGTCTGCCATCCCCACCGGCTCTCTAACACACACTATTTCTGCAGTAATCGCTCTCTCTCTGCCTGTGTTCTGTGGTCTCTCTCTGTCTGTCTTTATTGCTGTTGTTTTGCTGCTTGGATCCCAGAGTGAATGAACCCTTCAGTCAGAGGAAGCCTCTCCATTGACTAACCAGCAACGATGGCTCGATTTGGCAGATCAGGGTAACTGTGATGATTAAGTTCCCATCCCATCCTCCCCAGTATGTCCAAGTCCAAAGTGGACGCCACACTGAACACAAGGAGTTTGTAATTTTCCAATCAATATGTCAGTCCCCACATCTCCAGCGGGTCACGGGAATCGAGTGTGCCCCCCACCCTCCAAACCGTGCAGATTGTGGTTAAAAACACGGAACACTGATTAGATCATGCCTAACTTTTGATCTTGAGTTTAACATTGTGTGCACACAGTTAAACATAGTGCAGGAGTTTGAGTGATTGAACGGGATAGTCTCCAGGTGCCAGTACAGTGCTGTAGTCATTGGCATCTGTTATTTTTGGAGGGTTCACCCAGTTGCCCCCAGCACCCCCGGAGCTGAATACTGCTTCAATCGGTTCCTGGAGACCTGAAGTCATCCATACTGAGAGTCGATATGAAATTAAGTTGCATTGAAAAATGGTTCACTTTACATTAAAATCGTATTATTATTTCATAGAATCCCTGGTGTGCAGAAGGAGGCCATTCAGCCTATAGAGTCTTTACCAACATCAATCCCACAGCCCTACATATTTACCCGTTAATCCCTCTAACCAACACATCCTGGAACACTAAGGGGCAATTTAGCATGACCAGTCCACCTAACCCGCACATCTTTGGACTATGGGAGGAAACTGGAGCACCCAGAGGAAACCCACGCAGACACAGGGAGAACTCCACACAGACAGTGACCCAAGCAGGGAATCAAACCCAGGTCCATGGTGCTGTGAGGCAGTAGTACTTGTCACTCTGCCACCCCTTTCTGATATCCTGTAACTGTATTTAATGTACAAACATTCATAGCCAGATTTATTTATCAGAGACGATGTGGATGTTGTACTAGCCTCAAGCAGTGCACGTTTGCCAGAAGCTGCAATTTGATGACTTTCTCTTTCACATCAGCTATTGAATGGACAGTCTGAAATTTCAATATAACACAAGTTGGGGAGGGGGGTGCGAATTGCACCACACTGACCCTTGGGTTCTCTTTGTGTTGGATGACAGATTCCTTGAGTAACTTGACATTAATTCTCAGAACTGTGGGGCTTAACATGTATGTTATTGTGAATTAACAAATTAAATCTTTGTGTCGTCTCTCCTGGTGATTTATTGTCTCCGAATCTCAGCCTCTCCCTCTCAAACTGGTCCTTTCTTTCCCCTCCATCTCTCTTTCCCGTTCTCTCCTCCACATGCCATCTTTCTCCACTTCTCTCTAGAGATTCTCAAATCCTGCTTTCCTCTCTCTCTCTCTCTTCAGTATCTATTCAGTGAAGATTTTGCGCAGACGTGACTCCGTGCTTTTATGCAGGGGTGAGTCTGTGCTTTTGCAATCACAGCTCCTTTTACAGTATTTGAAATGTTAACAGTGAGTTGTTAATTGGTTACACATCCACTTGTGCATTCATGTCTGCAGCTCTTCTGGCTTTATATAGAACATACAACAGTACAGCACAGTACAGGCCCTTCAGCCCTCAATGTTGTGCCGAGCTACATCTGAACCCAAGATCAAGCTATCCCACTCCCTATCATTCTGCTGTGCTCCATGTGCCTATCCAATAACCGCTTGAAAGTTCCTAAAGTTTCCGACTCCACTATCACAGCAGGCAGTCCGTTCCACACCTTAATCACTTTCTGAGTAAAGAATCTACCTCGAACATCCCTCCTATATCTCCCACCATGAACCTTATAGTTATGTCCCCTAGTAACATAGAACATTACAGCGCAGAATAGGCCCTTCGGCCTTCGATATTGCGCCGACCAATTAAGAAAAAGCAATGACCCTCCAAACTAAACCATTCCCTTTTCATCCATAAACTTATCTACTAACCTCTTAAACGCCACCAAACTTGGCGCAACTACAACTGCATTCCATACCCTTACCACCCTCTGGGTAAAGAACCTACCTCTGACATCCGTCCTATAACTATCACCCCTTAATTTAAAGCTATGTCCCCTCGTGCTAGCTTTCTCCATCCTAGGAAAAAGGCTATCACTGTCCACCCTATCTAAACCTCTAATCATCTTATATGTTTCAATAAGGTCTCCTCTTAGCGCCTTCTTTCTAACGAAAACAACCTCAAATCCCTCAGCCTCTCTTCATAAGAACTGCCCTCCATACCAGGCAACATCCTTGTAAACCTCCTCTGTACCCCCTCCAATGCCTCCACATCTTTCTTATAATGCGGGGACCAGAACTGCACACAATACTCCAAGTGCGGCCGCACTAGAGTTTTGTACAGTTGCAACATGACGTTGCGGCTACGAAATTCAATCCCCCTACCAATAAAAGCTAAGACTCCATATGCCTTCTTAACAACCTTCTCGACTTGACTGCCTACTTTCAGGGATCTATGCACATATACACCAAGATCCCTCTGTTCATCAACACTATTAAGAGTCCTACCATTAGCCCTATACTCTACACATTTGTTATTCCTGCCAAAATGAATTACCTCACACTTTTCCACATTAAACTCCATTTGCCACCTCTCGGCCCAGCTCTGCAACTTGTCCAAGTCTCTCTGCAAACTATAACACCCCTCTTCACTATCTACCATTCCTCCGACTTTGGTGTCATCCGCAAATTTACTAATCCATCCTTCAATACACTCATCTAGATCATTTATAAAAATTACAAACAGCAGGGGCCCCAAAACAGATCCCTGAGGTACACCACTTGTAACCGAACTCCATGATGAATAATTTCCATCAACCACCATTCTCTATCTTATATCAGCTAGCCAATTGCTAATCCAATTAGCTAAATCACCCTCAATCCCATACATCTACATTGTCTGCAGAAGCCTTCCATGGGGCACCTTATCGAACACCTTACTAAAGTCCATATATACCACATCAACTGCCTTACCACCGTCCACCTCTTTGGTCACTTTTTCAAAAAACTCAATAAGGTTAGTAAATCACGACGTACCCTTCACAAAACCATGCTGACTATCCCCAATCAATTTATTTCTCTCTAAATAACTATAAATCCTATCCCTAATAATTCTTTCCAATATTTTGCCTACAACAGAAGACTCACCGGTCTATAATTCCCAGGAAAGTCTCTATTCCCCTTCTTGAACAATGGGACCACATTCGCTATCCTCCAGTGTTCTGGCACTATACCTGTAACCAACGACGACCTGAAGATCAGAGCCAGAGGCTCTGCAATCTCCTCTCTCGCCTCCCAGAGAATCCTAGGGTAAATACTATCCGGCCCAGGGGACTTAGAACATAGAACATTACAGCACAGAACAGGCCTTTCAGCCTTCGATGTTGTGCCGACCAAAATAAAAAGCAATGCCCCTCCAAACTAAACCATTCCCTTCTCTTCCATATACTTATCAATTAACCTCTTAAACGCCACCAAACTTGGCGCATCTACAACAGTGCAGGCAGGGCATTCCACTCCCTAATCACTCTTTGAGTAAAGAACTACCTCTGATATCCGTCCTATAACTCATACCCCTTAATTTAAAGCTGTGTCCCCTCGTGCTAGCTTTCTCCATCCTAGGAAAAAGGCTATCACTGTCCACCCTATCTAAACCTCTAATCATCTTATATGCTTCAATAAGATAACTTCAAACCCTCAAGAATATCTAGGACATCCTCCTTATCTACTTCAATACTTTCCAGTTTCTAACCCTGTATCCCAGTGTTCTCCACAACTACATTTACATCTCCCTGCGTGAATACCGAAGAGAAATATTTGTTCAGTGCCTCTCCAATCTCTTCAGGCTCCACGCACAACTTCCCACTGCTGTCCATAACTGGCCCTAATCTTGCCCTAACCAATCTTCTTTTCTTAACATACCTAAAGAAAGCTTTAGGATTCTCCTTGATCCTATCAGCCAAAGTCTTCTCGTGTCCTCTTTTAGCACTTCTCAACTCATTCTTTAGCTCCCTCCTGGCTAATCTATAGCTATCCAGTGCACTAACTGAGCCTTCAAGCCTCATCCTGACATAACAGCTACATCCACCAGAGGAAATAGTCTCTGCATGACTACTCTATCAATCCCTCTCATCATTTTATAAACCTCTATTAAATTGCCTCTCATCCTCCTCCACTCTACAAAGAACAAAGCACGGGAAACAGGCCCTTCGACCCAACAAGCCCACGCCGCCACCTCGATGTTCCCACGTCTACCCGTGATCCCTGTCTATGTTTGTAGATCTATGGATTAAAAACCAAATTTGAGACAATTTAGGGAGAATTTGTTTTGCAATTAGCCTAAGAGCACATCTTTGGGATGTGGGAGGAAACCGGAGCACCCGGAGAAAACCCACGCAAGCACGGGGAGAATGCGCAAACTCCCACAGACACAGGCCCAAATCCATGTATCTGCACAGCACAGCGATAGTCACTGAGCTGTCGTGTTGCCCATCAAATGGTCCAGGTCAAGCGTACACTAACGACGTGAAGCACTAGGATACTCTCAAAAAAAAATCCAAGAGCAGCCCTCTCACGACCCATCGCGTGTATGCCCCTCGTTAGACAACAAGGTGGACCAAAGCACCTGTAGGATAAAAACAAGTATATCAATATCATCATCTATTTACACACTTCCCAGGGACTCCCAAGGCTCATGATCCCTATTTTAAATCAGTTTTCTATACCCCTCCATTCCCATTCTGTTCATGTGCCCATCTAAGTATTTCTTAAATAACTCCAGAGTACCTGCCTCCACCACTTTACTTGGCAGCGCATTCCATACCCCCACCACCCTCTGTGTGAAAAAACTCCCTCTAGCATCCAAATTATACCTTACCCCCCTCACCCTAAGCCCGTGACCCCTCGTGCTATTAGAGTCCATCCTAGGAAAAAGCTTAACCCTGTTTACTCTATCTATACCCCTCATAATCTTGTACACCTCTATTAGATCTCCTCTAAGTCTACGTCTTTCTAAGGAAAACAGTCCCTATTTGCCTAACCTCTCTCTAAAGAGAAAAGCCCCAGCTCCCTCAACCTTTCCTCAAGACCTACCCTCCAAACCAGGCAGCATCGTGGTAAGTCTCCTCTGCACTCTCTCCAATGCTTCCTCACGTCCATCTTATAGTGAGGAGACTAGAACTGAACACACTATTCCAAATGTGGTCACACCAACATCTGATACAGTTGCTGCATAACCCCACGGCTCTTAAACTCAAACCCCCTGTTAATAAACGCTAACACACTGTAAGCCTTCTTCACAGCTCTATCTACTTGAATGGCAACCTTCAGAGATCTGTGGATATGAACTCCAAGATCTCTCTATTCCTCCACATTCCTCAGAACCCTGCCATTGACCCTGTAATCCGCATTCATGTTTGTCCTACCAAAATAATACCTTGCACATATCAGGGTTAAACTCCATCTGCCACTTTTCTGTCCAGCTCTGTACCCTATCAATGTCTCTTTGCAGCCTACAAGAGCCCTCCACCTCATCCACTACTCCACCAATCTTGGCGTCATCAGCAAATTTATTAACCCACCCTTCAGCCCCCTCTTCCAAGTCATTGATAGAAATCACAAACAGCAGAGGACCCAGCATTGATCCCTGTGATACACCCACTGGTAACTGGCCTCCAGTCTGAAAATTTTCCCTCCACCACCACCTTCTGTCTTCTATGAGACAGCCAGTTACTTATCCAATCGGCCAAATTTCCTTATATCCTCCTTACTTCCTTCATGAGCTCACCATGGGGAACCTTATCAAACGCCTTATTAAAATCCATGTATGTGATATTAACTGGTCTACCTTTGCCTACACAATTAGTTACCTCCTCAAAGAATTTAATCAGATTTGTGAGACAGGACTTAACCCTCACGAAACCGTACTAACTATCCCAGATTAAGCTGCATCTTTCCAAATGGTCATAAATCCTATCTCTCAGGACCCTTTCCATTAACTTACCGATCACCCAAATTAAGACTAACCAGCCTATAATTAGCAGGGTCATTCCTATTTCCTTTCTTGAAGAGAGGAACAACATTTGCCATTCTCCAATCCTCTGACACAATCCCCGTGGACAGTGAGGATCCAAAGATTAAAGATAAAGGCTCTGCAATCTCATCTTTGCCTCCCAAACTATCCTAGGACGTATCCCATCTGGCCCAGGGAACTTACAGGAATCCTACAGTATAGAAAGAGGCCGTTCAGCCAATCGAATTTGCACCGACTACCATCTCCCCCAGGCCCTATCCCTATCTTACCCACTAATCCCTCTAACCTAAGTATCTCAGGACACTAAGGGGCAATTTTAGCATGGCCTATCAACCTAACCTGCACATCTTTGGACTCTGGCTGCTCTTGGATGTTGTTTCGAGAATTGCCTAGTGCTTTGCGTCATTAGTGTACACTGAAACTGGACCAATTGATGGGCAACATGACAGTTCAGTGACTAACACTGTTTGCTATGAAGTTACAGGGACCCGGGTCAAGATCTATGGCTTGGATCAGTGTCTATGGGAGTTTGCACATTCTCCCTGTGCTTGCGTGGGTTTTCTCCAGGTGCTCCGGTTTCCTCCCACATCCCAAAAACGTGCTTTTCAGCTGATTGGTGTCAATAAATTGTCCCTAAATTAGATCTCCCTTAATTTGGCGTATATATAATTCCCTAAATTTCCAACCCCTTTATTGTGGAGTCCATTAGAGGTAGACAAAAGTTGTGGGTAGAAGAAAGACTTGAATAAGGCACTCACTGAGTGTTAAAATGGGCGGCGCAGGCTTGTGGGGCTGAAGGGCCTGTTTCCTATGCTGTTCTTTGTCCTTTGAAACTGGAGCACCCAGAGGAAACTCACACAGATATGAAGAGAATGTGCAAACTCTGCATAGACAGTGACCTAAGCTGGAAATCGAACCTGGGTCCTTGGAGCTGTGAAGTAGCTGTGCTAACCACTGTGCTACCGTGCCTCCCAGGTTATTGCCGCTTGGGTTTTTTTAAAATTGCTAATACATTTTCCTTCAGAACATCTAGCTCCTCCATCCTATCAGCCTGTATCTCATACACATTCTGAAAAACCTGGTCCCTCTCTTTAGTAAACACTAGTGCTCTTAGGCTAATTGGCAAAACAAATTCCCCTAAATTGTCTCAAATTTGGTTTTTAAATCCACTGATCTATAAACATGGACAGGGATCGCGGGTAGAGATGGGAACATCAGGATGGCGGCGCGGGCTCGTTGGGCCAAAGGGCCTGTTTCCCATGTTGTTTTGTTCTTTGTTCTTCTTCTTCTTTAAAGAAAAGTATTCATTCAACCCCTCACCCATCTCTTCTGACTACATGCACAAGTTCCCACTACTAACCTTGACTGGCCTTAACCTCACCCTGGTCATTCTTTTATTTCTCACATGAGAGTAAAAAGCCTCGGGGTTTTCCTTGATCCAACCCACCCAGGACTTTTCATGCCCCCTCCCAGCTCTCCTAAGCCCTTTTTTCAACTCATTCCTAGCTATCTTGTAACCCTCAAGCAACCCAACTGAACCTTGTTTTTTTCAACCTTACACGTGTTTCCTTTTTCCTCTTAACAAGTCATTCAACCTTTTTTCTGAAACATGGTTCCCTCACTCGGGCATTCCCTCCCTGCCTGCCAGGGACATACCTATCAAGGACATGCAGTATTTGTTCCTTGAAGAAGCTCCACTTTTTGTTTGTGCCCATACCTGACAGTTTCCCATCTTATGCTCCCTAATTCTTGCCTCATCGCATCATAATTATCCCTGCCCCAATTATAAACCTTGCTCTGCTGTGTGACCCTATCCCTCTCCATTGCAATAATGAAGGACACGGAATTGTGGTCATTTTCTCCAAAGTGCTCTCCCACAAACAAATCTAACACTTGGCCCAATTCATTACCCGGTACCAAGTCCAATGTGGCCCCACCTCTTGTCAGCTTAGCCACATAGTGTAACCCGCCTGCACACACTGTACAAGAAGTATCCCATCCATGTCAGAAACATCCATTCTCCTGCAACTCATGATAACTACCCTGTGACCTCCTCACCTATCCACAATCTGCTTTTCAATTTCCTCCTACACATCTCTATTACTATTTGGGGGCCTACAGAAAACTCCTAACAATGTGACCAATCCTTTCTTATTTCTAACTTCAGCTCATATTACCTCAGTAGACAGATCACCCTCGAAATGCCTTTCAGCAGCCATTAAACTATCCTTGATTAACAATGCTACTCCTCCACCTCTTTTACCACCTTCCCTACTCTTACTGGATTTGGGACATTAGTGAGAATTATCCATTGTGGAATTGTATTCTGAACGATTGAGAGAATCTCACAGGTTGGGGTGATGAATGTTTATCGGATCAGCCAGTGTCACAGACATAATTGTCACTCTCCATTAATCCTAAGAACCTTAAACTCCAAGAACATGGGCTGTCTTGACCTGACTTGATGGCAACAATTTCAAATGGTAAAGGGATGGGACAGGAGATAAAATAAAATTTATTTATTAGTGTCACAAGTAGGCTTACATTAACACTGTAATGAAATTACTGTGAAAATCCTCTAATTACCACATTCCGGTATCTGTTTGGATCAGTGCACCCAATCAGTATGCCTTTCAGTCTGGGAGAAAACTAGAGCACCTGGAGGAAACCCACACAGACACGAGAAGAATGTGCAAACTCTGCACAATTCCCAAGCTGGGAATTGAACCTAGATCCCTGATACTGAGGCGGTAGCGCTAACCACTGTGCTGTCATGGCAATGTTGATAAAAGATTAAAGCTCTGGTTAGAGACCAGGAGTAAGTCTTCTCCAGCATTATGAAGCAACATTCATATTTGGAGTTGGTGACCAGAGCAGAAATTGTCTTTCTGTTGCAGGAGACTGGATGTATCTGTTTTGGAACTGGATGGCCAGACTCCAGTTGCGTGATTTCAATCACAGTGACTATAATCATTGTTTTGCTTCACTCTCCCTACCCTCAGCGAAAGCAGCATCTCAGAGACAAAAACCACTCTTCTGAAGATTGTGTTTTCAATATTTGCTTTTGAGCAGATTTACACTTCTTACCCTCCTAATAACAGTGTGGATGTCGCTACACCACAGAGACAACAGTGATTCAAGAAAGCAACTCATCACCACCTTCCCTAGGGCAATTAGGGATGGGCAGTAAATGATGGCCAGCCAACAATGCTCACAAAAGAATTTAAAGGAACATTTTTTGGAGACAGGAACAAAGAAAAGCACTGGAACAGCTCTTCAGCCCTCTAAGTTTGCACTGACCATAATGCCCTAACTGAACTGGTCGGCAGGGCAAGATTTCAAAAGGGGAACATGTGACAAATAGTGACCACAATTCTGTCTAAGTTACTAATAGAAAAGGATGAGTGGTGTCCGAAGAGGAGGTGCTAAATTGGTGGAATGCTAGATACAGTTGGATTAGCAGGAACTGATAGTCACTGATTGGGAGAGGTTGTTTGAAAGTAGGTCCACGTTCAGCATGTGGGAGTCTTTTGAGAGACAACTGATAATGTTGAACAAAGAACAATACAGCACAGGAAACAGGCCCCTCGGTCCAACAAGCCCACGCCGTCATTTTAACATTGTGAGTGCCCTCTTCTACCTATGACCTTTGTCTACACCTATTGGGGAAGGTTGAGGGAAGACTAATTTAGGGACAATTTGTTGCACCAATCAACCTAACAGCATGTTTTTGGGATGTGGGAGGAAACCGGAGCACACGGAGAAAACCCATGCAATCACGGGGAGAATGTGTAAACACCCATAGACACAAGCCTAAATCCATGTGACTACATAGCAAACAGTGGTGTCATGTTGCCTGTCAGATGGTCCAGTTTAAGCGTATACTAACGACGTGAAGCACTAGGCCACTCTCGAAGCAACATCCAAGAGCAGCCCTCGCTCGACCCACTGTATGTATGTCCCTTGTTGGTCAACAAAGCGGACCGAATCACTTGTGAAGTAAAAGAACAGACATCAATAAACAGGCACAACTTATTACATCCATTCACAGAATCCCCAGAAACTTAGAAATAAAACACGTGAGCCATAAAATATGTTGGAAGGTCCATAGAAATCAACTGATTCCCAGGGACATCTTTATTTCGAACCAGCTCCTGTATCCCTCCATCTTTAGTCCACTTATGTATCTATCTAAGTAAATCTTAACCAACTCTACCATGCCTGTTGCAGGACAGACATCTGCCTAAGAAAACGAATAGGAAAGATGGGATTAGAGAGCTGTGGATAACTAGAGATATTGAACACTTGATCGGGAAGAAAAAAGAGGCATACATTAGGTTCAAGCAACTGGGAACGGAGGGAGTTTTGGAGGAATAGAGAGTAAGGAATACACAGACGGAGTTAGAAGGGCAAAACGGGGCACGAAATGGTCTTGGCAGATGAGATTAAGGAAAATCCAAAGGCATTTTGCTTAGGAATAAAAAGGATGGTTAGAGAAAATAAAACAGTTCTCTTAGGGACAGAGGAGAGGAACAATGTTTACAGCCTGAGGGAATGGGGGAGTTCCTGAATGAATACTTTGCATCAGTATTCACGAAGGAGAGGGATTTGTTGTCTGGAAGCGTCTTGGAAGGAACTGTTGACCCGTTGGAGGAAATATCCATTATGAAGGAGAAAGTGTTAGGATTTTAGGTAATATTAAAACTGATAAATCTCTGGGGCCTGATGGCATTTATTCTAAGTTGCTTAAGGAGATGAGAGATGAAATTGCTGGACCTCTGACAGAAATCTTTGTCTCCTCTTTAGACACAGATGAGGTCCCAGGGAACTGGAGAATCGCAAACCTGGTACCATTGTTTAAAAAGGGTCGTAGCAATAACCTGGATAATTATAGGCCAGTGAGTTTGACTTCAGTGGTAGGGAAGTTGTTGGAAAGATTTTTAGGGACAGGCTGTATAAGCATTTACAGTGTGGCAATTTGATCAGTGACAGGCAGCATGGCTTTGTAAAGAAGAGGTCTTGCCTTACAAATCTGGAGGTGACAAAAACGGTTGATGAAGGATGAGCCATTGATGTTGTCTATATGGATTTCAGTAAGGTGCTTGACAAAGTCCCTCATGGTAAGTTGGTGAAAAAGCTTACAAAGGTTACAAGGACAGGTAGCTAGAGGGATTGAAAACTGGCTTGGTAACAGGAAAGAATCTGGCAACACTAATTTTAAATTCAACCGATTTATTTGATAGTAAATCTGCAAGCTTTCACCTTTTTGTCTTCGTCAGGTAAATACAGTGTTCTGGTCTGCAATAGCACACATATCAACACAGACAGTCACAGATTGCTGATTAGAATGCGAATCCTTACACCTAACCTGCTATTCAAGTGTTAAAGTGGCTAACAATGTGCGTGAAGCATTGGTTAGAGAAATGTGTATTTTCTCCAGACAGCACAGTAAGTGAGGTTTTTTTTGCTAACCCAGGCAAGTCATGGGGGTTACAGATAGTGTGACATGAAGCCAAGATCCCTGTTAAGACCGTCCTCACGTGTGGAACTTGGTTATCAGTCTCTGCTCAGCGACTCTGCGCTGTCGTGTGTCATGAAGGCCTCTTTGAAGAACATTTACCTGAAGGTGGGAAGCCGAATGCCCGTGACCGCTGAAGTGTTCGCCCACAGGAAAGGAACTGTTTTGCCTGGTGATTGTTGAGCAATGTTCATTCATCCGCTGTCATAGTGTCTGCATGGTCTCCCACTGTACCATGCTTCGGGACATCTTTTCTTGCAATGTATTAGGATGAATGCAGACACTACGACAGCGGATGAATGAACATTCATCCGCTGCTTGGGAGTGTGATGTGATGGCCATTACACAGACTTGGTTGTCTCAGGGACAGGACTGGGTACTTCAGGTGCCGGGATTCAGGTGCTTCAGGAGGGACAGGGTTGGGGGCAAAAGAGGAGGTGGTGTGGCACTGTTGATCAGGGACAGTGTCATGGCTGTAGAGAAGGTAGAAGACGGGGAGGGATTGTCTACGGAGTCTCTGTGGGTGGAAGTTAGGAACAGCAAAGGCTTGATAACTTTGCTGGGTGTATTCTATAGACTGCCCAACAGCAGCAGGGAACTTGAGGTGCAGATAGGGAAACAGATCCTAGACAGATGTAGAAATAACAGGGTTGTCGTGATGGGAGATTTCAATTTCCCAAACATCGAGTGGAATATCCCAAGGGTAAGGGGTTTGGATGGTGTGGAGTTTGTTAGGTGTGTTTAGGAACGTTTCCTGACACAGTATGTGGAAAAGCCTAGAACATAGAACATACAACATTACAGCACAGAACAGGCCCTTCGGCCTTCGATGTTGTGCCAACCAAAATAAAAAGCAATGCCCCTCCAAACTAAACCATTCCCTTCTCTTCCATATACTTATCAATTAACCTCTTAAACGCCACCAAACTTGGCGCATCTACAACAGCTGCAGGCAGGGCATTCCACTCCCTAATCACTCTTTGAGTAAAGAACCTACCTCTGATATCCGTCCTATAACTCATACCCCTTAATTTAAAGCTGTGTCCCCTCGTGCTAGCTTTCTCCATCCTAGGAAAAAGGCTATCACTGTCCACCCTATCTAAACCTCTAATCATCTTATATGCTTCAATAAGATCCCCTCTTAGCCGCCTCCTTTCTAACGAAAACAACCTCAAATCCTTCAACCTCTCTTCATAGGACCTGCCCTCATACCAGGCAACATCCTGGTAAACCTCCTCTGTACCCTCTCCAATGCCTCCACATCTTTCTTATAATGTGGGGACCAGAACTGCACACAATACTCCAAGTGCGGCCGCACTAGAGTTTTGTACAGTTGCAACATGATGCTGCGGCTCCTAAATTCAATCCCCTACCAATAAAAGCTAAGACTCCATATGCCTTCTTAACAACTTTATCCACTTGACTGCCTACTTTCAGGGATCTATTGACACATACACCAAGATCCTTCTGTTCCTCAACACTATTAAGAGCCCTACCATTAGCCCTATACTCTACACATTTATTGTTCCTGCCAAAGTGCATTACCTCACACTTTTCCACATTAAACTCCATTTGCCACCTCTCGGCCCAGCTCTGCAACTTGTCCAAGTCTCTCTGCAAACTATAACACCCCTCTTCACTATCTACCACTCCACCGACTTTAGTGTCATCTGCAAATTTACTGATCCATCCTTCAATACCCTCATCCAGATCATTTATAAAAATTACAAACAGCAGGGGCCCCAAAACAGACCCCTGAGGTACACCACTTGTCACCGAACTCCACGATGAATATCTCCCATCAACCACCACCCTCTGTCTTCTATCTGCCAGCCAATTCCTAATCCAATTAGCTAAATCACCCTCTATTCCACACATCTGCATTTTCTGTAGAAGTCTTCCATGGGCCACCTTATCAAACGCCTTACTAAAGTCCATATATACTACATCAACCGCCTTACCCCCATCCACCTCTTTGGTCACTTTCTCAAAAAACTCAATGAGGTTAGTAAGGCATGACCTACCCTTCACGAAACCATGCTGACTATCCCCAATCAATTCATTTCTCTCTAAATAACTATAAATCCTATCCCTAATAATTCTCTCCAATACCTTGCCCACAACAGAAGTAAGACTCACTGGCCTATAATTCCCTGGAAGGTCTCTCTTCCCCTTCTTAAACAATGGGACCACATTCGCTATCCTCCAGTCCTCCGGAACCACACCCGTAACCAACGACGACCTGAAGATCAGAGCCAGAGGCTCTGCAATCTCCTCTCTTGCCTCCCAGAGAATCCTAGGGTAAATCCCGTCCGGCCCAGGGGACTTATCCAACTTCAAACCCTCGAGAATTTCTAACACATCCTCCCTATCTACTACAATACTTCCCAATTTGCAACCCTGTACCTCAGTGTTCTCCATAGCTACATTTCCAGCACTCTGCGTGAATACCGAAGAGAAATATTTATTCAGTGCCTCACCAATCTCTTCAGGCTCCACGCACAACTTCCCACTGCTGTCTATGACTGGCCCGAATCTTGCCCTAACCAATCTTCTATTCTTAACATATCGAAAGAAAGCTTTAGGATTCTCCTTAATCCTATCAGCCAACATCTTCTCGTGTCCCCTCTTAGCTCTCCTCAATTCACTTTTTAGCTCCTTCCTGGCTAATCTATAGCTATCCATTGCACTAACTGAGCCTTCAAGCCTCAACTTGACCTGGTGCTACCTAATGAGCCAGGACAGGTGTCGGATCTCACAGTAGGTGAGCATGTTGGGAATGGAGATCATAATTCTATCTCTTTCACGATAGCAATGGAAAGAGATAGGATCAGGCAGGCTAGGAAGGTGTACGTCTGGAGTAAGGGGAAATATGAAAACATTAGGCAGGTAATTGGACGCATAAACTGGAAGGAGGTGTTCTTGGGGAAGAGTACAGAAGGAAAGTGGCAGTTTTTCAAGGAATGTTTGTATAGGGCACTGCAAAACAACGTTCCGAGGAGTCAAGGAGGTTCTGGTAGGACGCGGGACCCGTGGTGCACGAAGGTAGTGGTGAACCTAGTTAGGAAGAAAAAAATGGTATATAAAAGATTCAGAGAGCCAGGAGATGTTAGGGATCTAGAGGAGTATAAGGTGTGTAGAAGGGAACTTAAAAAGGAAATTAGGAGAGCCAGAAGGGGTCACAAGAAGGCCTTGGCAGGTAAGATTAAGGAGAATCCCAAGGCCTTCTACAAATATGTGAAAAGTAAAAGGTTGAGAAGAGAAGGGATAGGGCCTATAAAAGGTGAAGGGGAAAAAGTCTGTGTGAATCCGGAAGAAATGGCAGAGGTGCTTAACGAGTACTTTGCCTCGGTATTCACGGTGGAAAGTGAACTGGGAGATTGTACTGCAGGTTTGAGGCATACGGAAAAGATTGAGTATGTGGATGTTAGGAAAGAGGATGTGTTAGACCTGTTAAATTCTATCAAGATAAACAAGTCGCCGGGACCGGATGGGATGTACCCCAGGTTATTGTGGGAGGTGAGAGAAGTGGTTGCAGAGCCCCTGGCGATGATCTTTGCGTCGTCCATGGAAACGGGAGAGGTTCCATAGGATTGGAGGATTACGGATGTGGTTCCTATCTTTAAGAAAGGGAACAGGTATAGTCCAGGAAATTACCCACCGTTGAGTTTGACTTCAGTGGTTGGTAAGCTGATGGAGAGGCTTCTGAGGGATAAGATATATGAACATTTGGAGAAGTTTGGACTGATTAGAAATAGCATGGTTTTGTCAAGGGCAGGTCATGCCTTATGAGCCTAGTTGAGTTCTTCGAAAATGTGACTGAACACATTGACGAAGGAAGGGCGGTGGACGTAGTGTACATGGACTTTAGTAAGGCGTTTGATAAGGTCCCACATGCAAGGCTTCTGGAGAAGGTGAGAGGGCATGGGATCCAAGGGGCTTTGGCCTCGTGGATCCAGAACTGGCTTGCCGGCAGAAGGCAGAGAGTGGTTGTGGATGGGTCTTGTTCTGCATGGAGGTCGGTAACCAGTGGAGTGCCCCAGGGATCTGTTCTGGGACCCCTGCTGTTTGTCATTTTCATAAATGACCTGGATGAGGAAGTGGAGGGATGGGTTAGCAAGTTCGCCGACGATACAAAGATCGGTGGTGTTGTGGATGGTCTGGAGGGATGCCAAAAGTTGCAGCAGGACATAGACAGGATGCAAGACTGGGCGGAGAAGTGGCAGATGGACTTCAATGCAGATAAATGTGTAGTGGTCCATTTTGGCAGGAATAATGGGATGAAGGAGTACAATATAAGGGGTAGGAGTCTTAGCTGTGTTGTAGAGCAGAAGGATCTCGGGGTCCGGGTCCATAGGACTCTTAAATCGGCCTCGCAGGTGGAGGAAGTGGTCAAGAAGGCGTACGGTGTACTGGCCTTCATTAATCGAGGAATAGAGTTTAGGAGTCAGGAGGTAATGATGCAGCTCTATAAGACTCTTGTCAGACCCCAGTTGGAGTATTGTGCGCAGTTCTGGTCGCCTCATTATAGGAAGGATGTAGAGGCTATTGAGAGGGTTCAGAGGAGATTTACAAGGATGCTGCCTGGATTGGGAGGCAGGCCTTATGAAGATAGGTTGAGGGAGCTGGGACTCTTCTCACTGGAGAGACGTAGGTTGAGAGGCGACCTGATAGAGGTTTATAAAATGTTGAGAGGAATAGATAGGGTGGACTCTCAGAGACTATTTCCCCGAGCTGAAATGGTCAATACGAGAGGACACAGATTTAAGGTGCAGGGAAGCAAATACAAAGGAGATGTTAGGGGTAGGTTTTTCACTCAGAGGGTGGTGAGTGAATGGAACCGACTGCCGTTGGAGATTGTTGAGGCAAACTCACTGGGGTCTTTTAAGAGACTTCTGGATGAGTATATGGAAAAGAATAGGATAGGGGGTTATAGATAGGTCTGTGGATTGGTAAATGTGATTGGTGCAACTCGTGGGCCGAAGAGCCTGTTTGTGGTGTATTGTTCTATGTTCTATAACATCGCACAACAATCACCAGGCAAAACAGTTCTCTTCCTGTGGGCAAACACTTCAGCAGTCACGGGCATTCAGCCTCCGACCTTCGGGTAAATGTTCTTCAAGGAGGCCTTCATGACACACGACAGCGCAGAGTCGCTGAGCAGAGACTGATAACCAAGTTACGCACACATGAGGACGGTCTTAACAGGGATCTTGGCTTCATGTCACACTATCTGTAACCCCCATGACTTGCCTGGGTTAGCAAAAAACCTCACTTACTGTGCTGTCCGGAGAAAATACACAATTCTCTCACCAATGCTCAGGATTCCCTTCACACACATTGTTAGCCACTTTAACACTTGAATAACAGGTTAGATGTAAGGATTCGCATTCTAATCAGCAATCTCTGACTGTGTTGATATGTGTGCTATTGCAGACCAGAACACTGCATTTGCCTGACGAAGACGAAAAGTCGAAAGCTCGCAGATTTACTCTCAAATAAATCAGTTGGATTTAAAATTGGTGTTGCTAGATTCTTACTGAGTTTACCCCAGTCCAACGCCGGTATCTCTACATCTTGGTAACAGGAGACAAAGGTTAGTAGTGTGTCTTTTTCTAGCTGCAGGTCAGTGACTAGGTTTGTGCTGCAGAGCTCAGTACTGGCACCTTTGCTATTTTTAATATACATAAATGATTTGGAAGAGGGAGTAACTGGAGTGATCAGCAAGTTTGCGGATGACATGAAGATAGCTGGACTTGCAGACAGTGAGGAGCAATGTCAGACAATACAGCAGGACATAGATAGGCTGGTAAATTGGGCAGAGAAATGGCAGATGGAATTTAATCCAGATAAATGTGAGGTGATGCATTTTGGAAGAAATAATGTCGGGAGAGTTATACGATAAATGGTAGGACTATTAAGAGTATAGGAACACAGGGACCTGGAGGTGCAAGTACACAAGTCCTTGAAGGTGGCAGTACAGGTGGAGAAGGTGACAAAGAAGGCCAATGGTATGCTTGCCTTTATAGGAAGGGGTATAGAGTATAAAAGCTGGCGTCAAATGCTGCAGTTGTATAGAACATTGGTTACACTGCATTTGGAATACTGCATCCAGTTCTGTTGCCTTACTACTGGAAGGACGTGGAGACTCTGGAGAGAGTGCAGAGGAGGTTTACCAGGATGCTGCCTGGTATGGAAGGTCTGAGTTACAAGGAGAGGTTAGGCAAATTGGGACTGTTCTCCTTGGAAAGACAAAGAATGAGGAGAGATCTAATAGAAGTGTTTAAGATTATGAAGGGTATAGATAGAGTGAACAGTGGGAAGCATTTTCCCAGTTGGATATGAAAATCACAAAGGGCCATGGACTTAGGGTGAGAGGGGCGAGGTATAATTCAAAGAACAAAGAACAAAACAGCACAGGAAACAGGCCCTTTGGCCCAACGAGCCCGTGCCACCACTCCGATGTTCCCACTTCTACCCGTGATCCCTGTCTATGTTTATGATGCTAGAGGGAGGTTTTTCACACAGAGGGTTGTGGGAGCCTGGAATGCATTGCCAAGTAGGGTGGTGGAGGCAGATACGCTAGAGCTGTTTAAGGTTTACCTGGATAAGCGCATGAGCAGACTGGTGGTAGAAGGATACAAAAGACAGTTCTAAATAAGGATCAAGAGCCTGAGGACGTTCCTGAGAATCAATAGATTCCTATGGGCCATCCAATATATTGTATGGCTCACCTATCTTATGTTTGAGTATCTAGAACATAGAACATTACAGCGCAAAACAAGCCCTTCGGCCTTCGATGTTGCACCGACCAATTAGGAAAAAGCAATGACCCTCCAAACTAAACCATTCCCTTTTCATCCATAAACTTATCTACTAACCTCTTAACCGCCACCAAACTTGGCGCATCTACAACTGCAGCAGGCAGGGCATTCCATACCCTTACCACCCTCTGGGTAAAGAACCTACGTCTGATATCTGTCCTATAACTACCACCCCTTAATTTAAAGCTGTGTCCCCTCGTGCTAGCTTTCTCCATCCTAGGAAAAAAGCTATCACTGTCCACCCTATCTAAACCTCTAATCATCTTATATGTTTCAATAAGGTCTCCGCTTAGCCGCCTTCTTTCTAACAAAAACAACCTCAAATCCCTCAGCCTCTCTTCATAAGACCTGCCCTCCATACCAGGCAACATCCTGGTAAACCTCCTCTGTACCCTCTCCAATGCCTCCACATCTTTCTTATAATGCGTGGACCAGAACTGCACACAATACTCCAAGTGCGGCCGCACTAGAGTTTTGTACAGTTGCAACATGACGTTGCGGCTCCGAAATTCAATCCCCCTACCAATAAAAGCTAAGACTCCATATGTCTTCTTAACAACCTTATTGACTTGATTGCCAACTTTCAGGGATCTATGCACATATACACCAAGATCCCTCTGTTCTTCAACACTATTAAGAGTGCTACCATTAGCCCTATACTCTACACATTTGTTATTCCTGCCAAAGTGAATTACCTCACACTTTTCCGCATTAAACTCCATTTTCCACCTCTTGGCCCAGCTCTGCAACTTGTCCAAGTCTCTCTGCAAACTATAACACCCCTCTTCACTATCTACCACTCCTCCGACTTTGGTGTCATCCGAAAATTTACTAATCCATCCTTCAATACCCTCATCCAGATCATTTATAAAAAATTACAAACAGCAGGGGCCCCAAAACAGACCCCTGAGGTACACCACTTGTAACCGAACTCCACGATGAATATCTCCCATCAATCACCACCCTCTGTCTTCTATCTGCTAGCCAATTCCTAATCCAATTAGCTAAATCACCCTCTATCCCATACATCTGAATTTTCTGCAGAAGTCTTCCATGGGCCACCTTATCAAACGCCTTACTAAAGTCCATATATAACACATCAACCGCCTTACCCCCATCCACCTCTTTGGTCACTTTTTCAAAAAACTCAATGAGGTTAGTAAGGCATGACCTACCCTTCACAAAACCATGCTGACTATCCCAATCAATTCATTTCTCTCTAAATAACTATAAATCCTATCCCTAATAATTCTCTCCAATACTTTGCCCACAACAGAAGTAAGACTCACCGGCCTATAATTCCCCGGAAAGTTTCTATTCCCCTTCTTTTTATTTTGAGGTTATTTTCATTAGAGAGAAGAAGGTTACGCAGTGACCTAATTGAGGTGTATAAGATGATCAAGGGATTGGATAGGGTGAATAGTGAGAGCCTTTTTCCTGGGATGGTGATGACCAACACAAGGGGACATAACTTTAAATTAAGAGGTGGTAGTTATAGGACGGATGTCAGAGGCAGGTTCTTTACACAGAGGGGGGTGAGAGTGTGGAATGCCCTGCCTGCAGCAGTTGTGGACTTGCCTACTTTGGGGGCATTCAAATGTTCGGTGGATAGGCATATGGATGATATTGGAATAGTTTAGGTTAGAGGGTCAAAGAGCCTGTACTGCACTGTAATGTTCTATGTTCTTGAACAATGGGACCACATTCGCTATCCTCCAGTCTTCCGGCACTATACCTGTAACCAACGACGATTTGAAGATCAGAGCCAGAGGCTCTGCAATCGCCTCTCTCACCTCCCAGAGAATCCTAGGGTAAATCCCGTCCGGCCCAGGGGACTTATCTAACTTCAAACCCTCAAGAATATCTAGCACGTCCTCCTTATCTACTTCAATACTTTCCAGTTTACAACCCTGTATCCCAGTGTTCTCCACAACTAAATTTACATCTCCCTGCGTGAATACCGAAGAGAAATATTTGTTCAGTGCCTCTCCAATCTCTTCAGGCTCCACGCACAACTTCCCACTGCTGTCCATAACTGGCCCTAACCTTGCCCTAACCAATCTTCTATTCTTAACATATCCAAAGAAAGCTTTAGGATTCTCCTTGATCCTATCAGCCAAAGTCTTCTCGTGTCCCCTTTTAGCTCTCTTCAACTCACTCTTTAGCTCCCTCCTGGCTAATCTAAAGCTATCCATTGCAATAACTGAGCCTTCAAGCCTCATCCTGACACCCTCTGGGGATCTTCCGTGAATGTCTGTACAAGCTGTATGTTTATTGATGTCTTTTACTTTGCCGGTGCTTTGGTCCACCTTGTTGGCCA
The DNA here is from genome assembly GCA_024679065.1 of Sphyrna mokarran. NCBI lineage: Eukaryota > Metazoa > Chordata > Chondrichthyes > Carcharhiniformes > Carcharhinidae > Sphyrna > Sphyrna mokarran. The sequence continues at coordinate 107,925,322 of JAGIQG010000010.1, forward strand.
ACCAGGGGCATACACGTGGTGGGTCGTGCGAGGGTTGCTCTTGGATGTTGCTTCGAGAGTTGCCTAGTGCTCCACGTCGTTAGTGTATGCTTAAACTGGACCAACTGATGGGCAACATGACTATAACTGTTTGCTGTATAGATACATGGAACCGGGTCAGTGTCTGTGGGAGTTTGCACATTCTCCCCGTACTTGCATGGATTTTCTCTGAGTGCTCCAGTTTCCTCCCACACCCCAAAAACTTGGTTTTAGGCTGATTGGTGTTAACAAATTGCCCCTAAATTAGATTTCCCTTAATCAGGTGCGCTTAAATTCTCTAAACTTGTACACTTTTTTTGTGGAGTCGAAGTGTCATAGACAAAGATCATGGGTAGGAGGAGGATTGGAATGAAGCACTGACTGGATGTTAAAGTGACAGCATGGGCATATAGGGCCAAACAACCTCTTTCCTGTGCTATGCTGTTCTTTGTTAAACTAAAACCGTACGCAATTAGCAAGTCTGTATCCTTCCATTCCCATCCTATTCATGTATTTGTCCAGACGACCCTTAAAAGTCACTATTGTATCTGCTTCCACTACCTGCCCCAGCAGTGAGTTCCAGCCTCTTGCAAAAAAAAACAATTTGCTGCGTGCATCTCCCTTAAACCTTACCTCTCACACCTTAAACCTGTACCCATAGTAATTGACTCTTCCACCCTATCCACGCCTCTCAATCTTGTAGACATTGTTTCCTGACAAACGTTATATTCCATCAGCTCTCCTCCAGCACCCAGTTTTTGGTCCAAAGAGCAGGAAGTGGAGGTGACAACAGAGTCAGATCAGCCGTGTTGTTATTGAATGATGGAGCAGGCCTGGGTGAGGGCTGGGAGGGGTGTCTATTCCATCTAATTCACATGTCTGTGTTCATACATTCGTTTCCCCACCTTTTCCCAGTGGAGCCACTGCTGGCAGCAAATGACACCCCAGAACAAAGAACAAAACAGCACGGGAAACAGGCCCTTCGGCCCAATGAGCCCACGCCACCATCCTTGGGGGAAGGGTAAATTTGAGGCCAACAGGAGAGAATTAAGGTGCATAGATTGGACTAGGAAACTACAGGGACTGGGAACATCTGGAATGTGGAGCTTATTCAAGGAGCAGCTGCTGCGAGTCCTTGATAAGTATGTCCCTGTCAGGCAAGGAGGAAATGGTCGAGTAAGAGAACCTTGGTGTACGAAAAAAGTTGATTTGCTGGTTAAAAGGAAAAAGGAGGCTTATGTCAGGATGAGGCTTGAAGGCTCGGTTAGTGCAATGGATAGCTATAGATTAGCCAGGAGGGAGCTAAAGAGTGAGTTGAGGAGAGCTAAGAGGGGACACGAGAAGACTTTGGCTGATAGGATTAAGGAGAATCCTAAAGCTTTCTTTAGATATGTTAAGAATAGAAGATTGGTTAGGGCAAGATTAGGGCCAGTCATAGACAGCAGTGGGAAGTTGTGCGTGGAGCCTGAAGAGATTGGAGAGGTACTGAATAAATATTTCTCTTCGGTATTCACGCAGGGTGATGTAAATGTAGTTATGGAGAACACTGAGGTACAGGGTAGCAAACTGGAAAGTATTGAAGTAGATAGGGAGGATGTGCTAGATATTCTCGAGGGTTTGAAGTTGGATAAGTCCCCTGGGCCGGACGGGATTTACCCTAGGATTCTCTGGGAGGCAAGAGAGGAGATTGCAGAGCCTCTGGCTCTGATCTTCAGGTCGTCGTTTGTTACGGGTGTGGTTCCGGAGGACTGGAGGATAGCGAATGTGGTCCCATTGTTCAAGAAGGGGAAGAGAGACCTTCCAGGGAATTATAGGCCAGTGAGTCTTACTTCTGTTGTGGGCAAGGTATTGGAGAGAATTATTAGGGATAGGATTTATAGTTATTTAGAGAGAAATGAATTGATTGTGGATAGTCAGCATGGTTTTGTGAAGGGTAGGTCGTGCCTTACTAACCTCATTGAGTTTTTTGAAAAAGTGACCAAAGAGGTGGATGGGGGTAAGGCGGTTGATGTGGTATATATGGACTTTAGTAAGGCGTTTGATAACGTGGCCCATGGAAGACTTCTGCAGAAAATGCAGATGTATGGGATAGAGGGTGATTAGCTAATTGGGTTAGGAATTGGCTAGCAGATAGAAGACAGAGGGTGGTGGTTGATGGGAGATATTCATCGTGGAGTTCGGTGACAAGTGGTGTACCTCAGGGTCTGTTTTGGGGCCCCTGCTGTTTGTAATTTTTATAAATGATCTGGATGAGGTATTGAAGGATGGATTAGTAAATTTGCGGATGACACCAAAGTCGGAGGAGTGGTAGATAGTGAAGAGGGGTGTTCTAGTTTGCAGAGAGACTTGGACAAGTTGCAGAGCTGGGCTGAGAGGGGGCAAATGGAGTTTAATGTGGAAAAGTGTGAGGTAATTCACTTTGGCAGGAATAACAAATGTGTAGAGTATAGGGCTAATGGTAGGACTCTTAATAGCGTTGATGAACAGAGGGATCTTGGTGTATGTGTGCATAGATCCCTGAAAGTTGGCAATCAAGTCGATAAGGTTGTTAAGAAGGCATATGGAGTCGTAGCTTTTATTGGTAGGGGGATTGAATTTCGGAGCCGCAACGTCATGTTGCAACTGTACAAAACTCTAGTGCGGCCGCACTTGGAGTATTGTGTGCAGTTCTGGTCCCACATTATAAGAAAGATGTGGAGGCATTGGAGAGGGTACAGAGGAGGTTTACCAGATGTTGCCTGGTACGGAGGGCAGGTCTTATGAAGAGAGGCTGAGGGATTTGAGGTTGTTTTCGTTAGAAAGAAGGCGGCTAAGAGGAGACCTTATTGAAACATACAAGATGATTAGAGGTTTAGATAGGGTGGACAGTGATAGCCTTTTTTCCTAGGATGGAGAAAGCTAGCACGAGGGGACACAGCTTTAAATTAAGGGGTATGAGTTATAGGACGGATATCAGAGGTAGGTTCTTTACTCAAAGAGTGATTAGGGAGTGGAATGCCCTGCCTGCAGCTGTTGTAGATGCGCCAAGTTTGGTGGCGTTTAAGAGGTTAATTGATAGGTATATGGAAGAGAAGGGAATGGTTTAGTTTGGAGGGGCATTGCTTTTTATTTTGGTCGGCACAACATCGAAGGCCGAAGGGCCTGTTCTGTGCTGTAATGTTCTGTTCTATTCTATTCTATTCAACAAGACCTCGAAGTCCTCATGCATCAGTCACAGAGTAAGTATGCAGGTAGAGGAGGCAATAAAGAAGGCAAATGGTATGTTGGCCTTCACAGCAAAAGGATTTGAGTATAAGGATAGGGATGTTTTGCTGCAAATGTACAGACACTGGTGAGGCCACATCTTTGATTTATTGTCACATGTATTAGCACACAGTGAAAAGTATTGTATCTTGTGCACTATACAAAGAATACCATTCATAGAGACGGAAATGAGAATGGAGAATGTAGTGTTACAGTTATAGCAAGAGTGCAGAGAAAAATCAACTTAGTACGAGGCAAATCCATTCAAAAGTCTGACAGCAGTAGAGAAGAAGCTGTTCTTGAGTTGGTTGGTCTGTGACCTCAGACCTTTGTATCCTTTTCCCAATGGAAGAGAGAATGTCCAGGATCCTTAATTATGTTCGCTGCTTTGCTGAGGCAGCGGGAAGTGTGGACAAAGTCAATGGGTGGGAGGCTGATTGATTAGAACATAGAACATAGAACATTACAGCACAGAACAGGCCCTTCGGCCTTCGATGTTGCGCTGACCAATATAAAAAGCAATGCCCCTCCAAACTAAACCATTCCCTTCTCTTCCATTTACTTATCAACTAACCTCTTAAACGCCACCAAACTTGGCGCATCTACAACTGCTGCAGGCAGGGCATTCCACTCCCGAACCACCCTTTGGGTAAAGAACCTACCTCTGATATCCGTCCTATAACTATCACACCTTAATTTAAAGCTGTGTCCCCTCGTGCTAGCTTTCTCCATCCTAGGAAAAAGGCTATCACTGTCCACCCTATCTAAACCTCTAATCATCTTATATGTTTCGATAAGGTCCCCTCTTAGCCGCCTCCTTTCTAACGAAAACAACCTCAAATCCCTCAGCCTCTCTTCATAAGACCTGCCCTCCATACCAGGCAACATCCTGGTAAACCTCCTCTGTACCCTCTCCAATGCCTCCACATCTTTCTTATAATGTGGGGACCAGAACTGTACACAATACTCCAAGTGCGGCCGCACTAGAGTTTTGTACAGTTGCAACATGACGTTGCGGCTCCGAAATTCAATCCCTCTACCAATAAAAGCCAAGACTCCATATGCCTTCCTAACAACCTTCTCGACCTGACTGCCTACTTTCAGGGATCTATGCACATACACACCAAGATCCCTCTGTTCATCTAGACTACTAAGAATCCTACCATTTGCCCTATACTCTACACATTTATTATTTCTGCCATAGTGCATTACCTCACACTTTTCCACATTAAACTCCATTTGCCACCTCTCGGCCCAGCTCTGCAACTTGTCCAAGTCCCTCTGCAAACTATAACACCCCTCTTCACTATCTACCACTCCACTGACTTTAGTGTCATCTGGTATTGTGTTTTGGTGTCCTTGTCTGAACAAAGCTGTCCTTGCTGTAGAGGGAGTACAGCAAAAGATCACCATGATGATCCCTGGATGGCAGGTCTGTCATATGTCAAGAGATTAAATTGGTTAGGATTATATTCACTGGACTGACAGGGGTCTCTCAGAAACTTATAAAATTCTAAAAAAATTAGGACAGGTAGTGACAGAAAGACTGTTCCCAATGGTGGGGGAACAAGCCTGCTTGCATTCACTCTATCGATACCCATCATAATCTTACATACTTCTATCAAATCTCCCCTCATTCTTCTACGCTCCAGGGAATAAAGTCCTAACCTATTCAATCTCTCTCTGTAACTCAGCTTCTCAAATCCTGACAGCTTCCTTGTAAACTTTCTCTGCACTCTTTCAACTTTATTAATATCCTTCCTGTAATTAGGTGACCAGAACTGCACACACTACTCTAAATTCAGCCTCACCAATGTCTTATATAACCTCATCATAACATTTCCAACACTCTGGGAGTGCCCCAGGGATCGGTGCTGGGGCCTCAACTATTTACCATTTACAAAGATGAGCTGGAGGAAGGGGCTGAGTGCAGGGTGACAAAATTTGCTGATGACAAGAAGATAATTGGAAAAGCAAATTGCGTGGAGGGTGTGGAAAGCCTGCAGAGGGATCTGGATAGGTTGAGTGAGTGGGCGCGAACCTGGCAGATGGAGTATAATGTTAGCAAGTGTGAGGTTATCTACTTTGGTAGGAATAATGGTAAGAAGGATTATTATTTAAAGGGCAAAAAGCTGCAGCATGCAACGGTACAGAGGGACCTAGGAGTCCTTGTGCACGAATTGCAAAAACTCAGACTGCAGGTGCAGCAGGTGATCAAGAAGGCGAATGGGATGTTGGCTTTTATAGCGAGGGGGGATAGAATATAAAAGTAGGGAGGTTCTGTTGCAGCTGTATAGGGTGCTGGTGAGGCTGTAGCTGGAGTACTGTGTGCAGTTTTGGTCACCGCATTCGAGGAAGGATATATTGGCCTTGGAGGGGGTGCAGAGAAGATTCACTAGGCTGATACCGGAGAGGAGGGTGTTGGATTATGAAGAGAGACTGAATAGGCTAGGTTTGTACTCTTTGGAATTTAGAAGGCTGAGAGGGGATCTTATAGAAATGTATAAGACAATGAAGGGGATGGATAGGGTAGAGGTTGAGAGACTCTTCCCGCTTAGCAAAAATAGCAGGACTAGAGGGCACAGCCTCAAGATTAGGGGGGGCACTGTTCATATCAGAGTTGAGGAGGAATTTCTTCACGCAAAGGGTGGTGAATCTTGGAATTCTCTGCCTGTTGAAGTGATGGAGGCTTCCTCACTGAAAATATTTAAGTCAAGAGGGGATAGGTTTTTAATTGACAAGGGAATTAAGAGTTACGGGGAAAAAGCGGGAAAGTGGTACTGAACCACTACAGATCAGCCATGATTTCATTGAATAGTGGGGCAGGCTCAAGGGGCTGGATGGTCTACTCCTGCTCCTATTTATGTTCTTATGATACTCAATACTCTGATTTATAAAGGCCAATATTCCAAAAGCATTCTTTATGACCCTATCTACCTGTGACACCATTTTTAGGGAATTATGTATCTGTATTCCCAGATCCCTCTGTTCTACTCTTCAGTGTCCTACCATTTACCTTGTATGTTCTACCTTGGTTTAACATAGAACATAGAACACTACAGCACAAACAGGCCCTTTGGCCCACAAGTTGTGCCAATCATATCTATACCTATCAGGCCATAGAACTATCTGTAACCTCCCAATCCCATTAAGTCCCATGTACTCATCTAGAAGTCTCTTAAAAGACCCCAGCGAGTTCACCTCTACCACCCACTGACGGCAAACAATTCCATTCACTCACCAAAGTACAATAACCTCACACTTGTCTGCATTAAACTCCATCTGCCATTTTTCGGCTCATTTTTCTAGCTGGTCCAAATCCCTGTGCAAGCTTTGAAAACTTTCCTCACTGCTCACTATACCTCCAATCTTTGAATCATCAGCAAATTTGCTGATCCAATTTACCACATTATCATCCAGATCATTGATATAGATGACAAACAGCAATGGATCCAGCCCTGATCCCTGTGGCACACCACTAGTCACAGGCTTCCATTCAGAGAAGCAATCCTCCACTACCACACTCTGGCTTCTTCCATTGAGCAGAGACTGATAGCCAAGTTCCGCACACATGAGGACGGTCTTAACAGGGATCTTGGCTTCATGTCACAGTATCTGTAACCCCCATGACTTGCCTGGGTTAGCAAAAAACCTCATTTACTGTGCTGTCTGGAGACAATACACATCTCTCTAACCTGTGCTCAGTGTTCCTTCCACCCACATTGTTAGCCACTTTGAGACTTGAATAGCAGGTTAGGTGTAAGGATTCGCATTCTAATCAGCAATCTGTAAACTGTCTGTGCTGATATGTGTGCTTTTGGAGACCAGAACACCTCATTTGCCTGTCGAAGGCACAAACAAAGAACAAAGATCAAAACAGCACGGGAAACAGGCCCTTCGGCCCAACGAGTCCACGCCGCCACCTCGATGTTCCCACTTCTACACGCGATCCCTGTCCATGTTTATAGATCTATAGATCTATTATAGAACGCCGAAAGCTAGCAAGTTTAATATCAAATAAATCGGTTGGATTTAAAATAGGTGTTGTCAGACCTCTTACTGAGCTTACCCCAGTCCAACGCCGGCATCTCTACATCATTCTTCCACTGAGCCAGTGCGTAATCCAGTTTACTATCTGTCACATTATACCTAGTGACTGAACCTTCCTAACTAACCTCCCACGTACGACCTTGTCAAAGGCCTTACTGAAGTGCTGAGATTTTCCAGCATTCTCTCTTTTGGTTCAATTTTCAAGTTTGCTGATGACACCACCGTTGTGGGTCATATCTCAAACAATAAGACTACAGGAACGAGATAGAAAATCGGGTGAACTAGTGTAGCAACAATAATCCCTTCCTCAATGTCAGTAAAATGAAGATTATCATCCGCTTCAGGAAGTGCAGTGGAGAACAAGTCAGGACAGACTTTTGTTTATTGCTCTGATGCATGAAACACAAAGAATTAGAGAATGGTTACAGACACAGTATGATGTCTAGAGTACCAAGCAAAGCAGCTCTCACCCCACAGCGCGCTCTCTCTCTCACACACACATATCCCCAAACATACTGTGCAAAAATTATTGTGCAAATTTTCAAATTCAAAGTTAAAAATATCAGTGTACGGACAACATTACATATTTCAAACATTCCCAGGCCAGGGGTTAGACACAGAGTAAAGCTCCCTCTACACTGTCCCCCCATCAAACACTCCCAGGACAGATACAGCACGGGGTTAGATACAGAGTAAAGCTCCCTCTACACTGTCCCCATCAAACACTCCCAGGACAGATACAGCACGGGGTTAGATACAGAGTAAAGCTCCCTCTACACTGTCCCCATCAAACACTCCCAGGACAGGTACAGCACGGGGTTAGATACAGAGTAAAGCTCCCTCTACACTGTCCCCATCAAACACTCCCAGGACAGGTACAGCACGGGGTTAGATACAGAGTAAAGCTCCCTCTACACTGTCCCCCCATCAAACACTCCCAGGACAGGTACAGCACGGGGTTAGATACAGAGTAAAGCTCCCTCTACACTGTCCCCATCAAACACTCCCAGGACAGGTACAGCACGGGGTTAGATACAGAGTAAAGCTCCCTCTACACTGTCCCCCATCAAACACTCCCAGGACAGGTACAGCACGGGGTTAGATACAGAGTAAAGCTCCCTCTACACTGTCCCCCATCAAACACTCCCAGGACAGCTATAGCACGGGGTTAGATACTCACCACTTTCCAGAAATTCCCCTGAGACAACCCTCAAAACAATTCAAACTCCAGTGATCCATGCACTCAAAGAGACAGGAGGGAATTATTACATACCCAGGGAAACAGAAACCTGAGTCTCTGCTCAAATTGGCTTTGGATACTGGGTGTTAACTCAAGCTCTCTGAATACACAGGACACGTAGCAAAAACAGATTATATGAAGCTGAGACTCCAATCAGCCGTGATCTAATTAAATGGTGATGTAGGCACAAGGAACTGAAAGGTTCCCTCCTGTTTTGACATTCTCTGTGTGGGGGAGTTACCAGGTTCCCTCAGACCCAGTCTTGTGTCAGACTGAGCTGAGAGAGTCAAAGCAGTGCTGACCCCAAAATCAGATCTCAGGCCTGCAGCTCCAAACAGCCCTGCCTGCTCACAATCTGTACGTTTGCATGCTGGTGAAAAGATGAGGGCTTGGGGTGGGGGGACAGGGGAGACTGAGGGGAGGGCAGCAGGGCAGGGGCTGGGCGGCTCCTGGAATCATTCTCACCTAACTGTTATTCAGTGATTAAAAGTGACCCAGTGTCACGATCTCTCACTCCTCTGACACATGCTGACCTAGACCCTACCACTGACTAGAACTTTACTGATGCTCTGAGGACCCCCTCCATTTGAGTCCATTGCCTCACACCAGGTCATGAACCATCGGTGAGAAGGATCTCGGGGTCCGGGTCCATAGGACTCTTAAATCGGCCTCGCAGGTGGAGGAAGTGGTCAAGAAGGCGTACGGTGTACTGGCCTTCATTAATCGAGGAATAGAGTTTAAGAGTCAGGAGGTAATGATGCAGCTCTATAAGACTCTTGTCAGACCCCAGTTAGAGTATTGTGCGCAGTTCTGGTCACCTCATTATAGGAAGGATGTAGAGGCTATTGAGAGAGTTCAGAGGAGATTTACAAGGATGCTGCCTGGATTGGGAGGCAGGTCTTATGAAGATAGGTTGAGGGAGCTGGGACTCTTCTCACTGGAGAGACGTAGGTTGAGAGGCGACCTGATAGAGGTTTATAAAATGTTGAGAGGAATAGATAGGGTGGACTCTCAGAGACTACTTCCCCGAGCTGAAATGGTCACTGTGAGAGGATACAGATTTAAGGTGCAGGGAAGCAAATACAAAGGAGATGTCAGGGGTAGGTTTTTCACTCAGGTTGGTGAGTGAATGGAACCGACTGCCGTCAGAGGTTGTTGAGGCAAACTCACTGGGGTCTTTTAAGAGACTTCTGGATGAGTATATGGAAAAGAATGGGATGGGGGTTATAGATAGGTCTGTGGATTGGTAAATGTGATCGGTGCAACTCGTGGGCCGAAGGGCCTGTTTGTGCTGTATTGTTCTATGTTCTAATCCAGCCTCTCCCAGCCTTTCATCAAAAGAATCAATTAAAAAGTTATTCATGGGACGTCTCTGAAATTAAATTGATGATTAAATCATTGGCACGTGGGTCTTCCGGGAGCCACTGTATTCCTGAATGATTTCAGCACATTCTCGGTCTCTTCCAGAGGCTGTGCATTTTCTGGAGCGTCAGCTCCTTGTGTAGGTTCTTGCAAAGGGCAGGATCATCTGCTCGACCTGTTCGCATGGCACAGATAGTGACTGTCTTACAGGCTTCTTTACACACCTGTGCAGTGTGACCCTTGTGGTACAGGTACCAATACCTCTGAAAGAGATGATCATCACGCAGAAAACGGCTGATGAGATTGTCCATATCAGCAGGGAATACCGTCTTCATCTCATAAGCTTCCCTCAGCCGGTACAGGAGGAACCATTTAGGATTCAGACTCTCATTGGCTTCAGTCAGGTTCAGGATGTATGTCTCATGATCAAGGACCAGGTGTGAACTACTGGAATAATTTCCATCAACATAATAAATCCGAAATCCTGTAGAACAGGGTATCTTATTAAAAGAATGTTCCAGTAACGTCCTCAGACAGATTAAGCAGTGCGATTGTTACTATTGCAATAACAATTAAAGAAAAGCCATTCAATCCTCACCAGAACTCTGAGAAAGAATCCAATTCTAAAACTCTGAGTTCAGTAAAAGTGACCATGAAACTTTGCTTAATGTGTTTACTAACATCCTAAGACAAAACCGGTTGATGAAGAACAAGCTGTTGATGTCGTCTACATGGATTTCAGTAAGGCGTTTGACAAGGTTCCTCATGGTAGGCTGATAGAAAAGGTGAAGGCGCATGGGATACAGGCCAGGTATGTAGATGGGTTGAGAACTGGCTTGGGAGGAGGAGACAGCGGGTAGTAGTGGAAGGCTCTTTTTCCAACTGGAGGTCTGTCACTAGTGGTGTGCCACAGGGCTCAGTACTAAGACCTCTTCTATTTGTAATTTATATAAATGACTTGGAAGAGGGGGTAGGTGGTGTGATCAGCAAATTTGCTGATGACACTAAGATGCTTGGATTGGCAGGAAATGAGGAGCAGTGCCAGGCAATACAACAGGACATAGATAGGCTGGTAGATTGGGCAGATAGATGGCAAATGGAATTTAATCCATTGGATTAAAATGGATAAATGCGAGGTGATGCATTTTGGCCGGAAAAATGTAGAGGGGAGTTATAGAATAAAAGGTAAAACTATCCGGAGTATAGAGATGCAGAGAGACCTGGGGGTGCAGGTTCACAAGTCTCTAAAGGTGTCAGTACAGGTGGAGAATGTGATAAAGAAAGCGTATGGTATGTTAGCCTTCATAGGAAGGGGTTTAGAATACAAGAGTAGGAGTCTAATGTTGCAAGTGTATAGAACGTTGGTTAGGCCTCACTTGGAGTACTGCGTCCAGTTCTGGTCGCCTTACTACCGGAAGGACGTGGAGGCCCTGGAGAGAGTGCAGAGGAGATTTACCAGATGCTGCCTGGTATGGAAAGGCTGTTTTACGAGGAAAGATTGAACGCACTGGGGTTGTTTTCCCTTGAAAGACGTCGGCTGAGAGGGGATCTATTAGAGGTATATAAGATTATGAGGGGTATAGATAGAGTAAATGGTGGTAAGCTTTTTCCACCATTAGAAATGGATAGAACGAGGGGTCATGGCCTTAGGGTGAGGGGGCTATGTATAAGACGAATATTAGAGGCCAGTTTTTCACACAAAGGGTAGTGCGGGTGTGGAATGCACTGCCGAGTAAGGTGGTGGGAGCAGGCACGCTAGGGTTGTTTAAGGGTCTCTTGGACAGCCACATGAGCGGTCTGCAGATAGAGGGATATAGGAGGACTGTTTAAATATCCTATTTGTTTCCACAGGATGTTCAGTTCACCTTGTTGTCCAACAAGGTGCATGCATTCGGCAGGTCGTGCGAGAACTGCTCCTGGATGTTGATTCAGGAGTGGCCTAGTGCTTCATGTCGTTAGTGTATGCTTAAACTGGACCATCAGATGGGCACCATGACAGCTCAGGGACTATCGCTGTTGCTGTGCAGACACATGGATTTGGGCCTGTGTCGGCGGGAGTTTGCGCGTTCTCCCCGTGGTTGCGTGGGTTTTCTCCGGGTGCTCCGGTTTCCTCCCACATCCCAAAATGTGCTCTTAGGCTGATTGGGTAACAAATTGTCCCTATATTGGTCTCTATATGTCATTAAGACGTTAGGACGGCGGCGCGGGCTCGTTGGGCCGAAGGGCCTGTTTCCCGTGCTGTGTTGTTCTTTGTTCTTTTATCCTCCAGGGGTGCTAATTTGACATTTGTTCACAGTACTTCTGAGATCCAATCATCGAGATATGAGGCTGGACGTTCAGACAGGCCCAGACTGGTTACAAACGCAAACTGTCCTGGTGATACTGGAACTTGTGTTCAGGTAACACACACCAGGATACCCAGCCCTCAGGCTTATTGCCACCTTCACCCCCATTATCCTCACGTACCTGGGTTAAGGTTGATGTAAGTAGTAACACTCGGAGCAATGAAGGCCACAGAGACTGCCCGGCTCAGAGTCTCCTCATCATAGAAAACCTCAAACTCATCCACATGAGTATGGCCAAAAAACTGGGCAGCAATTGTCCCCTCATACCTAGGGCAGGAAAGAGGGGGTTAACAGACTGAAGGGGCAACAAGAGAGGGTTAACAAACCGATGGGGAAACAGGAGGGGGTTAACAGACTGAGGGGGGAATAGGAGAGGGTTAACAGACTGAGGGGGGGGAATAGGAGGGTTAGGTCAGATTCATAGAGCTTTATAGCACAGAAAGGGGCCCTTCAGCCCACCATGTCTCTGGTGCCCTTTCTAATCCCGTTTTGCAGCACTTGCTCCATTACCTTGTATGCTGTGGTGTTTCAAGTATTCATCTAAATACTGTCTCTACCAACCTTTCAGGCAACGAGTTCCAGATTCCCAGATCCCTTTGAGTGAAAAGGTTTTTCCTCTAAATATCCTGCTCCTTATTTTAAATCTATGCCTCTGGTCATTGGCTCCTCTGTTAGTGGAAAAACTTGCTTTCCATCTATCTAAATCCCTCACTATTCCGTACCCCTCAATGAGGCTCCCTCTCTCAGCCTTCTCTGCTCTAAATAAAACAATTCCAGCCCATTTCAGCCTCTCTCCATCACTGAAACACTCTAAACCAGGCAACATCCCGCTGAATCTCCTCTGCAATCTCTCCAGTACAATCACATTCTTCCAATAGTGTGCTGATCAGAACAGTGGACAGAACTCAAACTGTGCGAGAGGGATTTATCCCATGTCTTCTTAACCAACTTTTCTACCTGTTTTGCTGCCTTCAGGGACTTACGGACATACACCCCAAGCTCCCTGTGACCCTCTGTATTGTTCATTATGTATTCCCTTGCCTTCTTAATCCTCCCAAAATGTGTCACCTCACATTTTTTGGGTTAAATTTCATTAGCTGCTGTTTTGCCTGTCTGTATCAGTTTTTAAAATCCATTCAGGGTTGAGAGTGTCACTGGGCCAGCATTTATTGCCTGTCCCTAATCCCAAATTGAGTGGTTTGCTCCAAAAAGTCACAGGGTCATTGCTGTGGCTCTGAAGTCACATGTAGGCCAGACCAGTTAAGGACAGCATATTTCCTTCTCTAAAGAACATCCAGATGGTTTTTATAATGACAACGGGTTTTGCGGTCTTTAAACTTTTAATTCCAAATTTCATCATCTGCCATGGCGGGATTTGAACCCAGCTCCCCAGAGCTTCACCCCGAGTCACTGGATTACCAACTGGAGACAATACCACTATTCCATTGCCCACCTCTCTCCCCCATCTTGTGACTGAAAGCTTTAATCCTCGCTATTTACCACCCACTAATTATCATTTTATCTGTGCACTTACTAATCAGACCCTCCACACTCACATCCAGGTCGTTAATGTACATCCAACAAGGGACCAGCACTGATCCCTGTGCCACACCACTGGTCATGATGTAGAGATGCCGGCATTGGACTGGGGTAAGCACAGTAAGAGGTCTGACAACACCAGGTTAAAGTCCAACCAATTTATTTACAAAGAACAAAACAGCACGGGAAACAGGCCCTTCGGCTCAACGAGCCCGCACCGCCATCTCAATACCGCCATCTCGATGTTCCCACCTCTACCCATGATCCCTGAAAATGTTTATAGATCTATGGATTAAAAACCAAATTTGAGACAATTTAGGGAGAATTTGTTTTGCCAATTAGCCCAAGAGCACATCTTTGGGATGTGGGAGGAAACCGAGCACCGGAGAAAACCCACGCAAGCACGGGGAGAATGCGCAAACTCCCACAGACACAGGCCCAAATCCATGTATCTGCACAGCACAGCGATAGTCACTGAGCTGTCGTATTGCCCATCAAATGGTCCAGGTCAAGCGTACACTAACGACGTGAAGCACTAGGATACTCCCGAAAAAAAATCCACGAGCAGCCCTCTCACGACCCATCACGTGTGTGCCTCACAAGTTTACTAGCAAATAAATCAGTTGGACGTAAACCTGGTGTTGTCAGGTCTCTTACTGTCCACACCATTGGTCACAGGCTTCAGTCACAAAAACAACCTTCGACCATTACCCTCTGTGTCCTGCCACTCAGCCAGTTTAGATTCAATTTGTTAAATTGCCCTGAGATCCCATCAGCTCTTCATCAGCTTCCCGTGTGAAACCTTAGAACATTACAGCGCAGAACAGGCCCTTCGGCCTTCGATGTTGCGCCGACCAATTAGGAAAAAGCAATGACCCTCTAACCTAAACCATTCCCTATTCGTCCATAAACTTATCTACTAACCTCTTAAACGCCACCAAACTTGGCGCATCTACAACTGACGCAGGCAGGGCATTCCATACCCTTACCACCCTCTGGGTAAAGAACCTACCTCTGACATCCATCCTATAACCACCACCCCTTAATTTAAAGCTATGTCCCCTCGTGCTAGCTTTCTCCATCCTAGGAAAAAGGCTATCACTGTCCTTGTCAAAAGCTTTATGAGGTCCATGTAAACTACATCAACTTTACTGCCCTCATCGACACAGTAAGAATCTGGCAACACCATAAATCCAACCGATTTATTTGATAGTAAATCTGCGAGCTTTCGACTTCCGTCTTCATCGGGCAAACGCAGTGTTCTGGTCTGCAATAGCACACATATCAGCACAGTCACAGATTGCTGATTAGAATGCGAATCCTTACACCTAACCTGCTATTCAAGTTTTAAAGTGGCTAACAATGTGTGTGAAGGGAACCCTGAGCATTGGTTAGAGAATTGTGTATTTTCTCCAGACAGCACAGTAATTGAGGTTTTTTGCTAACCCAGGCAAGTCATGGGGGTTACAGATAGTGTGACATGAAGCCAAGATCCCTGTTAAGACTATCCTCATGTGTGCGGAACTTGGCTATCAGTCTCTGCTCAGTGACTCTGCGCTGCCGTGTGTCATGAAGGCCCCCTTGAAGAACATTTACCCGAAGGTCAGAGGCCGAATGCCCGTGACTGCTGAAGTGTTCGCCCACAGGAAGGGAACTGTTTTGCCTGGTGATTGTTGAGCGATGCTCATTCATCAGCTGTCGTAGTGTCTGCATGGTCTCCCCAATGTACCATGCTTCCCCAGTGTACCAGGATTCGTATTCTAATCAGCAATCTGTGACTGTCTGTGTTGATATGTGTGCTATTGCAGACCAGAACACTGCATTTGCATGACGAAGACGAAAATCGAAAGCTCGCAGATTTACTCTCAAATAAATCGGTTGGATTTAAAATTGGTGTTGCCAGATTCTTACTACCCCAGTCCAACGCCGGCATCTCTACATCATCTCATCGACACATCCAGACAAAAATCTCAATCAAATTTGTAAGACTGAAGGAGGATAGGAGAGGGGTTAACAGACTGAGGGAGGGCAGCGAGAGGAGTAACAGACTGAGGGGGTAAGAAATGATGGTGATATAAAAGGGTTTGTCAAAAGATCTCTCTTTCTCTACCTACCTGTTAACGATTCTGTAATAGTTCCAGCTCCAAACCTTCATGCAGAGACCCGGTGGAATGTGGCCGATTATGTGAACCTGAAACAATAAACTTGTTTGAACATAGTGCACAAGGAGTACATAACATGCTGCTGTCAGCAACAGTCCAGGAATAGAAACTGACCTTCACATTGTTAGTGTATGCTTGACCTGGACCATCTAATGGGCAACACGACAGCTCAGTGACTATCGCTGTGCTGTGCAGATACATGGATTTGGGCCTGTGTCTGTGGGAGTTTGCGCATTCTCCCCGTGCTTGCGTGGGTTTTCTCCGGGTGCTCCGGTTTCCTCCCACATCCCAAAGATGTGCTCTTAGGCTGATTGGCAGAACAAATTCTCCCTAAATTGTCTCAAATTTGGTGTCAGTCCATAGATCTATAAACATAGACAAGGGATCATGGGTAGAAGTGGGAACATCGGGGTGGTGGCATGGGCTCGCTGAGCCGAAGGGCCTGTTTCCCGTGCCATTTTGTTCTTTGTTCACCTTTTCAGTGTCAAAGGTTTCACAAGGAAGAACCAGGGGAAGAGAGATCGAAGGGCAGTTGTCACGTTGTTTCCCTGGGGGAAGATGTAAGTGGAGAAGGAATGGGTTTGGAGAGAGTTACTTCAGTCTGTGGAGAGAGGGATTTAGGGATATGGGGGATAGCCACACGAATAGACTGGAAATGGAGGGATACAAACGAATGGTATAGGTGGAAACATGAGCGGCGCAGGTTTGGAGGGCTGAAGGGGCTGTTTCCTGTGTTGTATTGTTCTTTGTTCTTTCCTCTTATTGGTTCCTTCACTCCTTGCTGCAGACCCAGTCTGGAAGTTACACCCTATAGGATCAATAGTGCAGTTGCTGAGCCACTCCTGGTGCTGGACATTGAAATCCCCCATCCACAATACAGTTTGTGCTGTTGTCACCCTCAGTGCTTCCTCTAAGCATTGTTCAACTTGGAGGAACATTGATTCTTCAGTCAGAGGAGGATGGTAACCAGGAAGAGGTTTCCTTGCCCAGGTTTAACCTGAAGCCATGAGACTTCATGGGGTCCAGAGTCGATGCTCAGGTCTCCCAGGCAACTCCCTCCTGACTGTACCACTGTACTGCCACCTCTGCTGGGTCTTTCCTGCTGGGTGGGACAGGACATATACAGGGATAGTAATGGTGGTGTCTGGGGGGAGTTATCCATGCGGTTTGATTCCGTGAGAATTTCTAGATCAGGCTGTTGCTTGACTAATCTGAGAGCCAGCTCTCCCAGTTTTGGCACTAGCCCCCGGGTGTTAGTAAGGAGGACTTTGCAGGGTCGACAGGACTGTTTGTTTTGCCGTTGTCTTTTCTGATGCTGAGGTCGATATCAGGTGGTCCATCCAGATCCATTTCTTTGTTGAGATTTTGTAGCGATTGATAAAACTGAGTGTCTCGTCGACCATTTCACAGAGCAGGTAAGAGTCAACCACATTGCTGTGGCTCTGGAGTCACGTGGGTCAGATCAATTCAGGACAGCAGATTTCCTTCCCTAAAGGACATTAGTGAACGTGATGGGATTTTCTGAGAATCGACAATGGTTTCATGGTTATCAATACATTCTTAATTCCAGATTTTTTTTTACTGAACTCAAGTTCCACCATCTGCTATGATGGGATTCAAACCTGCGTTCCCAGAACATTATCTGGGTTTCTGAATTAATAGTTGAGCAATAATACTACGAGGATAACACCTTTCTTGTCGTAATTGCACATGAAAGAAAGACTTCTGCAGAAAATTACATCCAACCTCTCCTGGAACCCCCTAACAACACTGGGTGTACACACATCACAAGGACTGCAGCAGTTCAAGAAGGCAGCCCCTGACACCTTCCCAGGGGCAATTAGAGATGGGCAATAAATGCTAGCCTAGCCAGTAAGGCCCAAATCCCATCAAAGAATTTTAGAAATACAGACCAGAGACCAGGCAACTGCTCCTTGGCACCTCACTGTCCTCTCAGAATAGAGATTGTACTCAGCATCCAGTCCATTATAGACAGGACTCCCTCCCTGTCTCAGCTAGCACTGGACATGCAATGCAGTTTGCAGCTGTGGATGAGGTATTTCCAGGCAGACAGTGAAATGTCGATGTAATTTGTGGTGGAGTCACATGCTTCTAGAGTGGCTGCACGCCATCTCTGAGGCCCAGTAAAAAACCACAATGTTAAAATAAACTGCTGCTCACACACAGTTTTGCAAAATGTCATCTGAGTCTAGAACCACAGCTGATACTGAGCATAGCAACAATGCAGACCACCAAAGCTAACACAGTTACTTTAGAAGATGCAGTGAAGAAAGGTTTGAGACAGAACCCAGGAGAAATTATAACAAAGTACGAGGGAATGGCAGATATACAAAACCAATACAGTTCACATCTTCATGATCAGAGACACAAAAACTATTTTGTAAATAATGGAAACCATAACACACAGAACACTACAGCACAAACAGGCCCTTCGGCCCACAAGTTGTGCCGATCATATCTATACCTACCAGGCCATAGAACTATCTGTAACTCCCAATCCCATTAAATCCCATGTGCTCATCCAGAAGTCTCTTAAAAGCCCCAGCGAGTTCGCCTCTACCACCACTGATGGCAACCAATTCCATTCACTCACCACCCTCAGTGAAAAACTTACCCCAACATCTCCTCTGTACTTGCCCCCCAGCACCTTAAACCTGTGTCCTCTCGTAGCGACCATTTCAGCCCTGGGAAATAGCCTCCGAAAATCCACCCCATCTATTCCTCTCAACCAAGTAGATAGAAACTTAGTAATAGAACATTACAGCACAGTACAGGCCCTTCGGCCCTCGATGTTGCGCCGACCAGTGGAACCAATCTAATGATCCTCTAACTGAAACTATTCCAATATTATCCATATGCCTATCCACTGCCCATTTGAACGCCCTCAAACTTGACGAGTCCACAACTGCTGCAGGCAGGGCATTCCACACCCTTACTACCTTCTGAGTAAAGAACCTACCTCTGATATCTGTAACTACCACCCCTTAATTTAAAACTATGTCCCCTCATGTTATCCATCACCATCTGAGGAAAAAGGCTCTCACTGTCCACTCTATCTAACCCTCTGATCATCTTGTACGCCTCAATTAGGTGACCTCTTAACCTTCTTCTCTCTAATGAAAATAACTTCAAGTCCCTCATCCTTTCCTCATAAGACCTACCCATCATACCAGGCAACATCCTGGTAAATCTCCTCTGCATCATTTCCAATGCCTCCACATCTTTCTTATAATGCCGCGACCAGAATGTACACAATACTCCAAATGCGGCCACACCAGGATTTTGTATGTTGTAACATGACCTCACAGCTCTGAAATTCAATCCCTCTACTAAAACACACTATACGCCTTCTTAACAACCCTATCAACCTGGGTGCCAACTTTGAGGGATCTATCCACATGGACACCGAGATCTCTCTGCTCGTCGACAGTGCCAAGTGCCCTGTATTCTGTAATCCTGTTACTCCTTCCAAAGTGAATCACCTCACACTTTTCCATAATAAACTCCATTTGCCACCTCTCGACCCAATACTATGTCCCTCTGCAATCTGTAACATTCATCCTCACTGTCTACAACTCCTTCAACCTTGGTGTCTTCAGCAAATTTACTAACCCATCTTTCTACACCCTCATCTAGGTCATTTAAAAATGACAAACAGCAGTGACCCCAAAACAGATCCCTGAAGTACACCATAATAACTGAACTCCAGGTTGAATATTTCCCATCAACCACCATCCTCTATTTTCTATCAGCTAGACAATTCCTAATCCAATTAGCTAAATCACACTCAATCACATGCATCTACATTTTTGCAGTGGCCTACCATGGGGAACCTTATCAAAGGCTTTACTAAAATCCATATATACCACATCAACTGCCTTATCCTTCTCCACCTCTTTGGTCACCTTTTCAAAAAACTCATTAAGGTTTCTGAGGCACGACCTACCCTTCACAAAACCTAATGATATCTGATGAAGTATATCACAGAACATTGTGAGAGGGTTAGGGAGGAAATTGCAGATTCCCTACCAGAGATATCTGAATCATGAACAGCAACAGGTAAGGTGTCTGAACATAGAACATAGAACAATAGAGCACAAACAGGCCCTTCAGCCCACCAGTTGTGCCGATCACATCTACCAATTCACAGACCTATCTATAACCCCCTATCCTATTCTTTTCCATATACTCATCCAGAAGTCTCTTAAAAGACCCCAGTGAGTTTGCCTCAACAACCTCCAACGGCAGTCGGTTCCATTCACTCACCACCCTCTGAGTGAAAAACCTACCCTCAAGATCAGAGGGTGACAAACATTGTGCCTTTGTTTGGGTCAGTGGCCTGTCAAATGGCAGATGGAGATTTTAATTTAGAGGAATGTAAGGTTATGCGTTTTGGTAGATTGAACCAGGGCAGGACTTACTCTTAATGGTAGGGTGTTGGGAAGAGTTACTGAACAAAGAGATCTAGGGGTACATGTTCATAGCTCCTTGAAAGTGGAGTCACAGATGGACAGAGTGGTGAAGAAGGCATTCGGCATGCTTGGTTTCACTGGTCAGAACACTGAATATAGGAGTTGAGACATCTTTTTGAAGTTGTACAAGACATTGGTAAGGTCACACTTAGAATACTGTGTACAGTTCTGATAGTCTGATTATAGAAAGGATACTATTAAACTAGAAAGAGTGCAGAAAAGATTTACTAAGATGCTAACGGAACTTGATGGATTGAGTTATAAGGAGAGGATGGACAGACCCCAATCCCCCATTCTCTCCCCCCCCATCCCCACAATCCCCCATTCTCTCCCCCCCCATCCCCACAATCCTCCAGCTTCCCCCCGAGATCCCCTCCCACTTTCCCAGCTCCCTGCTCAGTTGTATGAGCCACTCCAGGATGACTTGGTCACAGCTGATCTCTGCCATTACCTTGTCTCCATTGTTCTCTGCTTCCTGCAGGATACTGACCAGCCATTGCAGCTGGCCAGCCGGATCTGTCGAGTTCACCAACAACCAGAAGTTTTCACGAGAACAAAAGTTCATATTGAGAGAAACTAGTCGCAGTCTAGGCTGGAGTCTCACTGTGTAAAACCCGGCCCTCCTGGGAATGAGAAATACACAGGAGAAAAATCAGCAAAACAAAACTTTCCTTCACATCCATCTTTCCTGGAACCAGACCGTCCCTCCACCCTCCCCCGGGTCAGACCATCCCTCCACCCTCCACCCTCCCCCGGGTCAGATCGTCCCTCCACCCTCCACCGGGTCAGACTGTCCCTCCACCCTCCCCCGGGTCAGACCGTCCCTCCACCCTCCACCCTCTCCCCCGGTCAGAACCGTCCCTCCACCCTCCACCCTCCCCGGGTCAGACCGTCCCTCCACCCTCCACCCTCCCCCGTGTCAGACCCGTCCCTCCACCCTCCACCCTCCCCCGGTCAGACCGTCCCTCCACCTCCCCCGGCAACCGTCCCTCCAACCCTCCCCCGGTCAGACCGTCCCTCCACCCCTCCCCCGGGTCAGACCGCCCTCCACCCCTCCCCCGGGTCAGACCGTCCCTCCACCCTCCCCCGGGCAGACCGTCCCTCCACCCTCCCCCGGGTCAGACCGTCCCTCCACCCTCCCCCGGGTCAGACCGTCCCTCCACCCTCCCCCGGGTCAGACCGTCCCTCCACCCCCCCAGTGCTGAATTCCCAAACCTACCCACAATTCTCCAAACCATCTGAATCGTTCAGCCATCCAATGAAATTGTGAAGTATTTTGAATAAAGTTCCAAGCTGAGGTGATAGCCTCCTGAGATTACAGCTAGATTATTCAGGCAGAAATTCAGTCCCTGTTCTGGGGACCAGGGTTCGAGTCCCACCATGATGGTGGAATTTGAATTCAATAATATCTGGAATTAAAAATCTGCTGATAGCCATGGAACCATTGTCGATTGCCAATAAAACCCATCTGATCTGTGGGAATACCTTGTCCCTCCTGGGGATTTGTATCCTGAATTGCTGTTCCCAACTCAAAATTATTATTGGAGAGTATTCTCCTCCCCTACAACGCCCTGACCTAAGATCGCATTGACTAGGAGCTGGATAGACTCAATATTACCTCATGTGAGATCAAAGATGGAGGTTAGACGGGGAGAGACGCTATTTGCTCAATACTGTTTTGTTTTTAATAAACACTGAAACGAGCAACAATTCACAAAAACAAAACCACAGAATAAGCAGAATGCTCGAGTCAGCTGACCTTGCGGTATCTCAGTTCCCAGTCTTAAACCACAACAGCTACGAGTCATTGGGTGGATCCACAGACTTGAAGCCATGCAGCAGAATTAATGTGATACTGACAGAATCAAAATCTGGCTAAAAATTCCATCTACTGCTCTCAACAAAGAGACTGAAGCACAGGGTCAGGGCCGAGGGAGCGCCGCCCCGTCAGCGGGTCAGGGCCGAGGGAGCGCCGCCCCGTCAGCGGGTCAGGGCCGAGGGAGCGCCGCCCCGTCAGCGGGTCAGGGCCGAGGGAGCGCCGCCCCGTCAGCGGGTCAGGGCCGAGGGAGCGCCGCCCCGTCAGCGGGTGAGGTGAAATATAATAATATTTGCTCTTTGAATCATGAGAGATTTTGCTGTCCTTATTTGAAAAGGATATCTCTGCATTGGAAGCTGCACAAAAAGGTTCACACACATCATTATAAGAAAGATGTGGAGGCATTGGAGAGGGTACAGAGGAGGTTTACCAGGATGTTGCCTGGTATGGAGGGCATACCATGCCCTCTATGAAGAGAGGTTGAAGGATTTGAGGTTGTTTTCGTTAGAAAGGAGGCGGCTAAGAGGGGATCTTATTGAAGCATATAAGATGATTAGAGGTTTAGATAGGGTGGACAGTGATAGCCTTTTTCCTAGGATGGAGAAAGCTAGCACGAGGGGACACAGCTTTAAATTAAGGGGTATGAGTTATAGGACGGATATCAGAGGTAGGTTCTTTACTCAAAGAGTGATTAGGGAGTGGAATGCCCTGCCTGCAGCTGTTGTAGATGCGCCAAGTTTGGTGGCGTTTAAGAGGTTAATTGATAAGTATATGGAAGAGAAGGGAATGGTTTAGTTTGGAGGGGCATTGCTTTTTATTTTGGTCGGCACAACATCGAAGGCCGAAGGGCCTGTTCTGTGCTGTATTGTTCTATGTTCTATGTTCTATTTGTGGGATGGGGGCCTTATTTTATAAAGATAGATTAAACAGGCCGGATCAATACTGATTGGGCTCAGGAGAACAAGAGATCTCACTGAAGCGTTTCAAATCCTGAATTAACTTGACAGAGTGGCTGGTTCTGCTTGTGGGAGAGTCTAGAGCTGGGGGGAGTGATCACAGTTTATTAATAAGGCAATCCATATTTCAGATTGCTCACACACTGTGAGCAATCGTTCCAGGTTGGAAGAGCTCCCTACTCCCTCCCAATGCTCATTCCTGGGATGGAATAGCTCCCTGCTCCCTCCCAATGCTCATTCCCGGGATGGAAGAGCTCCCTGTCCCTCCCAATGCTCATTCCCAGGATGGAAGAGCTCCCTGCTTCCTCCCAATGCTCATTCCCGGGATGGAAGAGCTCCCTGCTCCCTCCCAATGCTCATTCCCGGGATGGAAGAGCTCCCTGCTCCCTCCCAATGCTCATTCCCGGGATGGAAGAGCTCCCTGCTCCCTCCCAAGCTCATTCCGGGTGGAAGAGCTCCCTGCTCCCTCCCAATGCTCATTCCCAGGATGGAAGAGCTCCCTGCTCCCTCCCAATGCTCATTTCCGGGATGGGAGAGCTCCCTGCTCCCTCCCAATGCTCATTCCCGGGATGGAAGAGCTCCCTGCTCCCTCCCAATGCTCATTCCCGGGATGGAAGAGTTCCCTGCTCCCTCCCAATGCTCATTCCCAGGATGGAAGAGCTCCCTGTCCCTCCCAATGCTCATTCCCGGGATGGAAGAGCTCCCTGCTCCCTCCCAATGCTCATTTCCGGGATGGGAGAGCTCCCTGCTCCCTCCCAATGCTCATTCCCAGGATGGAAGAGCTCCCTGCTCCCTCCCAATGCTCAGGTTCCTGTTTACCGCAGGGTTTGCTGGGCCTCCTCTGGCAGAAAATCCTTCCAAACCTTCACCATTGCTTCATAGAGCCAGGCTGAGGACTCGTTGCCATGAACGAAGGGTGGGGGAAAGCTATTGACTGGTGTGCTCTCGTGATTGCCGACTGCAGGGTAGATGGGAACTCTGCCCAGGTATTTCCAGACGAGTGAGGTGATGGTTTTCAGAGCGAGCAGTTGGTCTTTCCGAGTCTGATGCCAGACATCATGTGCTGGAATGTCACCAGTCCAGTAGACCAGGTCAAAATGCATGGACTGCAGGTGTTGCAGCAAGTTCTCGATGGTGTTTAGCGGAAGGTCACATTTGCTGTACTCGCCCCATTTACCGGCTCCTTTCCGGTGTTTTGGGGGTAAACCTGAACCTTTCCTACAGCACAGGGGGTCTCTGCAGCCAGGGTCATTCCCTGGGACGTAATCCTTATCCCAGTGTACATCAGTAAGGAACAGTATCTTTGTGACTGATGCACCAGCTTCAGGCTGTTTGGGGGGGATAACAGGTGGTTTGGGCGTGTCAGGGAGCGTCACATTCCAGTCAGAGTAAATGTCCCAATGACCACAGTCCTTTCCGAGCAACAAGCCGCAGATCTCCGAGGGTTTTAAAATGGATTCAACCCAGGCAGCAATCACATCGTGTTTGAACAGATCAATGGCCTGGACACAGATATCCTCAGGGGCCAGCTTCAGATGGACACACAATTCCGAGGCGATAACAGCCACTTCATCTGAGCTATTGTTCAACTGTTTGAACAGAAATCAGGAATTAGCACAAAGAATGATGATCGAGGACAATAACAACACAGTAACAGCAAACAGTATTAACATAAACACAGCTATTACACCCAGTCACACAGTAGGAGAGCCCTGTCTTGCACACTGGTGTACTAGGCTACTTCAGGAATATTATAATCAATAATTACATTGGGGGTTTTTAACTATCTGAAGATAGATTTGGATAGTAACAAAGTAAAGGATAGAAAGGAGGCAGAGTTTCTAAAATGTGGATATTTAGTAAAGAATGGGTAACAAATGCTCGCTTTGCCAGCCACACACACATTTATGGACTTCAACGCAGACAAATGCGTAGTGATCCATTTTGGCAGGAATAATGGGATGAAGGAGTACAATATAAGGGGTAGGAGTCTTAGCTGTGTTGTAGAGCAGAAGGATCTCAGGGGTTCAGGTCCATAGGACTCTTAAATCAGCCTCACAGGTGGAGGAAGTGGTCAAGAAGGTGTACGGTGTACTGGCCTTCATTAATAGAGGAATAGAGTTTAGGAGTCAGGAGGTAATGATGCAGCTCTATAAGACTCTTGTCAGACCCCAGTTGGAGTACTGTGCACAGTTCTAGTCGTCTCATTATAGGAAGGATGTAGAGGCTATTGAGAGGGTTCAGAGGAGATTTACAAGGATGCTGCCTGGATTGGGAGGCAGGCCTTATGAAGATAGGTTGAGGGAGCTGGGACTCTTCTCACTGGAAAGACGTAGGTTGAGAGGCGACCTGATAGAGGTTTATAAAATGTTGAGAGGAATAGATAGGGTGGACTCTCAGAGACTATTTCCCCGAGCTGAAATGGTCACTGTGAGAGGACACAGATTTAAGGTGCAGGGAAGCAAATACAAAGGAGATGTCAGGGGTAGGTTTTTCACTCAGAGGGTGGTAAGTGAATGGAATCGGAGGTTGTTGAGGCAAACTCGCTGGGGTCTTTTAAAAGACTTCTGGATGAGTATATAGGATAGGGGGTTATAGATAGGTCTGTGGATTGGTAGATGTGATCGGTGCAACTCGTGGACCAAAGGGCCTGTTTGTGCTGTATTGTTCTATGTTCATCCCATGAAAAGATAAAAAATGTTCTACATCTTGAAGGGGCATCTTGACAAGTACATAAATAGGATGGGAATAGATGGTTATGGTCTCTGGAAGGATAAGGGATTTTAGTTCAGTCGGGCAGCATGGTCAGTGCAGGCTTGGAGGGCTGAAGGGCCTGTTCTTGTGCTGTAATTTTCTTTGTTATTGGTTTGTTTCCTGTCCTAGAGATATTGCTCGTCCTGGGAATGAGCAAAATATTAGGAAAGAGCAATCACAACAGTATATGGTTTCAGCTGATTCTGGAAAAGCATGTGCAGCAACTAAGAATAAAAAATAATTAATTAGGAGATGGCCAAATTTGTTTGGGTGAGAATAATTCTAATTTATCTGGGTAAGATTGTCAGGCAAAACTGCAATAGGGCAAATGGGCTGCCTTTAGAGAGAAGTTAGTTCAGTTATAATTAAGCAGTTTCACAAAGGGGAAAGGGAGAACAAAGCTAGAGCTCTCTGGATGATTCAGGAATTAGAGAGCAAGATAAAGCAGAAAAACAGAGTGCATGAAAGATGCTGGGTGAACATGATAGGTTAAATATAGAAAGCTCAGAGACAAAGTGAAAAATTCAATAGCAGTAACAAACAAAGTGTAAGAGAATGGACGCAAACATAAGAGAAAACTAAAAATCTTCTATTGTCATATATTTAGTAAAATGCTGGTAAAAGGATTAATAAGAATAATTCTGAAGCTAAATGGTTCACTGAGGCAGTCGGCACATCTAACGTACAAAGTGCATCTATCTCTACTAAGGAAGATGTTGCCCAAGTCTTATTGGAAGGGAAGATACTTGAGATGCTAGATGGGCTAAAAATTGACAGAGAAGGAAGATATCAGAAAGTCAGTCTGTACTTAAAGTTGCTAAGTCATTGGGTCTGGATACTGAAGGAAGAGTGGAATTGGCAGAGGTTCTGACCATAACATTCCAATCGTACACTCATGTTCAAAAAGAGCTGTAAGGATAAATGCAGAAACTACAGAAGTCATTTTAACCCGAGTGTCAGGAAGGCTTTTCGATAGAACAATCCGGAGTAATGAAGATAAAGCCACCATGGATTTGTTACAGGCAAATCACATTTCACCCATTTTCTGAAGTATTTTAATGAGGTCATGTGATGTGACATACACAGATCTTCAAAAGGCATTTAATATTTCAGCATTGTCCAGTGAAACAAATAGCAGTATAGATTTGAAGCTGGCCCAATGGCAGCAAACAAATTTGTCAGACTGGAGGAAGATTATCCACCAATGACTGTGTGGCCAAATTCCCCTACAACTCGTAGAACATAGAACATTACAGTGCAGTACAGATCCTTCGGCCCTTGATGTTGCACCAACCAGTGGAACCAATCTAATGATCCTCTAACCTAAACTATTATCCATATGCCTATCCACTGACCATTTGAACGCCCTTAAACTTGACAAGTCCACAACTGCTGCAGGCAGGGCATTCCACACCCTTACTACACTCTGAGTAAAGAACCCACCTCTGGCATCCGTCCTATAACTACCACCCCTTAATTTAAAGCTATGTCCCCTCGTGTTATCCATCTCCATCCGAGGAAAAAGGCTCTCACTATCCACCCTATCTAACCCTCTGATCATCTTGTATGCCTCAATTAGGTCACCTCTTAACCTTCTTCTCTCTAACAAAAACAACCTCAAGTCCCTTAGCCTTTCCTCATAAGACCTTCCCATCATACTAGGCAACATCCTGGTAAACCTCCTCTGCACCCTTTCCAATGCCTCCACATCTTTCTTATAATGTGGCAACCAGAACTGTACACAATACTCCAAGTGCGGCCGCACCAGAGTTTTGTACAGTTGCAACATAACCTCTCGGCTCCAAAATTCAATCCCTCTACTAATAAAAGCTAACACAGCGTACGCCTTCTTAACAACCCTATCAACCTGAGTGCCAACTTTCAGAGAGCTGTGCACATGTACACTGAGATATCTCTGCTTGTTGACAGTGACCACAATTCGGTTACGTTCACCTTAGTGATGGACAGGGATAGGCATGAAGCTGGGGGCAGTAGTTATAGCTGGGGGAAGGGTAATTTTGAGGCCATCAGGAGAGAATTAGGGTGCATAGATTGGACTAGGGAACTACAGGGACTGGGAACATCTGGAATGTGGTGCTTATTCAAGGAGCAGCTGCTGCGAGTCCTTGATAAGTATGTCCCTGTCAGGCAGGGAGGAAATGGTCGAGTAAGAGAGCCTTGGTGTACGAAAAAAGTTGATTTGCTGGTTAAGAAGAAAAAGGAGGCTTATGTCAGGATGAGGCTTGAAGGCTCAGATAGTGCAATGGATAGCTATAGATTAGCCAGGAAGGAGCTAAAAAGTGAATTGAGGAGAGCTAAGAGGGGACACGAGAAGATGTTGGCTGATAGGATTAAGGAGAATCCTAAAGCTTTCTTTCGATATGTTAAGAATAGAAGATTGGTTAGGGCAAGATTAGGGCCAGTCATAGACAGCAGTGGGAAGTTGTGCGTGGAGCCTGAAGATTGGTGAGGCACTGAATAAATATTTCTCTTCGGTATTCACGCAGAGTGCTGGAAATGTAGCTATGGAGAACACTGAGGTACAATTACAGGTACAAATTGGGAAGTATTGTAGTAGATAGGGAGGATGTGTTAGAAATTCTCGAGGGTTTGAAGTTGGATAAGTCCCCTGGGCCGGACGGGATTT
The DNA here is from genome assembly GCA_024679065.1 of Sphyrna mokarran. NCBI lineage: Eukaryota > Metazoa > Chordata > Chondrichthyes > Carcharhiniformes > Carcharhinidae > Sphyrna > Sphyrna mokarran. The sequence continues at coordinate 107,953,947 of JAGIQG010000010.1, forward strand.
ACCCTAGGATTCTCTGGGAGGCAAGAGAGGAGATTGCAGAGCCTCTGGCTCTGATCTTCAGGTCCTCGTTGGTTGGGTGTGGTTCCGGGGACTGGAGGATAGCGAATGTGGTCCCATGTTTAAGAAGGGAAGAGAGACCTTCCAGGGAATTATAGGCCAGTGAGTCTTACTTCTGTTGTGGGCAAGGTATTGGAGAGAATTATTAGGGATAGGATTTATAGTTATTTAGAGAGAAAGATTGATTGGGGATAGTCAGCATGGTTTCGAGAAGGGTAGGTCATGCCTTACTAACCTCATGAGTTTTTTGAGAAAGTGACCAGAGAGGTGGATGGGGGTAAGGCGGTTGATGTAGTATATATGGACTTTAGTAAGGCGTTTGATAAGGTGGCCCATGGAAGACTTCTACAGAAAATGCAGATGTGTGGAATAGAGGGTGATTTAGCTAATTGGATTAGGAATTGGCTGGCAGATAGAAGACGAGGGTGGTGGTTGATGGGAGATATTCATCGTGGAGTTCGGTGACAAGTGGTGTGCCTCAGGGGTCTGTTTTGGGGCCCCTGCTGTTTGTAATTTTTATAAATGATCTGTATGAGGGTATTAAGGGATGGATCAGTAAATTTGCAGATGACACTAAAGTTGGTGGAGTGGTAGATAGTGAAGAGGGGTGTTTTAGTTTACAGAGTGACTTGGACAAGTTGCAGAGCTGGGCCGAGAGGTGGCAAATGGAGTTTAGAACATAGAACAGTACAGCACAGACAGGCCCTTCGGCCTTCGATGTTGTGCCGACCAAAATAAAAAGCAAAGCCCCTCCAAACTAAACCATTCCCTTCTCTCCATATACTTATCAATTACCTCTTAAATGCCACCAAACTTGGCACATCTACAACAGCTGCAGGCAGGGCATTCCACTCCCTAATCACTCTTTGAGTAAAGAACCTACCTCTGATATCCGTCTATAACTCATACCCCTTAATTTAGCTGTGTCCCTTTAATGTGGAAAAGTGTTGAGGTAATGCACTTTGGCAGGAACAATAAATGTGTAGAGTATAGGGCTAATGGTAGGGTCTTAATAGTGTTGAGGAACAGAAGGATCCTGGTGTATGTGTCAATAGATCCCTGAAAGTAGGCAGTCAAGTGGATAAAGTTGTTAAGAAGGCATATGGAGTCTTAGCTTTTATTGGTAGGAGGATTGAATTTAGGAGCCGCAGCATCATGTTGCAACTGTACAAAACTCTAGTGCGGCCGCACTTGGAGTATTGTGCGCAGTCTGGTCCCACATTATAAGAAAGATGTGGAGCATTGGAGAGGGTACAGAGGAGGTTTACAGGATGGTTGCCTGGTATGGAGGGCAGTCCTATGAAGAGAGGTTGAAGGATTTGAGGTTGTTTTCGTTAGAAAGGAGGCGGCTAAGAGGGGATCTTATTGAAGCATATAAGATGATTAGAGGTTTAGATAGGTGGACAGTGGATAGCTTTTTCCTAGGATGGAGAAAGCTAGCACGAGGGGACACAGCTTTAAATTAAGGGTATGAGTTATAGGATGGATATCAGATGTAGGTTCTTTACTCAAAGAGTGATTAGTGAGTGGAATGCCCTGCCTGCAGCTGTTGTAGATGCGCCAAGTTGGGTGGCGTTTAAGAGGTTAATTGATAAGTATATGGAAGAGAAGGGAATGGTTTAGTTTGGAGGGGCATTGCTTTTTATTTTGGTCGGCACAACATCGAAGGCCGAAGGGCCTGTTCTGTGCTGTATTGTTCTATGTTCTACTACCTACAGGTACTTCGGTCCGCCTTGTTGTCTGACAAGGGGCATACAAGCAATGGGTTGTGAGAGGGCTGCTCTTGGATTTTTCAACAGTAGCCTAGTGCTTCACGTCGTTAGTGTGTGCTTGAACTGGACCAGTTGATGGGCAACACGACAGCTTAGTGACTATCGCTGTGCTGTGCAGATATATTGATTTGGGCCTGTGTCTGTGGGAGTTTGCACATTCTTCCCGTGCTTGCGTGGGTTTTGTCCGGGGGCTCCGGTTTCCTCCCACATCCCAAAGATGTGCTCTTAGGCTGACTGGCAAAACAAAATAAATTGTCTCACAAATTTGGTTCCAATGCATAGATATAAAACATAGATGGGGATCACGGGTAGAAGTGGGAACATCAAAGTGGCGGCGTAGGCTTGTTGAGTCAAAGGGCCTGTTTCCCGTGCTGTTTTGTTCTTTGTACTAAGAGTCCTTCCATTAGCCCTATATTCTGTAACTCCTGTTACTCTTACCAAAGTGAATCACCTCACACTTTTCCGCATTAAACTCCATTTGCCACTTCTCAGCCCAGCTCTGCAGCTTATCTATGTCCCTCTGCAAACTGTAACATCCATCCTCACTGTCTCCAACTCCTCCAACTTTGATGTCGTCAGCAAATTTACTAACCCATCCTTCTACACCCTCATCTAGATCATTTATAAAAATGACAAAGAACAGTGACCCCAAAACAGATCCCTGAGGTACACCACTTATAACTGAACTCCAAGTTGAATATTTCCCATCAACCACCATCCTCTGTCATCTATCAGCTAACCAATTCCTAATCCAAATTGCTAAATCACCCTCAATCCCATACATCTACATTTTCTGCAGTAGCCTACCATGGGGAACTTTATCAAACACCTTGTTAAAATCCATATATACCACGTCAACTGCCTTACCCTTATTCACCTCTTTGGTCACCTTTTCAAAAAACTCAAAGGTTTGTACATATTTATCAAGGATTCGCAGTAGCTGCTCTTTGAACAAGCTCCACATTTCAGGTGTTCCCAGCCCCTGCAGTTTCCTACTCCAACCTCTGTATCCTAAATCTCGCCTAATAGCCTCATAATTACCTTTTCCTGAGCTGTAACTTCAGCCCAAGAATGAATGACCAGAGGCACGAGTAGAAGCGGGTACAATTTTATCTTTTAAAAAGCATTTAGACAGAAAGCACATAGTATGTTAGCCTTTATAGAAAGGGGTATAGAGTACAAGAGCTGGCCTTTAATGTTGCAGTTGTATAAAACGTCGGTTAGATCTCATTTGCAATACTGCATCCAGTTCTGGTCACCATACTACCAGAAGGACGTGGAGACTCTGGAGAGAGTACAGAAGAGGTTTACCAGGATGCTGCCTGGTATGGAAGGTCTGAGTTACGAGGAGAGGTTAGGCAAATTGGGACTGTTTTCCTTAGAAAGATGTAGACTTAGAAGAGATCTAATAGAGGTGTACAAGATTATGAGGGGTACAGATAGAGTAAACAGAGTTAAGCTTTTTCCTAGGATGGATTCGAATAGCACGAGGGGTCAACGGGCTTAGGGTAAGGGGGGTAAGGTATAATTTGGATGCTAGAGGGAGTTTTTTCACAGAGGGTGGTGGAGAATATGGAATGCGCTGCCAAGTAAAGTGGCTGGAGTTATTTACGAAATACTTAGATGGGCACATGAGCAGAATGGGAATGGAGGGGTATAGAAAACTGATTTAAAATAGGGATCATGAGCCTTGGGAGTCCCTGGGAAGTGTGCAAACAGATGATGATATTGATGTACTTGTTTTTATCCTACAGGTGCTTTGGTCCACCTTGTTATCTAACAAGGGGCGTACACACGATGGGTCATGAGGGGGCTTCGTTTGGAATTTTTTCTAGAGTATCCTAGTGCTTCACGTCGTTAGTGTACGCTTGACCTGGACCATTTGATGGGCAACACAACAGCTCAGTGACTATCGCTGTGCTGTGCAGATACATGGATTTGGGCCTGTGTCTGTGGGGGTTTGCGCATTCTCCCCATGCTTGCGTGGGTTTTCTCCAGGTGCTCCGGTTTCTTCCCACATCCCAAAGATGTGCTCTTAGGCTAATTGGCAAAACAAATTCTTCCTAAATTGTCTCAAATTTGGTTTTTAATCCATAGATCTATAAATATTGACAGGGATCATGGGTAGAGGTGGGAATATCGGGGTGGCAGCGCGGGCTCGTTGGGCCGAAGGGCCTGTTTCCCATGCCGTTTTCTTTGTTCTTATATGGGTACAATGCGTGTAGAGGGACATGGGCCAAGCACAGGCGATTGGGACTAGCTTAGTGGTAAAAACTGGGCAGCATTTACAAGTTGGGCCGGAAGGGCTGTTTCCATGACGTAAAACGTCTGACTCTACGGACAGAAACATGATTAGGGACATAGTAACAAGAGTAGGCCATTCAGCCCCTTGAACCTGTTTTGTCCATCATTTGATACAATCATGGCTGATCTGTGGTCAAACTCCATATCTTCAAGTTTAGCCCATATCACTCCACACTTTGCTTAACAAAGATTTATCTCGGATTTACAATTAGCAATATTCCAGCATCAACTGCCACTTGTGGAACATAGTTCCAAATCTCTACCACTGTGTAGAAATGCTTCCTAACATCTCTCCCAAATGGTCTGACTCTATGCTCCGACTCTATGCTCCCTAGCTCTAGAATGTCCAACCAGTGGAAATAGTTCATCTTTATCTATCATGTCTTTTCCTGTTCATATCTTGAAGCTTTGCTCAAATCGGCCCTTAACCTTATAAGCTCTAAGGAAAACAGGGCTAACTTGTATAACTTCCCATAACTAAACTGCTGAAATCCAGGTACGATGCATTTCAACCGACGCTGCATTCCCTCCAAGACCAATAGATCCTTCCTAAGGTGTGGTGCCCAGATCTCTGCACAGTGATTCCATGTGGGTTCTAAGCTGGGTTTTGTGTTGCTGCAGCAGAACTTCTGCATCCTTACATTCCAGTCCTCGAGATATAAAAGGCCAGCATTCCATTAACCATAGCAATTATTTTCCACACCTGTATGCGGCATTTTAAAGATTTATGCACCTGAACGCCCAATGTCTCTTTGGATATTTCCTGTATTTAACTTCATACTATCTGGAAAGTACTCTGCTCTGCCAAAGAACAGGAACAAAGAAAATTACAACACAGGAACAGGCCCTCTGGCCCTCCAAGCCTGCCATGATGTGGAGATGCCGGTGTTGGACTGGGGTAAACACAGTAAGAAGTCTGACAACACCAGTTTTAAATCCAACCGATTTATTTGATAGTAAACTCGCAAGCTTTCGGCTTTATGGCCTTCGTCAGGCTAATGAGGTGTTCTGGTCTCCAATAGCACATATATCAGCACAGACAGTTTACAGATGATCTGTAAACTGTCTGTGCTGATACGTGTGCTATTGGAGACCAGAACACCTCATTAGCCTGACGAAGGCCATAAAGCCGAAAGCTTGCGAGTTTACTATCAAATAAATCAGTTGGATTTAAAACTGATGTTGTCAGACTTCTTACTCCAAGCCATATTACCCGACTAAACTAATCCCACCCCCCACTCCTTCTAGGGACCATAACCCTCTACTTCCATCCTATTCATGTATTTAAGATGGCCTCTAAAACTCACTACCGTATCCACTTCCACTACCTGCCAAGCAACGAGTTCCAGACACCCACCGTTCTCTGTGTAAAAAATCTACCTTGTACATCTCCTTTAAACCTTGCCCCTCGCACCTTAAACTTGTGCCCCCTAGTAATTGACTCTTCCACCCTGGGAAAAAGCTTCTGACTATCCATTCTGTCCATGCCTCTCATAATCTCGTAGACTTCTATCAGGTCTCCCCTCAACCTCTGTCATTCCAGTGAGAACAAACCAAGTTTCTCCAACCTCTCCTCATAGCTTATGCCCTCCATATCAGGCAACATCCTGGTAAATCTTTTCTGTACCCTCTCCAAAGTCTCCATATCCTTCTGGAAGTGCGGCGACCAGAATTGAACACTATATTCACAGTGCGGCCTAACTAAAGTTCTGTAAAGCTGCAATGTGACTTGCCAATTTTTAAACTCAATGCCCCGCTGATGAAGACAAGCATGCCGTATGCCTTCTTGACTACCTTCTCCACTTGCATTGCCACTTTCAGTGACCTGTGTACGTGTACACCCAGATCCCTTTGCCTATCAATACTGTTAAGAGTTCTGTCATTTACTGTATATTTCCTATCTGTGTTAGACCTTTTAAAACACATTATCTCACATTTGTCCGGACTAAATTCCATTTGCCATCTCTCTGCCCAAGTCTCCAACTGATCTCTATCCTACTGTATCCTCTGATGGTCCTTATCACCATCCACAAATCCACCAACTTTTGTGTTGTCCGCAAACTTACGAATCAATTCCAGTTATATTTTCCTCCAAATCATTAATATATATTACAAACAGCAAAGGTCCCAGCACTGATCCCTGAGGAAGTCACTTATCACAGCCCTCCATTCAGAAACACACCCTTCCGCTGCTACCCTCTGTCTTCTTTGACCGAGCCAGTTTTGTAACCACCTTGCCAGCTCACTGCTGATCCCATGCAAGTTCACCTTCTGCACCAGTTTGCCATGAGGGACCTTGTCAAAGGCCTTACTGAAGTCCATGCAGACAATATCAACTGCTCTATCCTCATCAGTCATCTTTATCACTTCCTCGAAAAACTCAATCAAGTTTGTGAGACACGATCTCCCCTTCAGAAAACCATGTTGCCTCTCACTAATGTGTTCACTTATTTCCAAGTGGGAATAAATCCTGTCTCGAAGAAACCTCTCCAATAATTTCCCTACCACTGATATAAAGCCTACTGCCTGTAATTACCTGGACTATTCTTGCTACCCTTCTTAAACAAAGGAACAACATTGGCTATTCTCCAATCCTCTGGGATTTCCCCTGTAGCCAGTGAGGTACAAAGGAGCACCTCTCAAGGCCCCAGCAATTTCCTATCTTGCCTCTCTCAGTATTTCTTTTAAAAGTTTATTTATTAGTCACAAGTAGGCTTACATTAATACTGCAATTAAGTTATTGTAAAATTCACCTAGTTGTCACACTCCAGCAGCTGTACAGGTCAATGTACCTAACCAGCACATCTTTCAGACTGAGGGGGAAAATCGGAGCACCCAGAGGAAACCCACACAGACACAGAGAGGACACACAGACTCCACACAGACTGTGACCCAAACCGGGACTTGAACCTTGATCCCTGGTGCTGTGAAGCAATAGTGCTAACCACTGTGCCCCTGCATTTTTGGTCCGAAATGAATAATCTCACACTTGCTTAGATTAAAATCCATCTGACACAGTTGTGCCATTTCACCAAATCTATCACTATTCCTTTGTAATTTTCTGCAATTATCTGCACTGTCCACTGGCACATAACTTTGTATCATGTGCAAATCAGATGGTCTACCAAGAGGTGAAAAGGCCAAGGAAGAGGGTGAACATGGAGAGACAGTGTAAAGGGTACAATTTGATTTGATTTATTGTCACATAGAACACTACAGCACAAATAGGTCCTTCTGCCCACAAGTTGTGCCGATCATATCTATACCTACCAGGCCATAGAACTACCTGTAACTCCTGATCCCATTAAATCGTATATATTAGTATATAGTGAAAAGTGCTGTTTCTTGTGTGCTGTACAGACAGCATACCGTACATAGAAAAGGAAAGGGAGGAGTGCAGAATATAGTGTTACAGTCATAGAGTGATCAACTGAATACAACTCAAAAGAGATTGAATTAAAGCACTGTTAGAGAGTTTAAAAGAGTTAGAATGAAGTTTTAGAAGCACAGAATGAGAGTAAAAGAATTAGAGGATATGCTGGGCCTAACTCATAGGAAGTGTGCTCAAGACAACTCTAAAGGGGGTACAAGAGTGGAGTAACTAGGGAGAGGACAAGGGGCGTTTCAAAATGAATCACTGAAGGCAACAGGACAGGTTAACAGCAGTTAATAAAGCAAAGTCTGAAAGACGTGCTGGTTAGGCCGTGCTAAGTTCTCCCTCAATGTGCCCAAATAGATGCCGGAGACTGGCAACTAGAGGATTTTCACAGTAACTTCATTGCAGTGTGAATTATTAGTGTGACAAGCCATACTTGTCACATTAATAAAAAAAACTTAAAACATTCCATTCCTCTCAATGAAGAAGGTCACTGCTGTTGAAATAACCTTGATGAGTTGCACAGTACATTCTGACCGTTGGAAATCACTTATGGGTGTTCTGACTTTGGAGTAACAGAATTTCAGGTTGCAGACAAGAAGGCAGATTGCACAGAAGATGTGCACAGCAAGCCAAAGGGTTTGGTCATGGACACTACCAGTGTGTGGAAACAGTGACAAATTCAGAATCCCCACAGTGCAGGAGGAAGCCCAGCTATTACACATTGCTTCATTAAATCCAAGTTTTAGTTCTCTATACCTCAGAATAGCAGAAAATGTTGCAAAATTCATCCAAAGAGAAACCCCTATTGCAATATGCATATCCTCCTACTCGGTTTTTGCAAATGTGCCACAAATTGAACTTGCCGTATCTTTTCACAAACCACAAACATCACATCTTGTTTCAGCTCTCAATAAGCAAACTGAAAACAAAGCAGCAAATGTATTTTACTCAAAGCCACCAGCACCTTATCCAAAAAAGGAAAGATTTTCAGAGAGCCTAAAGAAAAAAATTCAAGGTGGGAAATTATTTGAAATTCTCAAACAAAAATTGGAAAGGATGAATGCAGACTCAATACAATGGGTTTTTATCATCTAGCTCAATGTTAACATTATGGTGTAAAGTCTGCACCTTCCTTATCTTTGAGATTTGCTGTTGGAACATAACACAGAGCACAGGAGTGAAAATTGAGAAGATTTCTCTGCTCTCCCTGAACCCTGAGGGATCTCAGAGCTTCAACCAAAGCCTACCCCAAACACCCTCCCGCTCAGACCATCCCATACCCCCACCAAACCTGGGCCAAGCACAAACCCCCCACAAACAGGCCATGAGAAAGGCAAAATGCAGTCATTACAACTTGTACCAGCAAAACCCAAATTACCACCTTAATTATCTCCCCACCGCTGGATCCAACCGTAATTCCCCCAAACATCTGTCCTGCAACCAAACCATATGTTTCCATCACCCCGTCTGTGCCATTCCCAGATTAATGTAGAGATGCCGGCATTGGACTGGGGTAAACACAGTAAGAAGTCTGACAACACCAGGTTTAAGTCCAACCGATTTATTTGATAGTAAACTCCCCACAAGCTTTTCAGGCTGTCCTCTTCGTCAGGTGAATGAGGTGTTCTGGTCTCAAACAGCACAGACTGTTTACAGATTACTGATTAGAATGTGAATCTTTACACCTAACCTGCTATTCAAGCCTTAAAGTGGTCAACAACGTGAGTGGAAGGAGCACTGAGCACAGGTTAGAGAGATGTGCATTGTCTCCAGACAGCACAGTAAGTGAGGTTTTTTGCTAACCCAGGCAAATCACGAGGGTTACAGATAGTGTGACATGAACTCAAGATCCCTGTTGAGACCGTCCTCATGTGTGTGGAACTTGGCTATCAGTCTCTGCTCAGCGACTCATGGGCATTCAGCCTCTGACCTTCAGGTAAGCATTCTCCAAGGGGGCCTTCACGACAGCGCAGAGTCACTGAGCAGAGACTGATAGCCAAGTTCCGCACACGAGGACGGTCTCAACAGGGATCTTGGGTTCATGTTAGGATGTAAAGATTCATAAAGATTTACTATCAAATAAATCAGTTGAACTTAAACCTGGTGTTATCAGACTTCTTACTATGTCTACTCCCAGATTCCCACCTCTCATTTACTCCATCTGTGTGTATGTGTGCTTCCTCCTCCATCTCATCTCTCTATGTGTGTTCTCTGTGTCCTTGCCCCCTGGGTCCCTGCCTCTGTCCCTCTCTCACAGCAGAATTAGGGAGGGGTGCTGCAGAGTGCCAGGGGGTGTGGGGTGGGGGGCAGGTTGCAGGAGGAGCAGGGTGTCAGTGGGGGTGGGGTGAGGGGGAAGGGGGGGGGTCAGAGTGCCAGCAGGGGTGGGGTGAACGCGAGGTGCCGTGGGGGCCGAGGTGTCGAGGGTGGGGGGGGGGCCCGAGGTGTCGAAGGGGGGGGCGGCAAGGTGTCGAGGGGGAGGGGGAGCTGTCGAGGGGGAGGGGGGCAAGCTGTCGAGGGGGAGGGGGCCGTGAGGTCTCGAGGGGGGGGGGGGCGTGAGGTTCTCGGGGGGGGGGGGGGGGGGGGGGGTAGGTCTCGGGGGGGGGGGGGGGTGGGTCTCGGGGGGGGGGGTGAGGTCTCGGGGGGGGGGCCGTGAGGTCCCGGGGGGGGGGGGCCGGAGGGGGGGGTGGGGCCGGAGGGTCTCGAGTGGGGGGGGGGGGGGAGCCCCTGAGGTCTCGGGGGGGGGGCACGTGAGTCTCGAGGGGGGGGGGTCCGGAGGTCGATGGGGGGGGGGGCCGTGAGGTCTCGGGGGGGGGCCGTGAGGTTCTCGAGGGGGGGGCGTGTGAGTCTCGGGGGGGGGTGTGGGTGTCGTTGAGGTGTCGAGGGGGGGGTGAGGGGTGTCGAGGGGGGGGTGAGGTGTCGATGGGGGGGGTGAGTGTCGGGGGGGTTGAGGTGTTCGGGGGTGGGTGTGAGGTGTCGGGGGGGGTGTGAGGTGTCGGGGGGGGGGTGAGGTGTCGGGGGGGGGTGTGAGGTGTCCGGGGGGGACGGGGGGGATAGTGTCGGGGGGAGTGTGAGGTGTCGGGGGGAGTGTGAGGTGTCGGGGGGAGTGTGAGGTGTCGAGGGGGAGTGTCGAGGTGTCGAGGGGGGGGTGAGGTGCGAGGGGAGTTGGGTGTCAAGGGGGTCGGGGGTGTGAGGTGTCGGGGGGGAGTGTGAGTTCGGGGGGTGTGTGAGGTGTCGGGGGGGGAGTGTGGGGTGTGGGGGGGGGGGGGAGTGTGAGGTGTCGGGGGGGGGTGTGAGGTGTCGAGGGGGGGGGGTGTGAGGTGTGTGAGTGAGGGAGGTGAGGTGTCGAGGGGGTGTGAGGGATGTCGAGGGGGGGTGTGAGGTGTCGAGGGGGGGGTGTGAGGTTCGAGGAGGGGGTGAGGTGTCGAGGGAGGGTGAGGTGTTTCGAGGGGGGGTGTGAGTTGTCGGGGGGGTGAGGTGTCGAGGGGGGGTGTGAGTGTCGAGTGTGAGGTGTCGAGGGGGAGTGTGAGGTGTGAGGGGGGTGTGAGGTGTCGAGGGGGGGGTGTGAGGTGTCGAGGGAGGGGTGTGAGGGTCGAGGGAGGGGTGAGGTGTCGGGGGGGGTGTCGGGGGGGGGGTGAGGGTTGTGGATGTTTTGGGGGTTTTTACCTGAAGGGCGATGTCTATTCCAGTGAAAATTGCGCGGCAGGCCGAGCACGAGATGTTTTTCCAGTTAAGGCCGAGTCCGGGGGCTGGAGCCGGGCGGGAGGCGGCATTGGGACCAGCAGCGAGCAGCCAGAAGGCGAGGAAGAACACGAAGGAAACCCGGGACACAAGCGACCGCGCCGCCATCGCAGGGAGTCTGCACCGCCTCACCGGGGGGGGCGCGGTCTCGGACGGGGGCGGGGTCTCGGCCTGAGGGGTGGGGTCCCGGCCGAGGGCGGGGTCTCGGACGGGGGCGGGGTCTCGGCCTGAGGGGTGGGGTCCCGGCCGGGGGCGGGGTCTCGGCCGGGGGCAGGGTCTCGGCCTGAGGGGCGGGGTCCCGGCCGGGGGCGGGGTCTCAGCCTGAGGGGCGGGGTCTCGGTCGGGAGCGGGGTCGCGGCTGGAGGGGCGGGGTCTCGGCCTGAGGGGTGTGGTCTCTGGCAGGGGCGGGGCCCAGATGGGGGCGGGGACTCAGCCTCGTGGGCGTGAACAGGCGCTGATTGACAGATGGTCGGAAAATGTTGCTCCAGCTGTGGAGGAAATGGCGGACGGTGAATTGGGGCAAGGCTGAACAGCTGGAAGAGGCAGCATAGAGTCACACTGTGCTGGAAAGCCGGGGTCTGCTAATATAAAACTTCACAGGATGTGGGCCTTTCTGTCTGGCCAGTACTTATTTCCCATTCCCTAATTGCCTGTTGAGAAGGTGGGGGGGAGGAGGGTGTTGAGCTGCCTCTGGAATCCCTACAGGTGTAGGTACATCCACAGTGCTGTTAGGGAAGAAGTTCCAGGATTCTGACCCAGAGACACTGAAGGAATGGTGAAATATTTCCAGGTCAGGACGGTGAGAGGGGAACCTCCAGGGGGTAACTTGATCTTTCTCTACACCCGACCTGTGACACTCCATTCTGCACCCTCCTTACTGCGCACAGTGGTTAGCGTTGCTGCCTCACGGCACCAGGCAGACAGAGTTTGATTCCCAGCTTGGGTCACTGTCTGTGCAGAGTCTGTACATTGTACCCATAGAACCATAGAACACTATAGCACAGAAACAAGCCTTTTGGCCCTTCTTGGCTGTGCCAAACCATTTCTCTGTCTGGCCCCACTGACCTGCATCTGGACCATATCCCTCTATACCCCTCTCATCCATGTACCTGTCCAAGTTTTTCTTAAATGTTAAAAGTGAACCCACATTCACGACTTTATCCGGCAGCTCATTCCACACTCCCACCGCTCTCTATGTAAAGAATCTCCCCCAATATCCCCTTTAAACTTTTCCCTCTTCATCCTTAACCCATGCCCTCTGGTTTTTTTACTCCCCTAGCCTCAGTGGAAAAAGCCTACTTGCATTCACTCTTATCTATACCCATCATAATCTTATACACCCTATCAAATCTCCCTTCATTCTTCTACGCTCCAGGGAATAAAGTCCTAACTATTCTCTGTAACTCAGTTTCTCAAGTCCCGGCAACAACCTTGTGACCGTGAGTTTGACATCAGTGGTAGGGGAGCTACTGGAGGGGATTCTTAGAGATAGGATGTATTGGCACTTAGAGTGTTGCGATCTGATTAGGGATACACAGCATGGATTTGTTAAGGGGAGGTCGTGCCTTACAAATCTGGTAGAATGTTTTGAGGAGGTGACGAAAACAGTGGACGAGGGGCGAGCCGTTGATGTCGTCTACATGGATTTTAGTAAGGCATTTGACAAAGTCCCTCGTGGGAGGTTAGTTGAAAAGGTCAAGGCTAATGGAATACGAGGACAGGTAGCTAGATGGATAAGTCACTGGCTTGGCTATAGAAGACAGAGAGTAATAGTGGAATGGTGTTTTTCTAGCTGGAGGTCGGTCACTAGTGGTGTGCCACAGGGCTCGGTACTGGGACCTCTTCTATTTGTAATATATATAAATGACTTGGAAGAGGGAGTAAGTGGATTGATCAGCAAGTTTGCAGACGATACAAAGATGGCTGGACTTGCGGATAGTGAGGAGCATTGTCAGGCGATGCAGCAGGACATAGATAGGCTGGTAGCTTGGGCAGATAGATGGCAGATGGAATTCAATCCTGATAAATGTGAGGTGATGCATTTCGGGAGAAAGAATGTAGAGGGGAGGTACATGATAAAGGGTAGACCTATTAAGAGTATAGAAACACAGAAGGACCTGGGTGTACAGGTGCACAAGTCTCTGAAGGTGGCAGAGCAGGTGGAGAAGGTTGGAAGAGGTATAGAGTACAAGAGCTGGCCTTTAATGTTGCAGTTGTATAAAACGTTGGTTAGACCTCATTTGGAATACTGCGTCCAGTTCTGGTGGCCTTACTACCGGAAGGACGTGGAGACTCTGGAGAGAGTGCAGAGGAGGTTTACCAGGATGCTGCCTGGTATTGGAAGGTCTGAGTTACGAGGAGAAGTTAGGCAAATTGGGGCTGCTTTTCTTAGAAAGACGTAGACTTAGAGGAGATATAATAGAGGTGTACAAGATTATGAGGGGTATAGAACATAGAACACTACAGCACAAACAGGCCCTTCGGCCCACAAGTTGTGCCGATCATATCTATACTTACCAGGCCATAGACCTATCTGTAACTCCCAATCCCATTAAATCCCATGTATTCATCCAGAAGTCTCTTAAAACACCCCAGCGAGTTCGCCCCTACCACCACTGACGGCAACCGATTCCATTCACTCACCACCCTCTGAGTGAAAAACTTACCTATAACATCTCCTCTGTACTTGCCCCCCAACACCCTAAACCTGTGTCTTCTCGTAGTGACCATTTCAGCCCTGGGAAATAGCCTCCGAGAATCCACTTTATCTATTCCTCTCAACATCTTAAAAACCTCTATCAGATCACCTCTCAACCTTCGTCTCTCCAGGGAGAAGAGACTTAGCTCTCTCAACCTATCTTCATAAGGCATGCCTCCCAATCTAGGCAACATCCTTGTAAATCTCTTCTGCACCCTCTCAATAGCTTCCACATCCTTCCTATAGTGAGACGACCAGAACTGCACACAATCCTCCAAGTCGGGTCTGACAAGGGTCTTATAAAGTTGCAGCATAACCTCCCGACTCCTAAACTTAATCCCTCTGTTAATGAAGGCCTGTACACCATACGCCTCCTTGACCACATCCTCCACTTGCGGGGCAGATTTAAGAGTCCTATGGACCCAGAACCCAAGATCCTTCTGCTCTTCAACACAGCTAAGACTCCTACCCTTGATGTTGTACTCCTTCATCCCATTGGTCCTGCCAAAATGGACCACTACACATTTATCCGCTTTGAAGTCCATCTGCCACTTCTCCGCCCAGTCTTGCATCCTGTCTATGTCCGGCTGCAACTTCTGACATCCCTCCAGATCATCCACAACAGCACCGACCTTCATATCGTCAGCGAACTTACTAACCCATCCTTCCACTACCTCATCCAGGTCATTTATGAAAATGACAAACAGCAAGGGTCCTAGAACAGATCTCTGGGGCACTCCACTGGTGACCGACCTCCATGCAGAACAAGACCCATCCACAACCACTGTCTGCCTTCTGCAGGCAAGCCAGTTCTGGATCCACAAGGCCAAAGCCCCTTGGATTCCATGCCCTCTCACCTTCTCCAGAAGCCTTGCATGTGGGACCTTATCAAACGCCTTACGAAAGTCCATGTACACCACGTCCACCACCCTTCCTTCGTCAATGTGTTCAGTCACATTTTCGAAGAACTCAACTAGGCTCGTAAGGCACGACCTGCCTTTTACAAAACCATGCTGACTATTTCTAATCAGTCCAAACTTCTCCAAATGCTCATAAATCTTGTCCCTCAGAAGCCTCTCCTTCAGCTTACCAACCACTGAGGTCAGACTCACTGGTCAGTAATTTCCCAGGCTATCTCTGTTCCCTTTCTTGAAAATAGGAACCACATCCGCAATCCTCCAATCCTCCGGAACATCTCCCGTTTCCATCGACGACGCAAAGATCATCGCCAGGGGCTCTGCAATGACATCCCTCACCTCCCACAATATCCAGGGGTACATCCCATCCGGTCCCAGCGACTTGTCTATCTTGATAGAATTTAACAGGTCTAACACATCCTCTTTCCTAACGTCCACATACTCAATCTTTTCCGTATGCCTCAAACCTGCAGTACAATCTCCCAGTTCACTTTCCACCGTGAATACCGACGCAAAGTACTCATTAATTCCTCTGCCATTTCTTCCGGATTTACACGGACATTTCCCCCTTCACCTTTTATAGGCTCTATCCCTTCTCTTCTCATCCTTTTACTTTTCACATATTTGTAGAAGTCCTTGGGATTCTCCTTAATCTTACCTGCCAAGGCCTTCTCATGACCCTTTCTAGCTCTCCTAATTTCCTTTTTAAGTTCCCTTCTACACACCTTATACTCCTCTAGATCCCTAACATCTCCTAGCTCTCTGAACCTTTTATACACCTTTTTCTTTTCTTCCTACTAGGTTCACCACAACCTTCATGCGACATGGTTCCCACGTCTTACCAAAACCTCCTTGTCTCATCGAAACGTTGTCCTGCAGAGCTCCAGACAAACATTCCTTGAATATCTGCCACTTTCCTTCTGTACTCTTCCCCAACAACGCCTCCTTCCAGTTTATTCGTCCAATTACCTGCCTAATGTTTTCATATTTCCCCTTACTCCAGACATACACCTTCCTATCCTGCCTGATCCTATCTCTTTCCAATGCTATCTTGAAGGAGATAGAATTATGATCACCATTCCCGAGATGCTCACCTACCGTGAGATCCGACACTTGTCCTGGCTCATTAGCCAGCACCAGGTCAAGTACAGCCTCTCCTCTCATAGGCTTTTCCACGCACTGTGTCAGGAAACTCTCCTGAACACACCTAACAAACTCCTCACCATCCAAACCCCTTACCCTTGGGATATTCCAGTTGATGTTTGGGAAATTGAAATCTCCCATCACAACAACCCTATTATTTCTACATCTGTCTAGGATCTGTTTCCCTATCTGCACCTCAACTTTCCTGTCGCTATTGGGCGGCTTATAGAATACACCCAGCAAAGTTATCGACCCTTTGCTGTTCCTAACTTCCACCCACAGGGACTCCATAGACAATCCCTCCCCGTCTTCCACCTTCTCTGCAGCCATGACACTGTCCCTGATCAACAGTGCCACTCCACCTCCTCTTTTGCCTCCCTTCCTGTCCTTCCTGAAGGATCTGAATCCCGGGACCTGTAGTACCCAGTCCTGTCCCTGAGACATCCAAGTCTCTGTAATGGCCACCACATCACACTCCCAAGCAGCAATCCACGCCCTAAGCTCATCTACCTTATTGACTACACTCCTGGCATCAAAATAGACACAGCTCAGCCCCTCAGTCTGGACATTTCCCTTCTCCACCACCCATCTAACCTCCCTCTCATCCTGCCTAGAGTCCTTCCCTACCTGGGAACTAACCTCCTTGCTCTCAGTCTCCTCATCACTATTCGCTCCCCCCAACCTTTCTAGTTTAAAGTCCCCCCAGTAGCCCTAGCCAGTCTTCCCACCAAGATATTAGTTCCCCTGGGATTCAGGTGCCACCCGTCTTTGCTGTACAGGTCACACCTGCCCCTAAAGAGGTCCCAATGATCCAGGAACCGGAATCCTTGCCCCCTGCTCCAGTCCCTCAGCCACGTATTCAACCTCCACCTCATACTATTCCTGCTCTCATTCTCCCGAGGCGCAGGCAGCAATCCTGAGATTACTACCTTCGCTTTCCTCTCTCTCAGCTGCCTATCCAGTTCCCTATAATCCCTTTTGATGACTGCCTCCCTCTTTCCGCCTATGTCTGCAGTACCTACATGCACCACAACTTCAGGTTCCTCACCCTCCCCTTTCAGGATGTCTGGGAGGTGTCCAGAAACACCCCGGATCCCAGCTCCAGGGAGACAAACCACCATCCGTGACTCTCGCCTATGTCCACAAAAACGCCTGTCTGAACCCCTCACAGTGGAGTCTCCTATTAGTATCGCCTTGCCTCTCCCTTAGATTTTTGGCGTACTGGCTCAGGTTTAGAGAGCGGGCCACCGCTGCCTCCCTCAGATGAGTTGTCCCCCCAGTAGTACTCAGGCAGGAGTACTTATTATGAAGGGGGACATCCACTGGCGTGCTCTCCATCACCCGAGGTTTCCCCTTCCTAATAGTTACCCACGTGCCTTCTTCCCGTTGCCCTGGTGTGACCAACTGTTGATAGCTCCTATCAATTATCTCCTCATTCTCCCTAATGAGATGAGGGTCCTCAAGCTGCATTTCCACTTCCTTAACCTTGTCCCTTAGGGACTGCAGCTCCACACACCGAGCACAGGTATGGATGTCTGGGAGAGCAGGAGCCTCCAAGACCTCCCACATCTGGCACTGGCAACAACACGCCGGTCTCACACCCATTACTTGCCCCTTTTTAGAAATGATGTAGAGATGCCGGTGTTGGACTGGGGTAAACTCAGTAAAGTTTGACAACCCCAATTTTAAATCCAACCGATTTATTTGATAGTAAATCCACGAGCTTTCGGCCTTTATGGCCTTCGTCAGGCGAATGAGGTGTTCTGGTCTCCAAAAGCACACATATCAGCACAGACAGTTCATCCGCTGTCGTAGTGTCTACATGATCTCCCCAATGTACCATGCTTCGGGTAGATGAACATCGCTCAACCATCACCAGGCAAAACAGTTCCCTTCCTGTGGGCAAACACTTCAGCGGTCACAGGCATTCGGCCTCTGATCTTCGGGTAAATGTTCTTCAAGGGGGCCTTCATGACACACGACAGCGCAGAGTCGCTGAGCAGAGACTGATAACCAAGTTCCGCACACATGAGGACAGTCTTAACAGGGATCTTGGCTTCATGTCACACTATCTGTAACCCCCGTAACTTGCCTGGGTTAGCAAAAAACCTCACTTACTGTGCTGTCTGGAGAAAATACACAATTCTCTAACCTGTGCTCAGGGTTCCCTTCACACACATTGTTAGCCACTTTAACTCTTGAATAACAAGTTAGATATAAGGATTCGCATTCTAATCAGCAATCTCTGACTGTGTTGATATGTGTGCTATTGCAGACCAGAACACCGCATTTGCCTGACGAAGACGAAAAGTCGAAAGCTCGCAGATTTACCATCAAATAAATCAGTTGGATTTAAAATTGGTGTTGCCAGATTCTTACTGAGTTCTGCCAGCAAGCCAGTTCTGGATCCACAAGGCCAAAGCCCCTTGGATCCCATGCCCTCTCACCTTCTTAAGAAGTCTTGCATGGGGGACCTTATCAAACACCTTGCTGAAATCCATGTAAACCATGTCCACTGCTCTTGCTTCATCAATGTGTTCAGTCACATTTTCGAAGAATTCAACTCGGCTCGTAAAGCACGATCTGCCCTTATAGATAAACAGGGTTAAGCTTTTTGCAAGGATGGACTCAAATAGCACGAGGGATCACGGGCTTAGGGTGAGAGGGGTAAGGTATAATTTGGATGCTAGAGGGAGTTTTTTCACACAGAGGGTGGTGGGGGTATGGAATGCGCTGCCAAGTAAAGTGGTGGAGGCAGGTACTCTGGAATTATTTAAGAAATACTTAGATGGGCACATGAACAGAATGGGAATGGAGGGATATAGAAAACTGATTTAAAATAGGGATCATGAGCCTTGGGAGTTCCCTGGGAAGTGTGTAAATAGTCGATGATATTGGTGTATTTGTTTTATCCTACAGGTACTTCAGTCCGCCTTGTTGTCTAACGAGGGGCATACACGCGATGGGTCGTGAGAGGGCTGCTCTTGGATTTTTTTGAGAGTATCTTAGTGCTTCATAGAACATAGAACATTACAGCGCAGTACAGGCCCTTCGGCCCTCGATGTTGCACCGATTAATGTAACCAATTTTATGACCCTCTATCCTAAACTATTCCAATATTATCCATATGTCTATCCACTGCCCATTTGAACACCCTTAAACTTGACAAGTCCACAACTGCTGCAGGCAGGGCATTCCACACCCTTACTACCCTCTGAGTAAAGAACCCACTTCTAGCATCCGTCCTGTAACTACCACCCCTTAATTTAAAGCTATGTCCCCTCGTACTATCCATCTCCATCCGAGGAAAAAGGCTGTCACTGTCCACCCTATCTAATCCTCTGATCATTTTATATGTCTCAATTAAGTCACCTCTTAGCCTTCTTCTCTGTCACTGGAAAATTGGTTTAGCCCTCCAAATCTTACAACTTTATAGAGTAATGAGGTTTAACTTGTCCGTGCCGCCGCCCCCTTTTTTTTAACCATTAAGCTAGTCCCAATTGTCACATTTGGTCTATATCCCTCTATGTCCATCTTACCCATGTAATTTTCTGAATGCTTTTTGAAGACAAAATTGTACCCCCTCTGCTATTATCTCTGGCAGCTTGTTCCAGACAGTCACAACCCTCTGTGTGATAAAATTGCTCTGCTGGACACTTTCGTATCTCTTCTTCACGTCGTTAGAACATAGAACATTACAGCGCAGAACAGGCCCTTCGGCCTTCGATGTTGCGCCGACCAATATAAAAAGCAATGCCCCTCCAAACTAAACCATTCCCTTCTCTTCCATATACTTATCAACTAACCTCTTAAACGCCACCAAACTTGGCGCATCTACAACTGCAGCAGGCAGGGCATTCCACTCCCTAACCACCCTCTGGGTAAAGAAAATTTTTCGGACTGGCGGTGGGAGGACCAGGCGGTCCTCCAACCAATCAGGGAAGGGCTGCTCTCCCCTTCCCTCCTCCCAATGTTGTTTTGCCTTCATTGTCCCTGTAAAAGATCCGAGTGAAAGGCTGTCATTGGGTTTGGCTATTTAATAAATCATGAGCAAAATGCACCCAGAGAATTGATATGGATTATTGGTTGTGATCTGTGCCCAGCATTTTGAGCTGTGTAAGTGAAATGAGAGTTGATGGTGGGAATATCATTGTAATTATTTCTGCGGCTTTCAGCAAACGGGCTGGTGGAGTTAGTGTATGCTTGACCTGGACCATTTGATGGGCAACACGACAGCTCAGTGACTATCGCTGTGCTGTGCAGATACATGGATTTGGGCCTGTGTTTGTGGGAGTTTGCGCATTCTCCCCATGCTTGCGTGGGTTTTCTCCGGGTGCTCTGGTTTCCTCCCACATCCCAAAGATGTGCTGTTAGGCTAATTGGCAGAACAAATTCTCCCTAAATTGTCTCAAATTTGGTTTCAGTGCATAGATCTATAAACATAGACAAGGGATCATAGATAGAAGTGGGAACATCGAGATGGCAGCGCGGGCTTGTTGGGCCGAAGGGCCTGTTTCCTGTGCTGTTTTGTTCTTTGTTCTCTGCACTCTTTCAACTTTATTAATATCCTTCCTGTAATTCAGTAACCAAAACTGTACACAATACTCTAAATTCGGCCTCACCAATGTCTTATACAACCTCACTATAACATTCCAACTCTTATACTCAATATTTTGAGTTATAAAGGCCAGTGATCCAAAAGCATTCTTTACGGCCCTAATCTACCTGTGACACCATTTTTAGGGAATTAAGTATCTGTATTCCCAGATCCCTCTGTTCTACTGCACTTTCCAGTGTTCTACCATTTACCCTGTACGTTCTACCATTTACTTTGTACGTTCTACCTTGGTTTGTCCTTCCAAAGTGCAATACCTGACACTTGTCTGCATTAAATTCCATCTGCCATTTTTCAACCCATTTTTCTAGCTGGTCCAAATCCCTCTACAAGCTTTGAAAACCTTCCTCACTGTCCACTATACTTCTAATCTTTGATTCATCAGCAAATTTGCTGATCCAATTTACCACGTTATCATCCAGATCATTAATATAGACGACAAACAGCAATGGACCCAGCACTGATCCCTGTGGCACACCACTAGTCACAAGCCTCCACTCAGAGAAGCAATCCTCCATTACCACTCTCTGGCTTCTTCCATTGAGCCAATGTCTAATCCAATTTACTACCTCTCCATATAAACCTAGCGACTGAACCTTCCTAACTAACCTCCCATGGGTCCTTGTCAAAGACCTTACTGAAGTCCATGTAGACAACATCCACTGCCTTCCCTTCATCCACTTTTCTAGTAACTTCCTCAAAAAACTCTAATAGATTGATTAAGCAAGACCTAACATCCATAAAACCATGTTGACTCTCCTTAATAAGTCCCTGTCTATCCAAATATGCTTACATTAACACTGCAATGAAGTTACTGTGAAAATCTAGTTGCCATACTCCAATAGCTGTAAGGGTACACTGAAGGAGAACTTAGCATGGTCAATCCACCTTACTCACATATTTTAAATATATCAGCCAGGGTCCCTGCAATTTCAACACTAGTCTCCTTCAAGGTCCGAGGGAATACCCTGTGCTGTCCTTGATTTGCCTCAAGATAGCAAGCACCTCCTCCACTTTAATCTGTATGGGTGCCATGACCTCCCTATTTGATTGCCTTATGTCCTTAGACTCCATGCCAGTTTCCTTAGTAAATATGGATGCAAAAAACCCATTTAATATCTCCCCCATTTCTTTTGGTTCCATATAAAACCGACTCTGATCTTCAAGAGGACCAATTTTATCCCTTACTATCGTTTTGCTCTTAATGTATCTGTAGGAGCTTTTAGGATTATCCTTCACCTTGACTGCCAAAGTCCTCCTGACTTCCTTCTTAAGTAATTTCTTGAGTAATTTCCCCATGTCTGCATGGATTTCCTCTGGGTGCTCCAGTTTCCTCCCACAATCTAAAAGATGTGCTTATTAGGTGCATTAAATTCTCCCTCCATATAGCGGAATGGGTGCTGAAGTGTGGTGGTTAGGAAATTTTCATAGTAACTTCATTGCAGTGTCAATGTATGCCTATTTGTGACAAATACTTTCCTTCCGGCCTACATATTCTATGTATGATATGCCTGTCTGTGTTAAATTCTCTCCAAGATAGACAGTTTTGTGAAGGGTAGGTCGTGCCTTACTAACCTTATTGAGTTTTTTGAAAAAGTGACCAAAGAGGTGGATGGGGGTAAGGTGATTGATGTGGTATATATGAACTTTAGTAAGGTGTTCGATAAGGTGGCCCATGGAAGGCTTCTGCAGAAAATGCAGATGTATGGGATAGAGGGTGATTTAGCTAATTGGATTAGGAATTGGCTAGCAGGTAGAAGACAGAGGGTGGTGGTTGATGGGAGATATTCATCGTGGAGTTCAGTTACAAGTGGTGTACCTCAGGGGTCTGTTTCGGGCCTGCTGTTTGTAATTTTTATAAATGATCTGGATGAGGGTATTGAAGGATGGATTAGTAAATTTGCAGATGACACTAAAGTCGGTGGAGTGGTAGATAGTGAAGAGGGGTGTTATAGTTTGCAGAGGGACTTGGACAAGTTGCAGAGCTGGGCCGAGAGGTGGCAAATGGAGTTTAATGTGGAAAGTGTGAGGTAATGCACTTTGGCAGGAATAATAAATGTGTAGAGTATAGGGCTAATGGTAGGATTCTTAATAGTGTTGATGAACAGAGGGATCTTGGTGTATTTGTGCATAGATCCCTGAAAGTAGGCAGTCAAGTCGATAAGGTTGTTAAGAAGGCATATGGAGTCTTAGCTTTTATTGGTAGGGGGATTGAATTTCGGAGCCGCAACGTCATGTTGCAACTGTACAAAACTCTAGTGCGGCCGCAATTGGAGTATTGTGTGCAGTTCTGGTCCCCACATTATAAGAAAGATGTGGAGGCATTGGAGAGGGTACAGAGGAGGTTTACCAGGATGTTGCCTGGTATGGAGGGCAGGTCTTATGAAGAGAGGCTGAGGGATTTGAGGTTGTTTTTGTTAGAGAGGAGGCGGCTAAGAGGAGACCTTATCGAAGCATATAAGATGATTAGAGGTTTAGATAGGGTGGACAGTGATAGCCTTTTTCCTAGGATGGAGAAAGCTAGCACGAGGGGACACAGCTTTAAATTAAGGGGTGATAGTTATAGGACGGATATCAGAGGTAGGTTCTTTACCCAGAGGGTGGTTAGGGAGTGGAATGCCCTGCCTGCGGCAGTTGTAGATGCGCCAAGTTTGGTGGCGTTTAAGAGGTTAGTTGATAAGTTTATGGAAGAGCAGGGAATGGTTTAGTTTGGAGGGTCATTGCTTTTTATAATGGTCGGCGCAACATCGAAGGCCGAAGGGCCTGTTCTGCGCTGTAATGTTCTATGTTCTATAGACAAAAGGTGGGTAACTATAGGCCAATTAGCTTAAATTCTGTAGTGGGCAAAATGTTTGAATCCATCATCAAGGAGGAAACAGTGAGACATCTGGATAGAAATTCTTCCACTGGGGAGACCCAGCATAGGTTCATGAAAGACAGGTCATGTTTGGAGGGCCAAAGAACCTGGAGGGCTGAAGGGCCTATTCCTGCACTGTAATTTCCTTTGTTCTACTAATTTTCTGAAATTACGGGCACAGTGGACAATGGGGAACCTGTGGATGTGGTGTATCTGGATTTCCAGAAGACATTGGACAAGGTGCCACACAAAAAGCTGCTTTTAAAGATACACGGAGTTACAGATAATGTATTAGCATGGATAGAGGATTGGTTAACTAATGGATATCAAAGAGTGGGGGTAAATGGGTATTTTTCTGGTTGGCAATCAGTGACTAGCGATGTGCCTCAGGGATCAGTGTTGGGAATGTAATTGTTTACGGTTCACATAGATGATTTGGAGTTGGGGACCAAGTGTAGTGTGTCAAAATTCATAGATGACACTAAGATGAATGGA
Organism: Sphyrna mokarran; assembly: GCA_024679065.1. Classification (NCBI taxonomy): domain Eukaryota; kingdom Metazoa; phylum Chordata; class Chondrichthyes; order Carcharhiniformes; family Carcharhinidae; genus Sphyrna; species Sphyrna mokarran. The sequence goes on from JAGIQG010000010.1 coordinate 107,977,922, forward strand.
AGAGCAAAGTGTGCAGAGGATGCTGAAAGTCTGCAAAGGGATAGAAACAGTCTAAGTGAGTGGGCGAGGGTCTGGCAGATGGAGTACAATGTTGGTAAATGTGAAGCCATCCATTTTGATAGGAATAACAGCAAAATGGACTATTATTTAAATGGTAAAAGATTGCAGCATGCTGCTGTGCAGAGGGACCTGGGTGTCCTTGTGCAGGAATCTGAAGGAATTGGTTTGTAGGTGCAGCACATAATTAAGAAAGCAAATGGAATTTTGTCCTTCATTGTGAGAGGGATGGAGTTTAAAAAGAGCAAGGTTATGTTGTAGCTGTAAAAGGTGCTGATGAGGCCACACCTGGAGTTACTGTGTACAGTTTTGGTCTCCTTACTTGAGAAAGGATGTACTGGCACTGGAGGGGGTGCAGAGGAGATTTACTAGGTTGATTCCAGAGTTGAGAGGTTGGCTTATGAGGAGAGACTGAGTGTCTTACAGGTGCTTTGGTCCACCTTGTTGTCTAACAAGGGGCATACATGCGATGGGTCGTGTGAGGGCTTCTTTTGGATTTTTCGAGACTGGCCTAGTGCTTCACGTCATTAGTGTACGCTTGAACTGGACCAGTTGATGGGCAACACGACACCTCAGTGACTATTACTGTGCTGTGCAGATACATGGATTTGGGCTGGTATCTGTGGGAGTTTGCTCATTCTCCCCGTGCTTGCGTGGGTTTTCTCCGGGTGCTCCGGTTTCCTCCTACACCCCAAAGATGTGCTCTTAGGCTAAATGGCAGAATAAATTGTCCCTAAATTGTATCCCCAATTTGGTTCCAATGCAGATTTCAATAGACAAGGGTCACGGGTGGAAGTGGGAACGTTAAATTGGCAGCACGGCCTCGTTAGGCCGAAGGGCCTGTTCCCCATGCTGTGTTGTTTTTTGTTCTTTGTTTGTTCCTAGACTGGGGTGATGCTCATTGGAATTCAGAAGAATGAGGGGGAATTTTATAGAAACATATAATATTATAAAGGAAATAGACAAGATAGAAGCAGAGAATTTGTTTCTATTTGCTGTGAAACTAGAACTAGGGGGTATAGCTTCAAAATAAGAGGAAACAGATTTAGGACTGAGTTGAGGAGGAACTTCTTCACCCAAGGGATTGTGAATCTGTGGAATTCCCTGTCCAGTGAAGCAGTTGAAGCTCCCTCATTGAATGTTTTTAAGGCAAGAATTGATAAATATTTGAACAGTAAAGGAATTAAGGGTTATGGTGAGCAGGCAGATAAGTGGAACTGAGTCCACGAAAAGATCAGCCTATTCAAAGAACAACAAAGAACAACACAGCACGGGAAACAGGCCCTTCGGCCCAACGAGCCCGCGCCGCCGTCCTAACATCTTAATGACATATAGAGACCAATATAGGGACAATTTGTTACCCAATCAGCCTAAGAGCACATTTTTGGGATGTGGGAGGAAACCGGAGCACCCGGAGAAAACCCAAGCAACCACGGGGAGAACGCGCAAACTCCCGCAGACACAGGCCCAAATCCATGTGTCTGCACAGCAATAGCGATAGTCTCTGAGCTGTCATGTTGCCCATCTGATGGTCCAGTTTAAGCATACACTAATGACGTGAAGCACTAGGCCACTCCTGAAGTAACATCCAGGAGCAGCCCTCGCACGACCTGCCGAATGCATGCACCTTGTTGGCCAACAAGGTGGACCGAACAGCCTGTGGAAACAATTAAAGTATTTAAACAGTCCTCCTATATCCCTCTATCTGCAGACCGCTCATGTGGCTGTCCAAGAGACCCTTAAACAACCCTAGCGTGCCTGCTCCCACCACCTTACTTGGTAGTGCATTCCACACCCCACTACCCTTTGTGTGAAAAAATGCCCTCTAATATTAGTCTTATACATAGCCCCCCTCACCCTAAGGCCGTGAACCCTCGTTCTATCCGAATCTAATGGTGGAAAAAGCTTACCACCATTTACTCTATCTATACCCCTCATAATCTTATATACCTCTAATAGATCCCCTCTCAGCCGATGTCTTTCAAGGGAAAACAACCCCAGTACGTTCAACCTTTCTTCATAAGACAGCCCTTCCATACCAGGCAGCATCCTGGTAAATCTCCTCTGCACTCTCTCCAGGGACTCCACATCCTTCCGGTAGTACAGCGACCAGAACTGGACGCAGTACTCCAAGGGAGGCCTAACCAATGTTCTATACACTTGCAACATCAAACTCCTACTCTTGTATTCTATACCCCTTCCTATGAAGGCTAACATACCATATGCTTTCTTTATCACCTTTTCCACCTGTACTGACACCTTCAGAGACTTGTGAACCTGCACCCCCAGGTCTCTCTGCATCTCTATACTCCGGATAGTTTTACCTTTTATCCTATAACTCCCCTCTACAGTATTCCGGCCAAAATGCATCACCTCGCATTTATCCAGATTAAATTCCATTTGCCATCTATCTGCCCAATCTACCAGCCTATCTATGTCCTGTTGTATTGCCTGGCACTGCTCCTCAGTCCCCGCCAATCCAAGTATTTTAGTGTCATCAGCAAATTTGCTGATCACACCACCTACCCCCTCTTCCAAGTCATTTATATAAATCACAAATAGAAGAGGTCCTAGTACTGAGTCCTGTGGCACACCACTAGTGACTGACCTCCAGTTGGAAAAAGAGCCTTCCACTAATACCCGCTGTCTCCTCCTCCCAAGCCAGTTCTCAACTCCTGCTCCTAGTTCTTATGTTCCTGTGGCATGCAAGAAACAATACTTTTTACTATATCCCGATAGGTATTACAATAATAAATCAAATTTGCACCAATCACAGGATTCTCTGAGTGTAAAAGGGCACTTGAAAGTTAAAAAAGTTTATTTATTAGCAGCACAAGTAGGCTTACATTAATACTGCAATGAAGTTACTGTGAAAATTCTTTAGTTGCCATACTCCAACGCTCATAAGGGTACGCTGAAGGAGAATTTAGCATGGCCAAACCGCCTAACCCGCGCATCTTTGGAATGTGGGAGGAAACCAAAGCACCTGGAGGAAACCCATGCAAACATGGGGAGAATGTGCAAAGTCCATCACGCAAACCAACTTCCCATCCATTGACTCAGTCTAAAATTTCCTGTTGCCTCAGCAAAGCAGCCAGCATAATTAAGGACCCCACGTACCCCGGTCATTCTCTCTTCCACTTTCTTCCTTCAGGAAAAAGATACAAAAGTTTAGGTCATGTACCAACTGACTCAAGTACAGCTTCTTCCCTCCTTCTGTCAGATTCTTAAATGGACTTACCTTGCATTAAGTTGATCTTTCTCTGCACCCTAGCTATGACTGTAACACTACACTCTACACCCTCTCGTTTCCTTCTCGATGAACAGTATGCTTTGTCTGTATAGCGTGCAAGAAACAACACTTTTCACTGTATGTTAATACATGTAACAATAATAAATCAGAATCAAGCTGGGAATTGAATGCTGTCTAACCACTGCGCCACCGTGAGAGCTCTCTGAGATCAATCTGCAAGATTCACTAACAAGAAAAGGTTTCATTCTCTGATCATAGATAACAAACTTTCAGCTATCCAGGTTGCTCTCTGAATACCCAGATACTAAACAACTCCAAGGTGTCAAAAATCTTTGCTCCCTGTCATTTGCAGGGATGGTTCTTTGGTGACAAGGGATACCTACAAACTACCTGGCTAATGACACCAATGCAAAACTCTCAGAGTGCCGCTGAGGGAAGGTACAATGCTGCTCATCCTTCACTGACGGCAACAAAGTAGACCCACTGGTCTACTAAAGAGGCACCAATGGTTTCGCTATTCTGATGGAGGATAGCATTACTCTGCAGAAAGAAAGTCTGGGATCATTCTGGCCTCCTGTATACTGCACAGCCTCGCTTTGCTTAACCAATTAGCATGGAGATAGAGTAGAGAACTGAAGATGTGGCTCAGTGAGTGTGGGACAAAGGGGTTTTGATTCATGGGACATTGGCATCAGTATTCAGGAAGTGAGCTACTCCATTGGGATGGGCTCCACCTGAATCAGCTGGGACCAATGTCCTGGCCAATTTATAACAAGGGCTGTCATCAGGGTTTTAAGTGGTGAAGAGAGGGTGGGGGCTTAGATGAGGGTGAGGAGGGGGGTGTTGGGAATATGAGTGAAGGGGGAATATGAAGTTCAAAGAGAAATGTGGGGGTATGGGAACAGTTTAGTGATCCAGGTGAAGGGAAGCAGAGTGGGACAGGAAGCAAGAATTCAATTAAAAATATATCAGGGAATAATGTCAATGCAGAGAATGGACATTTAAAAAATTAAATTTCTCTATCTGAATGCACGAAACATCTGCAACAAGTGAAATGAACTCACGGTACAAAGGTAAATGGTTTATCATCATTACATGGTTACAAAGTGAGTAGGACTGGGAATAAATAAATATTCCCAGGTACACAATAATTCAGAGAGACAGAATGGTATCGAATCAGAGTGTGGCAGGGAGACGTCACAGATGAATTCTGGAAAGTGTCGGTGCAGTCACTGTGATTGGACAGCAGATCAAGGCCAGACATCCTCAGTGATCAAGATGAGGAAGAGCATTGAATCAGAGGGAGAGACCCTACCCAAGATCTCGGCACTTCTCCAGTTCTGGTCTGTGGTCCATCATGGATCACTCCGATACTGGCAGCCTTAACTCTGGAATTCCCTCCAACAACTCCCACCTATCTCTTTGATCCAACCTTTCCTCAAACCTCAAGTGAATTGGTGCCAAAATTTGTCTGATAAAGCTCCCGTGAAATGCCTTCAAGTTTATTACTTTGAAGATACTATATAAATGCAATGAATTGTTGAGACAGGAGATTGTGGATTCAAGAACACACTCCAGGATTGAACACAGAATCTAGGTGAGTGATGGCACTGGGTGGAGTTGTCCGAGGTTCTGTTTTGGGGGTTAGTTTAGCTTGGTTGGATGGCTGGTTAGTAATGCAGAGCAACTCCAACAGCGCAGGTTCAATTCCCACACCAGCTGGGGTTATCCATAAAAGCCCCGCTTTCTTGACATTGTCCCTCATTTGAGCTGTTGTGACCCTCAAGTTAAATCACCACTGATCACAGCCTGTGGTCATTTGGGGCTATGGTGACTTTAGTTTTGGAAATGGTTAGGTGGAAGTAAAACTGCCAGGAAATGATTAGAAGGCCAGCAGATAACTTTGCAAGTGATTGTCTGTTTTGGAGAATGTCAAATTCCAGATATCTGACAACAAGATATACAAACACATGCTGTAACTTGGAAATCCATCTCTCTTTAATGAAAAGTCCATAAAGTTACATTTTCAGTTAAACAGCAATATATGTAGGAATAAATCAGAAATACAAGTGTTATATAAATTACATCGATGGTTAGCATTTCCATGTTAATGCTGCCTGGCCCAAGGACTCAACAGTAATAGGATCAGGATCCAGTAGGTGGCAATACTGGGTAGATGAGTTAGTGAGGATTGACCATTGTACAGGTCACAGCTCGGGGAAAGGGAGGCAGGAACAAGGTCTTCACACCTCCCACACATACACCAGGGAGAGAACAGGACATAAACAGTTAGGGCCTGGGCCTGGATTGCTCAGAGAAACACAAAATGTTGGGAAAGTCTCTGAGTCTAACCCTGATTAGACTAAGTTTCTAATTGCCAAAGGTTTCCCTCTGACAGGGACAGGCTGGGTCAGACATTGACCTTCTGGAAACTACGGTAAACTTCACTCCCAGGTGGGAGTGAGGGAAGGGGGTGATTGGAACAAAACAGGTTTGATAATGCTTTTACAGAGTAGAATTGCAATCAGATCCAGGTTAGCAGTGAATAATAAAGCAGATGTTTGGCGGTGATTGCTTACGAATAATGACTACAGTAACTACAGCAGTCCCATCGTGGAGAGTCACATACAGAACCAGACAGTGACCCTGTACCCGTCCCACCAACAGACAGTGTACCATTCCAAGGATTAGCACCGGCAGTGATCTGCAGCAGGAACCCTGGCTGATTTGCCCTCTCTAATCCAGGGATCAGCTGACAGGATTCCACTCAATTTGATTTTAAGTTGTCCCTATCATCAGGCTGGATGGTAATGAAGGCCTTTTCCCCCCCGGGATTAACAGAGTTCTCTCAGTATAAAACAGGCAGAGAAAAGGCTGCAACAAACACACGCACTGTAAACAAATGGAGATAGTAACAGGTTTCTGAAACTGCGAGCTCTGCAGTTAGAGTCCTGGGGCAGTGATAGTCTTCATGGTGGGATAGGCCTGCAGAGGCTGCGTGTGGTTACTGGAAGCTGTAAGGCTGACAGGTTGGGAGTAGAGGAGACAAAATCCTTCCACCCACTCTTTATCTACTTGTCTTGCATCTTCTCCATTATAGGCACAATCATGTCGAACTTTGGTCTTTTTGCTGGATCCTCGTTCATGCAGATCTTCATCAGCTTACAGATATGGGGGGAGATTCCGGGGGGGATTGTGGGCCGCAGACCTTCCAGAGACACCTACAAAATCCGACCCAACAGGTTAAACACTTCAAATATTCTTCAATTAGTTGGCTGCACATCTGAAAAAAAGCACTTAAGGCCACACAGGACTCCGTGCAAGCTAGGCCTTCTGACATTTCAGCACTGACCCTCTGACAGTGCGGCACTCCCTCAGCGCTGACCCTCTGACAGTGCGGCACTCCCTCAGTGCTGACCCTCTGACAGAGTACCGTGAGCTTGTCAGTCTGGATTTTGATTTTGGGAAAATGGACTTGATCCCACAAAACGGTTCAGAGATTTCAACTTACCCACTGGACCATGGTTAGCGCCATTATTTTCACACCTCCCTCAGATCAATCGTTCAAACTTGTAAATTCAAAACAATAAAAACCAAATTTCAACAACCTGTTTTCATAATTTAACCCACTGATTCCTACAGAACCCCTGACAGACCCATGTAACACCTCACTGTCCATGTGTTCAACGAATGGGAGTCGGGACTTTTTTCCTTCGGGAGCTGCCCAGTAAGGAGATGAATCAACTTACCTTCATTCCAATCTCCATGTTGGAGAGATCTGCAAAGGGAACCTCCCTGGTCACCAGCTCCCATAGGAGAATAGCAAAGCTCCACATGTCTGCAGACCGCCTGTTAATCTCTTCTGGTTTTTTCTGAAGTGCTGTGTTCAAAAAGGGAAATGATTAGAACACACTGGATTATAATAATATTAAACTAAGCACCAACTACAGCGAACATTTCAGCCTGTGACAGAATGCAGTCAGATCATAAGGTTATAATTGTCCTACTTTCATGTTCATATTAGCAGGTCAGAGAAAGAGGTGATGGGAGTTTAACTGAGTGCTCCAGTATTAATTCATTATGAGGTGGAATAGGGGAATAGATCAGCTGAACATGTGGCTGGAGAGATGGTGTAGGAAGGAGGGATTCCTGGAAAGATGAGACGTGTACAAGTTGTACGGGTTGCACCCCAGCAGGACTTGGAGCAGTATCCTGACAGGGGTTTTTTTTGAGTGTCACTGGGGAGGATTTAAACTCGAGTACCAGGGGATGGGAGATACAGGAGAGGAAAACACAGATAACAGAAAAATAGAAAGCAAAAATGGAAGGCAGAGGGAACGAGGGCGAGCAGCAAATAGGACCATATTAATATTAATATAAATATTAAAAAGACAAGTTTAAGATGAATGGAGCAGTTGCAATAAAGTTAGGGAGATGAATTAACAGCACAGGTAGTTATAAATGTTCTGTCTGTTTAATGCATCAGTTACAATACTTTTCACTTTATACCAATACATGTGACAATAATAAATCAAATACAATGTGATTACTATTATGCAGACCTGGCTGCAGAGTGACCAAGACTGGAAACTGAATAAGCAAGAGCAGAAGGTGAAGGAGGTGGGGTAGTATTATTGGTCAAGCATGAAATCAGTGCAATAGTGAAAGAGGATAATGGCTCAGAAAATCTAGATATAGAATCAGTCTGGATGGAACTTTACTGTGGTGGCAGTAAAGAGCAGAAAACATTAGCTGAAGTTGTCTATAGGCCTCCAAACAGTATGGTAGGGTAGAGGATGAAGTTAAGCAGGAAGTTTGAGGTACATGTAACAAGGATGCTACAGTAATCATGGGTGACTAATCTCCATATAGATCGGGCAAACCAAATTAACAACAATATCGTGGCGATGAATTTTATAGACCAATATATTCAGAACCAACTAGGGAACATTTTATCCTAGGTTTGGTATTGTGCAATGAGAAGGAGTTAATAAATAATCTTGTTGTGCGGAGTCCTTTAGGGAACAGTGACCGTAACATGATAGAATTTCTCGTCAGGATGAAAAGGGAAGAAGTCTAATCTGAAATTAGGATCCCAAATCCAAACAAAGGAAAGTACAAAGATACGAGACAGGAATTGGCTAAGACAGATTGGGAAACATCATCAAAAGCCATGATAGCGGATAGGCAGTGGCTAATATTTAAGTAATAAAGTTTTACATTGCACCAGTTATATATTTCTCTCTGGCATAAAAACACAAGAAACATGGCCCAACCATGAAAACAAAAAGAAATTAAAGACAGTATTAGATGCAAAGAAAGATTAGAGAAAAAGTAGTAAACTTGAGAATTGGGAAGTTCAGAATTCAGCAAAGGAGGACAAAGAGATTATGAGGGTAAAGTTGCAAGTGTTATAAAAGTGAACTGTAAAAGCTTCTATAAATATAGGAAAGGAGAAATTAGTGAAGACAAATGTAGGTTCCTTACAGTCTGAAACAGGAGGATTAATAATAGAGAACAGGAAATAACAGAGCAATTAAACAATTAGTTTAGCTCTGTCTTCATGGGGTAACAACACAAATAACTTCCCAGAAACTCCAGAGAACCAAATATCTTCTGAGGAAGAGGAACTGAAGGAAATTAGTATGACTAGAAAAATAGAGCTGGATAAATGAATGGGAATGAAAGCTGATAAACCCCCCGGCGTTTGGTCATCTACATCTCAGAGCACTAAAGAAGGTGGCCATGGAAATATTGCACACATTGGTTGTTATTTTTCAAAATTCTGTAGATTCTGGAACAGTGCTGGCAGATTGGAGGGTGACAACTGCAATCCCACTATTTAAAAAAGGCACAATAAGAAATCTCACAACACCAGGGTAAAGTCCAATAGGTTTTGATGGGCAACACGACAGCTCAGTGACTATCGCTGTGCTGTGCAGATACATGGATTTGGGCCTGTGTCTGTGGGAGTTTGCGCATTCTCCCCGTGCTTGCGTGGGTTTTCTCCGGGTGCTCCGGTTTCCTCCCACATCCCAACGATGTGCTCTTAGGCTAATTGGCAAAACAAATTCTCCCTAAATTGTCTCAAATTTGGTTTTTAATCCATTGATCTATAAACATAGACAGGGATCATGGGTACAGGTGGGAACATCGAGGTGGCGGCGCGGGCTCATTGGGCCGAAGGGCCTGTTTCCCGTGCTGTTTTGTTCTTTGTTTATTTGGTAGCACGAGCTTTCGGAGCGCTGCTCCTTCATCAGGTGAGTGATTTTATAAAGGAGTGAGGGAGAAAACAGGGAATTACAGATCACTTAGACTAACATCAGAGTACCCAAAGTATATAGGGCAGTCGATGGTTCAATGAACAGTAATAAAGATACAAGTGGAATAGTTTACCTTCTGGAGCGACCCAGGCTGGAGCATACATTCGCCCTGGGCACTGGAACGAAAACTTAACATCGGCCATGCTGATTCGAGCTGTCATGTCCTCGTCAATCTGTTTATCAGAAAACAGAAAGTGATAAACGGGGCTGAGTTGAGATATAACGGGAGAAAACATTCCTCTTCATGTTTCAGAATCAATGAGAGATTGATCCAGCAACAGGAGGCAACGAATCAGCCTGTTATAGACTGTGTTTCATCATTTAATGAGATCACCACGATTGCCCCCATTTCTCTTCAAACCTCTGGCAAAAAAGATCCCTTAATCTCAGGTACAAAATTAACAGTTGGAATCAGAATATAGCACAAAGAAGGAGGCCATTTGTCCCTTTGTGTCTGGGCTGCTTCTTTGAAAGATAACTCACCCAGTATCACTTAGCAACTCCTCTCCTCTCAGCCAGCAAGGTTGCTCTTCTCGCAAAATTACCAATTCTCTTTGTAACTCACAATTACATGGAGGTCACATGTAACATGGAGGATTACATGTAATTCATGGATTACACGATTACATCTGCATGGAGGTCGGTCACCAATGGAGTGCCCCAGGGATCTGTTCTAGGACCCTTGCTGTTTGTCATTTTCATAAATGACCTGGATGAGGAAGTGGAGGGATGGGTGAGTAAGTTCGCTGATGACACAAAGGTCGGCGGTGTTGTGGATGGTCTGGAGGGATGTCAGAAGTTGCAGCATGACATCGACAGGTTGCAAGACTGGGCGGAGAAGTGGCAGATGGACTTCAACGCGGATAAATGTGTTGTGGTCCATTTTGGCAGATCCAATGGGATGAATGAGTACACTATCAAAGGTAGGAGTCTTAGCTGTGTGGAAGAGCAGAGGGATCTTGGGGTCCGGGTCCATAAGACTCTCAAATCGGCCTCCCAGGTGGAGGATGTGGTTAAGAAAGCTTATGGTGTACTGGCCTTCATTCATCGAGAGATTGAGTTCAGGAGTCAGGAGGTAATGCTGCAGCTTTATAGGACCCTTATCAGACCACACTTGGAGTACTGTGCGCAGTTCTGGTCGCCTCACTATAGGAAGGACGTGGAAGCTATTGAAAGGGTGCAGAGGAGATTTACAAGGATGTTGCCTGGATTGGGAGGCATGCCTTATGAAGACAGGTTGAGGGAGCTGGGACTGTTCTCCCTGGAGAGACGAAGGTTGAGAGGCGACCTGATAGAGGTTTACAAGATGTTGAGAGGAATAGATAGGGTGGACTCTCAGAGACTATTTCCCAGGGCTGAAATGGTCGCAACGAGAGGGCACAGATTTAAGGTGCAGGGAAGCAAGTACAGAGGGGATGCTAGGGGAAAGTTTTTCACTCAGAGGGTGGTGAGTGAATGGAATCGGCTGCCGTCGGTGGTGGTCGAGGCGAACTCGCTGGGGTCTTTTAAAAGACTTCTGGATGAGTATATGGGATCCAATGGGATTGGGGGTTATAGATAGGTCTATGGCTGGGTAGGTTTTGATGTGTTCGGCACAACTTGTGGGCCGAAGGGCCTGTTTGTGCTGTAGTGTTCTATGTTCTATGATTCTATCTGCCTCTACCACATTCCTAGATTGTGGTTTCCAGATCCTAAACACATATTGGTGTACGCAAAATATCTTTCTCATGATGTTCCCTGTTTTTCAACCCTTTCACAATGAGAGGGGATTTTCCCTATGGTGTCACTGCCTGGCATTTACTGCCCATCCCTAGTTATAACTGAGTGTCCCACTCAGCCATTTCAGAGGACAGTTGTGAGTCAGCCACATTGCATTGGCTCTCGAGTCACATGTAGGCCAGACTAGGTAAGGACAGCAGATTTCCTTCCCTAAAGTGACATTAGTGATCTGGATAGATTTTTCCAACAATAGACAATGATTTGATTTAATTCCAGATTTTATTTATTGAATTCAAATTGCACCAGCTGCCATGGTGAGATTTGAACCTGCGTCCCCAGACGAATCTGGATTAATAGTCTAGCAATAAAACAGCAGGTTTTACCTTCTCTTAAATATTCTCTTAACCTTATCCTCGAAGAAGCATCATCCCAGCTTCTCTATTCTATTCACAGAATTTTACTTTCTTGTTGTGTAAGCTGCTTGCCTGCTCTAGATCCCATTTCCCCAGAGCTGGTAGCAGTGAGCTGTATCTAGAGCCATGAACTTTACCTGTTCCATCCTTCTCTACTTCCATTCACTGACACTGGATGGGGAGTAAAACTACCTTTCAGATGCTGCTTGCTAGTTTCCTTCCTGGTCCCTAAACTCTACCAGCACATCTCACTTTCTAGCAATGTTATTGGTGCTGATATACACTACAAGCTCTCGCTGTTCACCCTCCTCTAAATGCTCTGCGGTCGCTCAATGTCATCCTTGACCCTGCCACCAAGGAGGTAACACATGCTACAAGACTAACTATCCAATCTCCTTGCAAGATTGTTCTCACTCTTCCTTCCCACAGTGGCAATGCCACAAACAGCACTCTCTGGATAGACGATCACAGCTCTGGATTTTCCAAACTGGTCAGGCATCAGCTGCCATTTGAAGACCGTTCTAACTCTGACTACCCCCCCCGTCCCTTTATGTACAAACGTGTATGTGACTTTTATTCCTAAAGATCTGGCTCTAATTTTTAAACATTTTTTACAGGTTGATAAATTCACATATTTCCCTGGTAATCCCTCAACCTACAAAATTACTTAAAATGACAAGGCTGATATTTTGCATTCCTCATTATGATTATTGTTTAATCCCATACAAACCCAATCACCGTGACATCACCACACACAGTCTGAGTGAATTGAGATGCAGACAGCTCACCATGATGCTCTTGCTGTTGACGTAATGTCTGGGGATGAGGGGTTCTAAGGTGTGCAGAAAAGCCAATCCCCGAGCAATATCCAAGGCAAACTTCACCGCTTGAGTCTGGTCCACCACAAAATCTGAAAATGAAAGAGCAAAAGTGAAGGACAGAGATTTGAGGGAGTGCCGCACTATTAGAGGATCAGTACTGAGGGAGTGCCGCACTGTCAGAGGGTCAGTACTGAGGGAGTGCCGCACTGTCAGAGGGTCAGTACTGAGGGAGTGCCGCACTGTCAGAGGGTCAGTGCTGAGGGAGTGCCGCACTGTCAGAGGGTCAGTGCTGAGGGAGTGCCGCACTGTAGAGGGTCAGTACTGAGGGAGTGCCGCACTGTCAGAGGGTCAGTGCTGAGGGAGTGCCGCACTGTCAGAGGGTCAGTGCTGAGGGAGTGCCGCACTGTCAGAGGGTCAGTGCTGAGGGAGTGCCGCACTGTCAGAGGGTCTGTGCTGAGGGAGCGCCGCACTGTCAGAGGGTCAGTGCTGAGGGAGCGCCGCACTGTCAGAGGGTCAGTGCTGAGGGAGTGCCGCACTGTCAGAGGGTCAGTGCTGAGGGAGGGCCGCACTGTCAGAGGGTCAGTGCTGAGGGAGTGCCGCACTGTCAGAGGATCAGTGCTGAGGGAGTGCCGCACTGTCAGAGGGTCAATACTGAGGGAGTGCCACAGTCAGAGGGTCAATACTGAGGGAGTGCCGCACTGTCAGAGGGTCAATACTGAGGGAGTGCCGCACTGTCAGAGGGTCAGTGCTGAGGGAATGTGACACTCCAAGATGCAATGTTCTGGTGCCTTCTTTCAGATGTTTGTTTTATTCATTTACAGGATGTGGGTGTCGCTGGCTGGGTCAGCATCTATTGCCCATCCCTAACTGCCCTCCATTTCAGGGGGCACTTGAGAGTCAATCACACTGTTGAGGATCAGGAGTCCCATGTAGACCAGACCAGGTAAAGACAGCAGATTTCTTTCCTGAAGGACATTGGCGAATCAAGTGGGGTTTTACAACAATCAATAAGGGTTTCATGGTCACCGTTAGAATTTTTATTGAATTCAAATATCACCATCCGCTGTAGTGGGACTTGAACCCAGGTCCCTCGATCTTACGTGGGATCTCTGGACTACCAGTCCAATGACAATACCACGACGCCACCACCTCTCCTAAAACACTCTGTACTCCTTTAAGTTGGAAGTTAAAGATTCCTCGGAATTACTAGAGGAGCAGCTTCAAGGCTTGGCAATTCCAATGTAATCCTGGCCACCTTCCCACATTCTCCCTTTCTCACTGGACTCCTCTGCTGCCCGTCTCTGTTACTCTATCATCTGTGCTTGTTAATTTACTCCAACTCTTGATAAAGCAAAGTCCATTTGAAAATTCTCACCCTTATTTCCAAATTCCTCCAGAGTTTCGCCTCTCCCTATTTTGATAATCTCTGACCCTCTGGGAGTTTATGCCCCCTCCCCTTTTACATTCATTAATTCTGGCCCCCGGTGTAAGGAGGATTTTAACGCACCAGCTTTCTATGCAGATGTTGAAAGCTCGCAGTACAGCACAGTTACAAGTGTCCATTCTGCATGAGTGAGCTTGAAACACCAAGGAACCTGTTAACAATGGGAAACATAGAATCCTTATCGTACAGAACCAGGCCATTCGGTCAATCAAGTCTGCAGCAACTCTCTAGAAGAGCATCTTATCCAAGCCCACCCACCTTCCCATTATCCCAAACATTTATCACGGCCAATCCATCTAATCTTTACAGCTTTGGGACTGTGGGAGGAAACTGGAGCCCCTACAGAACAAAAAACAAAGAGCAGTATATCACAGGAACAGGCCATTCAGCCCCCCAAGTCTGTACTGACACAGATGCCTCTCCAATCTAATATTTTCTTGCCTCTATGTGTCCATACCCCTCAATTCCCTGCCTCTTCATGTATCTATCCAGATGCCTCTTAACCGTTGTTATAGAATTTGCTTCCACCACCTCCTCTAGCAGCACGTTCTAGACATTCACTGCCCTGTGAGTGAAAAACTTCCCCTGACATCTCTTTTAAACTTTACTCTTCTCACTTTCAAGCTCCCTTTCGATCCTGGGAAAAAGGCTCTGATTATCCATTTTATCTAAGCCTGTCATAAACCTCCACCAGGTTCTCCTCATCCTTCAATGCTCCAATAAAAACAATCCAAGTTTGTTCACTTTCTTCATAGTCCATATACTCCAAACCAGGCAATAAGCTGGTAAATCTCCTCTGCATCCTTTTCAATGCATTCTTTCCTGTGATGTGATGACCAGAATTGTACACAATACTCCAAATGCAGCCTAACTAAAGTTTTATACAGCTGCAACATGATTTTCCAAAACCTGTAGTTAATGTCCCGACAATTGAAGGCCAGCATGCTATACACAACAACAAAGAACAACAAAGAGCAACACAGCACGGGAAACAGGCCCTTCGGCCCAACGAGTCCACGTCGCTGTCCTAACGTCTTAATGACATATCCTTGACTTTAGGCTATGCCTATTGTTGAAGATTCCCATATAGGGACAATTTGTTACCCAATCAGCCTAAGAGCACATTTTTGGGATGTGGGAGGAAACCGGAGCACCCAGAGGAAACCCACGCAACCACGGGGAGAACGTGCAAACTCCCGCAGACACAGGCCCAAATCCATGTGTCAGCACAGCAACAGCGATAGTCTCTGAGCTGTCATGTTGCCCATCAGATGGTCCAGTTTAGGCATACACTAACGACGTGAAACACTAGGCAACTCCTGGAGCAACTTCCAAGAGCAGCTCTCACACGACATGCCACATGCATGCCCCTTGTTGGTCAACAAGGTGGACCGAATTGCCTGCGGAAACAAATAAGGCTTAATTAAACATGCTAAAAAAAAAACTAAAGACATTCCCGAGACGAAACTAAAAGATAGTCGACTACTATTTGGTCCTCCCGATATTCAAACAGTCCTCCTATATCCCTCTATCTGCATACCGCTCATGTGGCTGTCCAAGAGACCCTTAAACAACCCTAGCGTGCCTGCTCCCACCACCTTACTCGGCAGTGCATTCCACACCCCCACTACCCTTTGTGTGAAAAACTGCCCTCTAATATTCGTCTTATACATAGCCCCCCTCACCCTGAGCCCGTGACCCCTCGTTGTATCCATTTCTAATGGTGGAAAAAGCTTACCACCATTTACTCTATCTATATCCCTCATAATCTTATATACCTCTAAATATCCTGTATACACCTTCTTGACCATCTTGTCCATCTGAGTTGCCACCTTCAGGGAACAATAGAACATAGAACATTACAGCGCAGAACAGGCCCTTCGACCTTCGATGTTGTGCCAACCAATTAGGAACAAGCAGTGACCCTCTAACCTAGACCATTCCCTTTTCATCCATAAACTTATCTACTAACCTCTTAAACGCCCCCAAACTTGGCGCATCTACAACTGACGCAGGCAGGGCATTCCATACCCTTACCACCCTCTGGGTAAAGAACCTACCTCTGACATCCGTCCTATAACCACCACCCCTTAAATTAAAGCTATGTCCCCTCGTGCTAGCTTTCTCCATCCTAGGAAAAAGGCTATCACTGTCCACCCTATCTAAACCTCTAATCATCTTATATGTTCCAATAAAGTCTCCTCTTAGCCGCCTTCTTTCTAATGAAAACAACCTCACATCCCTCAGCCTCTCTTCATATGACCTGCCCTCCATACCAGGCAACATCCTGGTAAACCTCCTCTGTACCCTCTCCAATGCCTCCACATCTTTCTTATAATGCGGTGACCAGAACTGTACACAATACTCCAAGTGCGGCCGCACTAGAGTTTTGTACAGTTGCAACATGACGTTACGGCTCCGAAATTCAATCCCCCTACCAATAAAGCTAAGACTCCGTATGCCTTCTTAACAACCTTATCGACTTGATTGCCAACTTTCAGGGATCTATGCACACATACACCAAGATCCCTCTGTTCATCAACACTATGAAGAGTCCTACCATTAGCCCTATACTCTACACATTTGTTATTCCTGCCAAAGTGAATTACCTCCCACTTTTCCACATTAAACTCCATTTGCCACCTCTCGGCCCAGCTCTGCAACTTGTCCAAGTCTCTCTGCAAACTATAACACCCCTCTTCACTATCTACCACTCCTCCGATTTTGGTGTCATCCGCAAATTTACTAATCCATCCTTCCATACCCTCATCCAGATCATTTATAAAAATTACAAACAGCAGGGGCCCAAAAACAGACCCCTGAGGTACACCACTTGTCACCGAACTCCAAGATGAATATCTCCCATCAACCACCACCCTCTGTCTTCTATCTGCTAGCCAATTCCTAACCCAATTAGCTAAATCACCCTCTATCCCATACATCTGCTTTTTCTGCAGAAGTCTTCCATGGGCCACCTTATCAAACGCCTTACTAAAGTCCATATATACCACATCAACCGCCTTACCCCCATCCACCTCTTTGGTCACTTTTTCAAAAACTCAATAAGGTTAGTAAGGCACGACCTACCCTTCACAAAACCATGCTGACTATCCCCAATCAATTCATTTCTCTCTAAATAACTATAAATCCTATCCCTAATAATTCTCTCCAATACTTTTC
The DNA here is from genome assembly GCA_024679065.1 of Sphyrna mokarran. Taxonomy (NCBI): domain Eukaryota; kingdom Metazoa; phylum Chordata; class Chondrichthyes; order Carcharhiniformes; family Carcharhinidae; genus Sphyrna; species Sphyrna mokarran. The sequence goes on from JAGIQG010000010.1 coordinate 107,995,132, forward strand.
CCACAACAGAAGTAAGACTCACCGGCCTATAATTCCCTGGAAAGTCTCTCTTCCCCTTCTTGAACAATGGGACCACATTCGCTATCCTCCAGTCCTCCGGCACTATACCCGTAACCAACGACGACCTGAAGATCAGAGCCAGAGGCTCTGCAATCGCCTCTCTCGCCTCCCAGAGAATCCTAGGGTAAATCCCGTCCGGCCCAGGGGACTTATCTAACTTCAAACCTCAAGAATATCTAGCACATCCTCCTTATCTACTTCAATACTTTCCAGTTTGCAACCCTGTATCCCAGTGTTCTCCACAACTACATTTACATCTCCCTGCGTGAATACCAAAGAGAAATATTTGTTCAGTCCCTCTCCAATCTCTTCAGGCTCCATGCATGTGGTCTGCATGACTCAATTCCTCTGCACGCTAATATTTCTAAGGACTCTACCATCTGCTGTATACTTTCCCTCTGCATTAGACTTTACAAATTGCGTCACGTCACATCTGTCCAGGTTAAATTCCATCTGCCATCTTTTGGCTCAGGTCTCCAGCTGATTTATATCCTACTCACTATCTGCTGTTCCCTCAATTTTTGTATCATCGGCAAATTTACTAATCAAATCACTTACATTTTCCTCCAAATCATTTATATACGTTACAAATAACAGAGGCCCCAGCACTGATCCCTGTGGAACACCACTTCTCACAGACTTTCAGTTAGAAAAGTCCCCTTCTATGCTACTTTCTGCTTTCTATGCCCAAACCAGTGTTGTATCCATTACAGCAAGTCACCTCGGAACTAATATGATTTCACCTTCTGAATTAGCCTGCTATGAGGAACCTACCGCTCTGATAATTTTTCTGGTCACTTCCTCAAAGAACTTCATCAAAAGAATTTTAGGAGAGATACTTCCCCTTTACAAAACCATGTTGCCTATCTCTAATAATCCTGTTCTCTTCCAGTGCTGAGTACATCCTAACCCTAAGAATGTTCTCCAATAATTTCCTCACCACTGATGTAAGCTGTCAGGCCTGTAATTTCCCAAATTGTCTCTTCTGCCCTTCTTAAACAGAGGAACAATATTAGCGACTCTCCAATCCTCTGGCACCTCACCCGTGACTAAAGAGGATACAAAGATTTTGGCTGAGGCCTCAGCAATTTCCTCCCTTGCCTCTCTCAATATTCTGGGATAGACCTTAATATTTTTCAAAACCTTCAATCACTTCTCGCTTTTTAATCTAAACATGTCCTAGAATGTCAACATTCTCTATTCTACATTCCAATCCACCACATTCTTCTCCTTTATGAATACTGATGCAAAGTACTCATTAAGAACCTTACCCAACTCACTTGGCTCCACACACAAATTCCCTCTACTATACTTGAGTGGACCTACCCTTCCCTTAGCTACTCTCTTCCTTATATATGCATAAAGAGCCTGTAGATTCTCTTTAATTCTGCCTGCCAAGGACATTTCATAGCCCCTTTCTGCCCCCAACACTCCCTGTTTAAGCTTTCCAGATGTCTTTATATTCTTTGAGAGCCTTATCCGTTTCCATTTCCTGAAATTTATGGATAAAAAACAAAGAACAACACAACACAGGAAACAGGCCTTTTGGCCCAACAAGCCCGCACCGCCATTTTAACATTCAATCCAATGCTTCTTCCACGTACAACTTTTGTCTACGCCTCTTGGACTCCAAGTGTGACTGAGTGAGGCACTAGGACAATCTTGTTCAGGATACAGTGACTGTTTGAGTTACTAACAATCCCGAGGAACTTTTAAGTAGAGGGGCAAGGTGGATATTTAGAGCCGGACAAAAACTGATAGAACAGATGATCAGTGTGGAAAGAGGCCATTTGGCCCATCGAGTCTGTACCAGCTCTCCCAAAGAGCATCCTAACCAAGCCCTATCCTCCTAACCCCACACATCACCAATTCACCAGGGTGACATTGCAAGGTAGCAATGTTATCACCGTGCTGCCCTACTGTGGCAACTTGGGGATTTTCACAGTTACTTAATTGCAATGTTAATGTAAGTCTACTTGCGTCACTAATAAATAAACTTTTCAAAAAAAAACCCAACCTGTACATCTTTTGACATGAAGGGTAAAGTTAACATGGCAAATCCACCTAACTTACACATCTTTGGACACCAAGAGACAAACTCAGTAAAGTTTGACAACACCAATTTTAAATCCAACCGATTTGTTTGATAGTAAATCCATGAGCTTTCGGCCTTTGTGGCCTTCGTCAGGCGAATGAGGTGTTCTGGTCTCCAAAAGCACACATATCAGCACAGACAGTTTACAGATTGCTGATTAGAATGCGAATCCTTACACCTAACCTGCTATTCAAGTCTTAAAGTGGCTAACAGCAGAGGTTAGAGAGATGTGTATTGTCTCCAGACAGCACAGTAAGTGAGGTTTTTTGCTAACCCAGGCAAGTCATGGGGGTTACAGATAGTGTGACATGAAGCCAAGATCCCTGTTGAAACCATCCTCATGTGTGCGGAACTTGGCTATCAGTATCTGCTCAACGACTCCGCACTGTTGTGTGTCGTGAAAGCCCCCTTGAAGAACATTTACCCGAAGGTCGGAGGCCAAATGCCCATGACTGCTGAAGTGTTCGTCAACAGGAAGGGAACTGTTTTGCCTGGTGATTGTTGAGCGATGCTCATTCATCCACTGTCGTAGTGTCTGCATGGTCTCCCCAATGTACCATGCTTCGGGACATCCTTTCTTGCAACGTATTAGGTAGACAACGTTGGCCGAGTTGCAAGAGTATGTACCGTGTATCTGGTGAATGGTATTCTCACGTTTGACGATGTCGTCCATGTCAACGATCCGGCATGTCTTGCAGAGGTTGCTGTGGCAGGGTTGTGTGGTATCGTGGTCACTGTTCTCCTGAAGGTTGGGTAGTTTGCTACGATAAATGATCTGTTTGAGGTTGCGCGGTTGTCTGAAAGCAAGAAGTGGGGGGATGGGGATGGCCCTAGCGAGATGTTCATTGTCATCAATGATATGTTGAAGACTCCAGAGAAGATGTTGTAGTTTCTCCGCTCCGGGGAAGTACAAAGGGTACTCTGTCCACCATGTCCCGTGTTCGTCTTCTGAGGAGGTCAGTGCGGTTTATCGCTGTGGCACGTCGGAACTGTCGATCGATCAGTTGAGTGCCATATCCTGTTCTCACGAGGGCATCTTTCAGCATTTGGAGGTGTCTGTCACGATCCTCCTCATCTGAGCAAATTCTGTGTATACGGAGGGCTTGTCCATAGGGAATGGCTTCTTTAATGTGTCTAGGGTGGAACCTGGAGAAGTGGAGCACTGTGAAGTTGTCTGTCGGCTTAGGGTACAGAGATGCTGAAGTGACCGTCCCTGATGGAGATGCGTGTGTCCAAGAGTGCAACTGATTCTGGAGAATAGTCCATGGTGAGTTTGATGGTGGGATGGAATTTATTGATATCGTCAAAGAGTTGTTTCAATGATTGTTCACCATGAGTCCAAAGGAAAAAAATGTCATCAATGTATCTAGTATATAGCCTCGGTTAAAGATCCCGTCTGGTGAAGAAGTCTTGTTTGAACCTGTGCATGAAGATGTTGGCATATTGAGGTGCGAATTTGGTCCCCATGGCAGTTGTGTGTGTCTGAATGAAAAGCTGATTGTTGAAGGTGAAGACATTGTGGTCCAAGATGAAGTGGATGATTCTATGTTCTAACTCCACAAGGCCAGAATCAAACCCGGGTCCCCGGCACTGCGAAAGACAACAGTATCAACCACTGCTGCGCCGGTGCAGAAAGTGTGGATGTGAGTGGAAGAATACTTGCTCTTTGAAAATGCCAGCATAGGGGCTGACTGGCCTCTTTCTGTACTGTGAGTTTGAAATATCCCATGAATCCCCATGACTGGGTTTTTGATTCTGTATGCAAAGTAGCAGCCCCTAACATGTTAACAGCGAAAAAGGGGTAACTCACAGAATAAAGCGATTTGTTCGGATCTAACCTTGAAAGCTGAATTGGCTGTTTGATTTTAACCTTCAATTAACTTCAGATTATGCCACCTGATGCCACCCCTCCACCCGCCTCCCCCCGATGTGAGAAATCCGCTGCATAAATACAAGTCTGAGCTTACCTATAAAAACTGACCTCCTATTTCCCAGTGCACAGATATAAACTGACCCTGAGCGAGGCTGCTCCAATTAGAGAATAGGGGTTTTCCATCAGCTTCTGACACAAGACAAATAGCACCTGACTTAGTGGCCTCCAAAGGTGAGCAAACTCACAGGCAACACCAAAGACAACATTAGAAACTCTTCCAGTCTATGAATCATTAAAGCCTGCCATCTGACTCCCGCAGCACACTAGCCACCAGGGAAGGGGGAAAAAAACGCTGCAATCTTGATTTTGTGCAGTTTAAAGGATTAGGTGTCAACTTTACACCATAAACATGCCAGGAGCTATTGAACAAGACTTGGTGTCTCACTCTATCAGGTTTTGCTGTCTCCAACAATCCTGTGTTGAAAAAACTCTCCTTCTCACATTGCTGATGTGCCTCTTAACATCCTTCTACAGGGAGTGCACTCTTAAAGATGATGAACTAGCGCTACCAGGGACTAATATGCATATCTGTCAAATGCTAACTTGTCCGTTGTGTCCAAAGATCATAGAATCAAAAAACCCCACAGTGCAGAAAGAGATTCCCGGCCCACCAAGCCCACACCAAAAACAATGCCACCCAGGCCCACCCCCATACATACCCACCAATCCCTCCAACCCACACACCCCAGGGCACCAAGGGGCAATCTCCCAGCATGGCCAATCAACCCAACCTGTACATCCTCAGACCATGGGAAGAAACCGGAGCACCCAAAGGAGAATGTGCCAGCTCCACATAGACAGCGACCCAAATTGGGAACCGAACCTATAACCCCAGAGCCGTGAAACAGCAGCACCAACCACCGTGCCACCCTGTTCAGATTAGGATGGATTAATCATGCCAAACTGCCCCTCAGCGTCCAAAGATATGCAGGCCAGGCGCCTGTATTCCTCCTTCTTCCACAAGCTCTTGTCATCCAGGGTTCCCGAATTTTGCCATCTTTATCCTTCATTTTTACAGGAACATTCTTGTCCTGAATTGTTAACAACTGACTTTTAAAAGACATATCAGATGTGGATTTACCCTCAAACAGTCACCCCCCCCCAGTCTATGTTCCCTAACACCTGCCTAATAACAAAGAACAAGAACAAAGAAAATTACAGCACAGGAATAGGCCTTGCACCATCATGCTGTCCGATTTAACTAAAACCCCCTACCCTTCCGGGGACCATATTCCTCTATTCCCATTCTATTCATGTACTTGTCAAGATGCCCCTTAAAACTCACTACCATATCCGCTTCCACTCCCTCCCCCAGCAGCGAGTTCCAGGCACCCACTTCTCTCTGTGTAGGAAATCTGCCATAGTTAGCCTTCCCCCAGTTTAGTACTTTCTTGGTCCCCCACTGAGACATCAATCACCTGTCTGGGCTCGTTTCCCGGAACCAGATAGCTCCACCCGAGTTAAACTATCTACATATTGCCACAAGAAGCTCTCATAGAACATAGAACATAGAACATAGCTCATGGACACACTGAACAAAGTCTGCCCTTTCTGACACCCTGGCACGAAAGGAATCCCAGTCTATCTTGTGGAAGTTAAAATCACCCATCACAACAACCGTGTTGTTTTTACATTATCCTATAATCTGCTGACATATCACTTCCTCCACTTCACGCTGGCTGTTCAGAGGTCTGTAGTAAAACCTAACAGTGAGATTTCACTGTTCCAGTTCCTGAGTTCTACCCATATGACCTCACTGTATGATCCCACCCTGGTGTCCTCCCTCTGTACCAGCTGTGATATTCTCCCTCATCAGTAAAGCAACATCCCCACCTCTCTTGTCATTTTCTCTGTTTCGTCTGAAGCATTTAAATACTGGAATGCTGAGCTGCCAGTCCTGCCCTTCTTTCATCTAAGTTTCCCTATTTGTCACAATATCATAATTTCATGTGATAATCTAAGCTTTAAGTTCATCTGCCTTACCTGTCATACTCCTTGCATTAAATCAAACAAACCTCAGACCATCTGTCCTGTCATATTTTGTACATTCTCCTTGAGTTTTATTTCTCTTAGCCTTACTGGACCCATTTACTGATTGTCCAGTCTCTGTACTCGCTGACCTACAGCTGTGGATCCCGACCTCTTGCCTTACTAATTTAAATTTACCCAAATTGCACGATCAATTCTCCCGAGAGGTTGCTAGTGCCCTTCCAGTTAAGATACAACCCATTCTTTTTGCACAGGTTCCATCCGTGATGGAAACGATGCCAGTGGTCAAAAAATCTGAAGCCCTCCTCTTGTACCAACTCTCAAGTCACTTATTAAGCTGCATTTTCTTGCCAGCCCTGTTTCTTGCCTTACCACCACACAGACACAGCCGGTCTTTCTGTCAATGCCCAGACCTCCTCAGAGGTGACATTTCCCCAATTAAGCTTAAGGAAGCTCAGATTACGAGATGAAATTATCAAGTGCCAAGCTAATAACACTAACTGCATTCTGTAAGTAACTCTCAGACCATTGGCAAGGGATGAATGCAGGTTCTTCCTTTGCCAGTTATATCGGGAGTGCTGCCCTGAGAGTGATCGACCCACCGAGCTGCAACCTTCCCAGTTTGTACAGCTGACTGCAGAAATTTGCTGAATTTCCTCAACAGATTTTTTACAAGGGTGTTGCCTGGATTGGGAGGCATGTCCTATGAAGATAGGTTGAGAGAGCTAGGTCTCTTCTTCCTGTAGAGACAAAGGTTGAGAGACTACCTGATAGAGGTTTATAAGATGTTGAGAGGAATAGATAGGGTGGATTCTCGGAGGCTATTTCCCAGGGCTGAAATGGTCACTACAAGAGGACACAGATTTAAGGTGCAGGGAAGCAAGGACAGAGGAGATGTCAGGGGTAAGTTTTTCACTCAGAGGGTGGTGAGTGAATGGAATCGGCTGCCGTCAGTGGTGGTAGAGGTGAACTCACTGGGGACTTCTGGATGAGTACATGGGATTAAATGGGATTGGGAGTTACAGATAGTTCTATGGCCTGGTAGGTATAGATATGATCGGCACAACTTGTGGGCCGAAGGGCCTGTTTGTGCTGTAGTGTTCTGTGTTCTAAACACTTCACATCTCTCTAAACTTACTTGTTCCTTCGTGCAGTACATTGTACAGAGACCCATAAGGCATCCAGTGTGTAATGATGATGGGGTGTGGAGCTGGTGGAGATTGACAGGCTCCGAGAACAGGCAGCACATTGGGATGGGAGAATATTCTGCAGAGACAGGAAATTATTATCAAAACAAAAAAATTTGATGCAGATAACAGACTGAATTCACTCCTCACACATATGCTCACACACAATCTCCAATTCCACAGCATGCACTTATATACCATCCCTACCCCATTTCCCATATACCACCCCTGCTTCATTTCCCATATACCACCCCTACCCCATTTCCCATATACCACCCCTACCCCATTCCCATATACCACCCCTACCCCATTTCCCATATACCACCCTACCCATTCCCCATATACCACCCCTACCCCATTCCCCATATACCACCCACCCCATTCCATATACCACCCCTACCCCATTTCCCATATACCACCCTACCCCATTCCCCTATACCACCCTACCATTCCCATATACCACCCCTACCCATTTCCCATATACCACCCCTACCCCATTCCATTACCACCCCTACCCCATTTCCCATATACCACCCCTACCCCATTCCCCATATACCACCCCTACCCCATTCCCCATATACCACCCCTACCCCATTCCCCATATACCACCCCTACCCCATTTCCCATATACCACCCCTACCCCATTTCCCATATACCACCCCTACCCCATTTCCCATATACCACCCCTACCCCATTCCCCATATACCACCCCTACCCCATTCCCCATATACCACCCCTACCCCATTCCCCATATACCACCCCTACCCCATTTCCCATATACCACCCCTACCCCATTTCCCATATACCACCCCTGCCTCATAGCACCCACCTGACTAAGGAACAGCCAGTTCCAAAAGCTACTGGCATTTGCTACAAATAAACTTTTTGGACTTTAACCTGGTGTTGTGAGGCTTCTTACCATCATTCTCCATATACCACCCCTGCCTCATTCCCCATATACCACCCCTGCCTCATTTGCCATATACCACCCCTGCCTCATTCCCCATGTACCACCCCTGCCTCATTCCCCATGTACCACCCCTGCCTCATTCCCCATGTACCACCCCTGCCTCATTCCCCATGTACCACCCCTGCCTCATTCGCCATATACCACCCCTGCCTCATTCCCCATATACCACCCCTGCCTCATTCCCCATGTACCACCCCTGCCTCATTCGCCATATACCACCCCTGCCTCATTCCCCATATACCACCCCTGCCTCATCCCCAATACCACCCCTGCCTCATTCCCTATAACACCCTGCCTCATTCCCCATATACCACCCCTGCCTCATTCCCCATATACCACCCCTGCCTCATTCCCCATATACCACCCCTGCCTCATTCCCCATATACCACCCCTGCCTCATTCCCCATATACCACCCCTGCCTCATTCCCCATATACCACCCCTGCCTCATTCCCCATATACCTCTCTACACATGCTGCACTCACCTGAGCTTTGGATACTCTTCATTGAAGTCCCGGCTTTTCCTTGTGGTCCAGTCACGCACTTTCAGGACTTTGATCACAATGTCATTGCCCTGCCATCTGCCTTTCCACAACTGGAAGCAAAGAGAAGAAAGTCCTGATTATCAAACCATTCAGTGTTTCACAGTTTAAAGCTCCTTCCCCCAGGCAGAGGAGAAGCTGCAATTAGGGATTGATAATAAATGCTACTTTTCCAGTAATACCAAATCCTAGGAATAAATTTTAAAACTTACTTCTGAACCTGAGAATTGATTCTATTTGCAAACATGCAATTAGTTTTCTTGACACACTGACCTTTCCTTCATGGAGTTCTGCCCCGTTAGGATGAGTGTTATTTTTTCCTCTTTCCATGCCTAGTGGTGCAAAAAGCAGACTTTCATCTGATACCAGAGCCCTAGAACAGGTCGCTAGCCTGTCGCCAGAGGTTTATAGTTTGAGGGCCACGACTACACACTAATGTAGCTGACAGGAGGACTGATAGCCAATTTGTTTGACCACATTATGTACACACCTTTCCTGGCCATTAAGTCCTGAGGTGGAATCAAACCCAGAGCTCCTGGTTCAGACAACGCTATCCAATGCGCGACAAGATCATCAAAGATGGATGGTGTGAAGAAGTAATTTGTGTGGCCATCACTGGCTAGATCAGTATTTATTGCCCATCTCTCATTATCCTTCAAAAGGCAGTGGTGAACTGTCTTCTTAAACCACTGCAGTCCCTGACACATAGGTACACCCACATTGCTGATAAAGAGGAAGCTCTAGGATTTTGACCCAGTGACAATGAAGTACTTCCTAATCCACAAACCACAATCAGTACCTCCTCCACAATACCATCCACAACACTGGTGCTCCCGAACGTTGTGTTCTCAGCCCCTTACTATACATTTATGAATATGTGATCAAGTTCCCCTCCAACGCAATTTTCAAGTTTGCTGATGACACTACCGGGTCGGATCTCAAATAATGACAAGATAGAGTACATGAATGAGATAGAGAATCTGGTGAACTGGTACAGCAACAATAATCTCTCCTCAATGTCAATAAATCAAAGGAGATAGTCATCGGCTTCAGGAAGTGTAGTGGAAATGGTCGAGAGCTTCAAGTTTCTAGGTATCCAGATTACCAGAAACCTGTCCTGGTCCTCCCAAGCTGACACTATAGTTAAGAAAGTTAACCAATGTCTCTACATTCTCAGGAAGCTAAGGACTATGAGTCACACCAACTTTAACAGATGCACCACAGAAAGCATTCTTTCTGGTTGTATCACAGCTTGAGGTAGAGATGCAAAAACTGGACTGAGGTGTGCACAGTAAGAAGTCTCACAACACCAGGGTAAAGTCCAACAGGTTAATTTGCTTACTTGATGAAGGAGCAATGCTCTGAAAGTTTGTGATTTCAAATAAACTTAGAACATAGAACATAGAACAATACAGCACAGAACAGGCCCTTCGGCCTTCGATGTTGTGCCAACCAAAATAAAAAGCAATGCCCCTCCTAACTAAACCATTCCCTTCTCATCCATATACTTATCAACTAACCTCTTAAACGCCACCAAACTTGGCGCATCTACAACAGCTGCAGGCAGGGCATTCCACTCCCTAATCACTCTTTGAGTAAAGAACCTACCTCTGATATCCGTCCTATAACTCATACCCCTTAATTTAAAGTTGTGTCCCCTCGTGCTAGCTTTCTCCATCCTAGGAAAAAGGCTATCACTGTCCACCCTATCCAAACCTCTAATTATCTTATATGCTTCAATAAGATCCCCCTTAGCCGCCTCCTTTCTAACGAAAACAACCTCAAATCCTTCAACCTCTCTTCATAGGACCTGCCCTCCATACCAGGCAACATCCTAGTAAACCTCCTCTGTACCCTCTCCAATGCCTCCACATCTTTCTTATAATGTGGCGACCAGAACTGCACACAATACTCCAAGTGCGGCCGCACTAGAGTTTTGTACAGCTGCAACATGATGCTGCGGCTCCTAAATTCAATCCCCCTACCAATAAAAGCTAAGACTCCATAAGCCTTCTTAACAACTTTATCCACTTGACTGCCTACTTTCAGGGATCTATTGACACATACACCAAGATCCTTCTGTTCCTCAACACTATTAAGAGCCCTACCATTAGCCCTATACTCTACACATTTATTGTTCCTGCCAAAGTGCATTACCTCACACTTTTCCACATTAAACTCCATTTGCCACCTCTCGGCCCAGCTCTGCAACTTGTCCAAGTCACTCTGTAAACTAAAACACCCCTCTTCACTATCTACCACACCACCAACTTTAGTATCATCTGCAAATTTACTGATCCATCCCTCAATACCCTCATCCAGATCATTTATAAAAATTACAAACAGCAGGGGCCCCAAAACAGACCCCTGAGGCACACCACTTGTCACCGAACTCCACGATGAATATCTCCCATCAACCACCACCCTCTGTCTTCTATCTGCCAGCCAATTCCTAATCCAATTAGCTAAATCACCCTCTATTCCACACATCTGCATTTTCTGTAGAAGTCTTCCATGGGCCACCTTATCAAACGCCTTACTAAAGTCCATATATACTACATCAACCGCCTTACCCCCATCCACCTCTCTGGTCACTTTCTCAAAAAACTCAATGAGGTTAGTAAGGCATGACCTACCCTTCACGAAACCATGCTGACTATCCCCAATCAATTCATTTCTCTCTAAATAACTATAAATCCTATCCCTAATAATTCTCTCCAATACCTTGCCCACAACAGAAGTAAGACTCACTGGCCTATAATTCCCAGGAAGGTCTCTCTTCCCCTTCTTAAACAATGGGACCACATTCGCTATCCTCCAGTCCTCCGGAACCACACCCGTAACCAACGAGGACCTGAAGATCAGAGCCAGAGGCTCTGCAATCTCCTCTCTTGCCTCCCAGAGAATCCTAGGGTAAATCCCGTCCGGCCCAGGGGACTTATCCAACTTCAAACCCTCGAGAATTTCTAACACATCCTCCCTATCTACTACAATACTCCCCAATTTGCAACCCTGTACCTCAGTGCTCTCCACAGCTACATTTCCAGCACTCTGCGTGAATACCGAAGAGAAATATTTATTCAGTGCCTCGCCAATCTCTTCAGGCTCCACGCACAACTTCCCACTGCTGTCTATGACTGGCCCTAATCTTGCCCTAACCAATCTTCTATTCTTAACATATCGAAAGAAAGCTTTAGGATTCTCCTTAATCCTATCAGCCAACATCTTCTCGTGTCCCCTCTTAGCTCTCCTCAATTCACTTTTTACCTCCTTCCTAGAACATAGAACATTACAGCGCAGAACAGGCCCTTCGGCCTTCGATGTTGCGCCGACCATTGTAAAAAAGCAATGACCCTCCAAACTAAACCATTCCCTTCTCTTCCATATACTTATCAACTAACCTCTTAAACGCCACCAAACTTGGCGCATCTACAACTGCTGCAGGCAGGGCATTCCACTCCCGAACCACCCTTTGGGTAAAGAACCTACCTCTGATATCCGTCCTATAACTATCACCCCTTAATTTAAAGCTGTGTCCCCTCGTGCTAGCTTTCTCCATCCTAGGAAAAAGGCTATCACTGTCCACCCTATCTAAACTCTAATCATCTTATATGTTTCGATAAGTCCCCTCTTAGCCGCCTCCTTTCTAACGAAAACAACCTCAAATCCCTCAGCCTCTCTTCATAAGACCTGCCCTCCATACCAGGCAACATCCTGGTAAACTCCTCTGTACCCTCTCCAATGCCTCCACATCTTTCTTATAATGTGGGACCAGAACTGCACACAATACTCCAAGTGCGGCCGCACTAGAGTTTTGTACAGTTGCAACATGACGTTGCGGCTCCGAAATTCAATCCCCCTACCAATAAAAGCTAAGACTCCGTATGCCTTCTTAACAACCTTATCGACTTGACTGCCTACTTTCAGGGATCTATGCACAAATACACCAAGATCCCTCTGTTCATCAACACTATTAAGAATCCTACCATTAGCCCTATACTCTACACATTTATTATTCCTGCCAAAGTGCATTACCTCACACTTTTCCACATTAAACTCCATTTGCCACCTCTCGGCCCAGCTCTGCAACTTGTCCAAGTCCCTCTGCAAACTAGAACACCCCTCTTCACTATCTACCACTCCACCGACTTTAGTGTCATCTGCAAATTTACTAATCCATCCTTCAATACCCTCATCCAGATCATTTATAAAAATTACAAACAGCAGGGGCCCCAAAACAGACCCCTGAGGCACACCACTTGTAACCAAACTCCACGATGAATATCTCCCATCAACCAACACCCTCTGTCTTCTATCTGCTAGTCCTTGTTGGACTTTAACCTGGTGTTGTGAGACTTCTTACTATATCACAACTTGTATGGCTCCTGCTCTGTCCAAGACCACAAAAAATTACAAAGGGTCATGAATATAGCCCATCCAATCAAACCAGCCTCACATCCATTGACACTGTCTATACTTCCCGCTGTCTTAGAAAAACAGTCACCATAATCAGGGACACAACACGCGCCCCGGCCATTCTCTCTTCCACCTTCTTCCATCAGGAAAAAGATACAAAAGTCCAAAGTCACATACCAACCAACTCAAGAACAGTTTCTTCCCTGCTGTCATCAGACTTTTGAATGGACCTACTTCATATTGATATTTCTGTACACCCTAGCTATGACTGTAACACTACATTCTGCATTCTCTCGTTTTCTTTTCTATGAACAGTATGCTCTGTCTGTATAGTGCGCAAGAAACAATACTTATCACTGTATGCTAATATATGTGACAATAAGAAATGCAATCAAAAGGACAGGCCAATATATTTCCATATCAGGATAGTGAATGACTTGGTGGGAAACCTCCAGCTCTGGGTGCTTGCATTTGTCCTTCTAGATAGTAATGGTCATGGATTTGGAAGATGTGCCTAAAGAACCTTTTTGAGTTCCTACAATGTATCTTGTAGACAGTACACACGGCTGCTACTGTGCATCGATGGTAGAAGGAGTGTAGGTTTGTAAATAGAACATAGAACACTACAGCACAAACAGGCCCTTCGGCCCACAAGTTGCACCGATCATATCTATACCTACCAGGCCACAGAACTATCTGTAACTCCCATGTACTCATCCAGAAGTCTTTTAAAAAAGACTCCAGCGAGTTCGCCTCTACCACCACTGACGGTAGAGGTTTCCATTCACTCACCACCCTCTGAGTGAAAAACTTACCCCTAACATCTCCTCTGTACTTGCTCCCCTGCACCTTAAATCTGTGTCCTTTCGTAACAACCATTTCAGCTCTGGGAACTAGCCTCCAAGAATCCACTCTATCTGTTCCTCTCAACATCTTATAAAACTCTATCAGGTCGACTCTCAATCTTCGTCTCTCCAGGGAGAAGAGACCTAGCTCCCTCAACCTATCTTCATAGGGCATGCCTCTCAATCCAGGTAACATCCTTGTAAATCTCCTTTGCACCTTCTCAATAGCTTCCATATCCTTCCTGTAGTGAGGCGACCAGAACTGCGCACAGTATTCCAAGTGGGGTCTGAGAAGAGTCTTATAAAGTTGCAGCATTACCTCTCAACTCCTAAACTCAATCCTTTGATTAATGAAGGCTAGCACACCATATGCCTTCTTGACCACATCCTCCTCCTGTGAGGCCAATTTAAAAGTCCTCTGGGCCGGGACCTCAAAGTCCTTCTGCTCCTCAACACTGCTAAGACTTCTACCCTTGATATTGTACTTCTTCATCCTGTTGGACCTGCCACAATGAACCATTAAACATTTATCCGCGTTGAAGTCCATCTCCCACTTCTCCGTCCAGTCTTGCATCCTATCTATGTCATGCTGCAACTTCTCACAACCTTCTCAATTCCATTAAATCTCATGTACGAAGTTCTTAGCTTCTGCTATCCAGCTAGGTAAAAATTCCATATTATTATTGTGATCCCTTTCTGTTCCATCCTGCTTATTTCCCTTGTTATTGTCTTGTAATCAATTGTTCCTCCCGTGGGGCAGTTCCCAGAATAAAGCGCCAGGCGTTTAAGATCCACAGAAAAGCTCTGCCTTCACAAACCAGTACAGTCTGGGACTCACAGCCACATAAAGTCATCCTTCATGTTCCACTTTGGAGCAGATAGCCACGTGGCCATGTTCTGTGCTGACTGGGTTAGGTCACTGTTTTCATGGGAGGTCAGAGCCAGGGACCTCTGCTGCTCAGTATGCGTCCCTGATTCCATCCATTGGGACTTATTAGCTTTTCTTTTAAGTCATTTCAGAAGGCAGTTAAAGGTCAGATAAGGTAAGGATGGCAGATTTCCTTCCCTAAAGAACATTAGTGAACCAGCTGATTTTTTTTTACAACAATCGATGGTAACTAGCTGGATCACCATTACTGCCACTAGCTTTCCATCAGACTGAGCTCTGAACTAATATCCCCGGAGTACTGGCCTGGGTCTCTGAATTACAAGGCCAGTGACATCATGACACCACTGTCCCCTCTTAATTTCACACCAGAGTTGGCGGACAGCATTTTGTTGTACCTTAACTTGGCTGCTCCACTAGACAGACAGATTTAAATAGTAAATACTGCCCTGTATGCTAACCATGGGGGCAGGGGTTAGAGGTCAGGTTACCTCTCCAGAATGGTTCTCGTTGATTTTATGATTGAGGGTCAATTGCTTGAAGTCGATGCCAGCGTGTTTATTCAGTGTTCCATTTCCTGCACAGAATACCAGAGAGCAAGGAAATTAATTCCAGTCTTCAGCCAGTTAGAAATACTGCAACACCCCATCTCCCCCACTCCCTGTCCCTATATCCAATCAAAATCTCCAAGATGGCACAGTGGTGACCATTATTGCCTCACAGTGCCAGGCACCCAGGTTTATTTCCTGGCTTGGGTCAATATCTGTATAGAGTCTGCACATTCTGCCCGTATCTGAGCAGGTTTTCTCTGGTTCCCTCCCACGGTCCAAAGATGTGCTGGTTAGGTGGATTGGCCAGAGTAAATGCGCAGGATTATGGAGATAGGGCAGAGGGTGGGTCTGGGAAAGATGTTCTGTTGGGGTGTCAATGCAGACTTAATGGGCTGAATGGCCTCCTTCTGTGCTGTAGGGATTCTGTGGTAACCAATTCATCTGATGAAATTGATGATATCTCAATATATCAAATGACTGAGAACTGGCAAGATGCTGAGGGTTTGACACAGAGATTTCTCATGCTGTTGTCATTTCTCAGCTCTGACTAGCTGATATCTTCACTGAGTTTTCCGGTCTTCTGAACATAGCCTGAATCTATCAGACTCCTGCTTTCCTCCCTCTCACTACTCACAAGGCAAAAGCCATGGTTTTCAGTAATCCATTATTGTCCATTTCTCTCCCAGGCTTGAACAAGTGAACGAGATCAATCTTGTTCTTTGCTCATCCAGCCACTCTCACGCTTCTAAATTCTCCTTAACTCAGACAAAATCAATTATCAATTACGCACGGATTAATTCCAAAGAAAAGTTTGAGGTTCACTGACTGGGGCGAGTGCGAGTTGTCCCTTTCCAGAAGGTGTCCTTGTAGGGTACTTTAGTCAGACTCTGACCCAGCTTCTCTGCACGTTCTGTGAGAGGAGAAAAAAAGAGACAGTTAGTAGTGAGAATAAACTAGAAGAAAAGTACATGATTGATTAGAGAAAAAAACAAATAAGGGGGTATTTTAGAGGGAGTGAAGGAGCCTCTCAAACCCAGTGCCATACACCGATCTCTCAGTACTGCATGGTCCAATCCAGTCACACTACAGACACTAGGCCAAGGCACAGGCACCCAGCTTACCAAAAGACAAAACAACAAAGCTCCAAATGTAACAGATTCCTGCAAGGTCTCACCACACTGAACCAGGCATGGGCAGTAATCCCATTGTTGTCACATCTGCCCATTTGGTAAAAAATGAACAGACTCTGTGATTTTCAGTTTATAAAGTTGAAACAGAGCATAAGGAGGAGGCTATTCAGCCCCTCAAACCTGACCCACTGACTTCCTGTCTGTAGCTTTTAAATCCCTTATATCATTTTTTGCACATTTTGTCCAGGCTAATGCTCTGAAAACACAGGGTGAAATCACACCATAGCAGCTGGTGGAATTTAAATAGAATTGAAAATCTAGTCTCAGTGATGGTGACTATGAAACTATGATTGTTGTAAAAACCCATCTGGTTCACTAGTGTCCATTAAGAGAGGAAATCTAGTCTGACCAGCATGTGTCTTCAAATCCACAACAACGTGGTGTCCTCTGAAAGGTCCCAGCAAGACACCCAGTTCAAGGACAATTAGGGATGGACAAGGAATGCTGTTCTTGCCAGTGACACCACATTCCTATGGGAGAAGAATAAAAGACATGTAGGCCAGGCCAGCTTGGCCAAAGATGGGTAAATGGGGTTAAGATAAAGATAACCACGATCCTCCTAATGCCCTGAAGAACCAAGTGGCAATTTCCAATCACTATTAACTAGTGTCAATGGTACCTGTGACACTATGAGAACAATCATTTAATTTGTCATCTGTCACAATGCAGTTGCAGATGCTGGCCACTGGATGATTCAGTGGAGTGATTTTCTGAAGTCTCCATCTCATCTTTGTCACCAGAAAGTGAGAGTGTGTATACACCACTATGTATGCAGAAAAGCCACAGGCAATTTGAGTTTCGATGTAAACATGCCGGCGTTGGACTGGGATATACTCAGTAAGAGGTCTGACAACACCAATTTTAAATCCAATCGATTTGTTTGATAGTAAACTTGCAAGCTTTCGGCCTTTGTAGCTTTCGTTAGGTGTTCTGGTCTGCAATAGCACACATCTCAGCACAGACAGTTTACAGATTGCAGACCAGAACACCTCATTTGCCTGACAAAGGCTACAAAGGCCGAAAGCTTGCAAATTTACTATCAAATAAATCAGTTGGATTTAAAATTGGTGTTGTCAGACCTCTTATTGAATTTGAGTTTCACCATCTGAACTTCCAAAATTTGATCAGTTGGATAAAACAGCGTACATACCCTTCAGTAGCTCACGCAAGTGGGCTTTTCCCTTGTCCAATGGAGTTTCTCCGTACTTACTGCAGATGCTGACTAGGGCTCCATTGAGCACCAGATCCTGAAAGGGAAAAGACAACAGATTTATTTGCAGTGGGTCTCCTGTCAATCAGATTCCTGTATAGTATGTGACTGAGTATGAGCTTTAGTACCTAACCAAGACAAGCTTCACACTGTCACTGGGACATATTCAACATGGAACATCCCATTATCATTGATTACTTTGGCACTTTCAAAGTTAAATATGATCTAAGGTCAAAAACACTCACCAGGAAATGAAATTTTGTCAATGGTAGACAGAGATAAACATGCTTCCAGCTGTTCTTTGACATTATACAGTAAGTCTTTTTGAGTGAGGAGGGAGCAGAGAGCACAGAATTTGGGACACACAAATATAAATTACTTATATTTTAAGTCAGGCATTATGCCCACTGCGTGCCTGACAGCACACTGATAATGGGAGTTGTTGGGGGCTTTTGGAGCACAGTGGGCCCAGAGACGTGAGCGGTGACTAAGCTGTGGGCTTTCCACTGGGCACCGTGACCTGAGTTCGAGGCTCTGGCAGTCGGATTTCTGGCACCCCATCAGCTCGTGCGCAGAACTGCATAATTTATACAAATGGTATTTAAACATATTTTAAATACTATTAATGTACTGGGAGCAAAATCTTTGGGCCCACTCGCACCTCCCTGACCTGCCAGGAGCGGTTTATTGTAGCTCCCCTTGTAGGGAGCTGACAGCCCAACCCCACTGGAGTGAAGAGGGGCAATCAAGGCCCCTCCACAACCAAGGATTGGGTACCAGGGGTGCACCCTGGGCACTGCCAGCCTGACAGTGCTTCTGGGGTCCCTGGCACTGCCCAATGGGCAAAGAGCCAATGCCCAGGAGGCACCCAGTGGCACTTCCCACTGGGTATCCAGTGGTGCCAAGGCAGTGGGGCCTAATGGAGGGCTGGGGGTAGGCGAATGGGAACTGGGGCCTCTGGAGGGGGGATCCTGCAGCCACACAGCATTTGGACTGAGTGGCAGAGATGCCAGCTTGTATTGGTGGTGATGGTGATGGTGGTGTCAGACAGTGTGGGGTCACTACATATGCACCAATCTTGGCATTGACAGATTGGCACGTGCGCAGTGATGCACTCAGCTCTGTGTTGTTGGCTCTCCAGCAGAAATAGCCCGCCCGGATTTTCAGCATGATTCATGCTGCATACAAAAGTGTCCAGAGGGGCAATTTTTTCAGACAGGAGTAGTGAGTGTCTGAAACAAGCTGCCAGAGGCAGTAGTAGAGGCGGATACAATTTTATCTTTTAAAAAGCATTTGAACAGCTACATGGGTAAGATGGGTATAGATGGATACAGGCAATTGGGATTAGTTTAGGGGTTTAAAAAAATAGACAGCATGGACAAGTTGGGCCGAAGAGCCTGTTTCATGCTGTAAACCTCCATGGTTCTAGAGCACACTGCAGTGCAGAATGCAAGACATTCAGTTTGAAACTCTGGCTGAAAAAACTAGTGCGATTTACTTCAATTTTATGCAAATTCAACACTTTGAACTTTTTGGGGAGAATGTTCCTGTTAAGTTTGCAATCATTGTAATTAAATCCTCCTGACAGTTGTGGCATTGTCATTTTATATCACACAGCTGGGTACAGGCTGAGTATCCTGCTGAGGAATATGGGGCAGCATTTTACAGCCTTGCTCATCCTACAACCTTTAAATCCCATCCGAGGTCAACAGCCCTTTCCATGGTCCCCACATTGCCTGCTCCCATTCCCAGGCAGGGTGGGAACATTCTGGCCACAAAGTTCTAGGTCAATGCAGTGCCTGTGAACGGGGACAGAGCCTGTGAACGGGGACAGAGCCTGTGAACGGGGATACAGTGATCAATCCCAGTTTGGGGCAGGCAGGGTGTGAATTATGATGGGGACCAGGGCAGGTTGAGATCTGCTGCCTCAACCTGTGACAAAAAGTCTTATTCTTTGCCAAATCATTAAAGGTCTAGCCAGAACAGAGCGAGAAAAGCTGTTCCCATCAACAGAAGTCAAGACCCAGAAGACACCAATATAAAGCGACTAATAAACAAACCAATAGCAACAAGAGGAAACTGAGTTATGACAGGTCTTTTTTTTTCACACAGTGAGTGGTTAGGATCTTGAATGCACTGCCAGATAGTGTGGTGAAGGAAGATTCAATCAAGGAATTCAGAAAGATAGGTAACTGAAGAGGTAAGGTTTGAAGGGTGAGAGAGAAAGGGCAGAGGAGCTAAATTGTCCTTGCAGATGCGGCAGGGATTCAATATACAATAAGGCCTTCCTATATGCTGTAACCACACAGTGACTTTTCACTCAGGTTTCTCATCATCTCAATCGTAAATAGCTAACCCCGTAGCCTGAGACTGTGACCCTTTGTCGTAGACCTTCCTCCACAGCAAGAAAAAACAACATCCCTGCATCCAGTCTGTCTAATCCTGTCAGAATTTTATACATTTCAATGCGATCCCCTTGCATTCTTTTAATTCCAGTAAATAAAGGCCCAACTGACCCAATCTCTCCTCATATGACAACCCTGCCATCCCAGGAATCATCTTTTAGATAAGAATACTAAATCTGCAAATAATACTTCACGTGTGCCACCATTGCTGCACTATGCCATAATGGGATACAGCTAGATTAAGTTAATGGCAAGAATTGACAAATGGGCGTATAATGTGGGAAAATGTGAACTTGTCCACTTTGACCGGAATAATAAACAACAGCATATTACTTAAGTGGAGAAAACTGCAGAACTCTAAGGTACAGAGGGATCTGGTATCCTAGTACATGACTCACGAACAGTTAGTATGAAGGTACAGCAAGTGATTAGGAAGGCAAGTTGGTGTTTTTGCAAGAGGAATGGGATATAAGGGATTTGCTACAGTAGTACAGAGCATTGATGAGACCACATTTAGAATACCATGTCAAGGTTCGGTCTCCTTATTTAAGGAAGGATATAATTACATGAGCAATATAGAGAAGGTTCATTCCACATACTTATGGTGAAGGGGCTGTCTTATGAGGAAATGTTGGACAGGATGGGCCTGTATCCACTGGAATTTAGAGGAATGAGAGATAACTTTACAGAAATACAAGATTCTGAGGGGACTTGACAAAGTGATTGCTGAGGGGATGTTCCCCCTTGTGGGAGAAGCTAGGAACAGGGGACACCATTTAAAAATAAGGGGTCCCCCATTTAAGGTGGAGATGAAAATTATTTTTTTCTCAAACAGTTGTTAGTCTGTGGAATTCTCTTCCCCAGAGAATAGTACAGCTGGGGTCATTGAATATTTTTAAGGTTGAGTTAGACAAATTCTTGTCTGAATTAAAGATGTAGAGATAGACAAGGAAGTAGCATTCAGGCACAATCAGATCAGCCATGATTTTTAGATTTGATTTGATCTATTACTGTCACCATGTATTAGTGAAAAGTAATATTTCTTGCACACTATACAGACAAAGCATACTGTTCATAAAGAAGGAAATGAGAGGGTGCAGAATGTGATGTTACAGTCATAGTTAGGATGTAACGAAAGATCAACTTAATGCAATGTAGGTCCATTCAAAAGTCTGACAGCAGAGGAAGAAGCTGTTTTTGAGTCTATTGGTACGTGACCTCAAGCTTTTGTATCTTCCTGACGGAAGTAAGTGGAAGAGAGTATGTCCGAAGTACACAAGGTCCTTATTTATGCTGGCTGCTTTGTCGAGGCAG
The DNA here is from genome assembly GCA_024679065.1 of Sphyrna mokarran. NCBI lineage: Eukaryota > Metazoa > Chordata > Chondrichthyes > Carcharhiniformes > Carcharhinidae > Sphyrna > Sphyrna mokarran. The sequence continues at coordinate 108,016,724 of JAGIQG010000010.1, forward strand.
CGGGAAGTGTAGAGAGTCAATGGATGGCAGAGCATGCTTGTACGGCCGAGTGGTTTATTAACCTGAATGTTCACCATGCAAAAACTGATCTCTAGCACGTCGAAGAACATGAACACAGTGGTATACAAACTCTCACCTCAGCGACCTCGTCATGACCCCAGAAGCAAGCGTAATGCAGTGGTGTATTCCCATGTTCATTCACTGCACTGACATCCGCTTTACACTGGATAAGCTGCAAAGAGAAACACAGAAGGTGATATATCTGGATTCTTCACAGCCCCTGAACAACATGAGAGCAAGATATAATAACCAAAGAGAAAATTAGGGGAAAATCAGCCTCCATTTTTTGTCTTTTTGAACAAAAATTGTATAATTAGCTTCATTCAAAACAGAAAACACTTTCAGTTGCAAGAGGCAAGGTAGAGCTTCTTCCTTTGAAGATTAGACTGTCTTTTGATGACATGGGATAAAGTGACAACAGTAGCAGATTTCTTGCCTGCAAGACAGACACAGCACAGCTCCTAACACCAAGCCTGCAATGATGGGAGCTAGACAAGCTTCTGTGATGTATAGACCTTCCTACACCTCAGTCTATTTGTACATAATTCATAAACTACTCTGTGACAGTGGGGAGGCATGGTGGCACAATGGGTTAGCACTGCTGCATCACAGTGCCAGGGACCTGGGTTCAATTCTGGCCTCAGGTCACAGTATGGAGTTTACACATTCTCCCTGTTTCTGCATTGGTTTCCTCTGGGTGCTCCAGTTTCCTCCCACAGTCAAAAGATATGCAGATCAAATGGATTGACTGTTCTAAATTGCCCCTTCATGTTAGGGGGATTAGCTAGGATAAATGCATGGGGTTATGGGGATAAGGCCTGGATGGGACTGTGGTTGGTGCAGAATCCTACAGTGCAGAAGAAGGGCATTCAGGCCATCGAATTTGCACTGACCACAATCCCACCCAGGTCTATCCCCTTAAACCCACTTATCTAGAACATAGAACATAGAACATTACAGCACAGAACAGGCCCTTCGGCCTTCGATGTTGCGCCGACCAATATAAAAAGCAATGACCCTCCAAACTAAACCATTCCCTTCTCTTCCATATACTTATCAACTAACCTCTTAAACGCCACCAAAATTGGCGCATCTACAACTGCTGCAGGCAGGGCATTCCACTCCCGAACCACCCTTTGGGTAAAGAACCTACCTCTGATATCCGTCCTATAACTATCACCCTTAATTTAAAGCTGTGTCCCCTCGTGCTAGCTTTTTCCATCCTAGGAAAAAGGCTATCACTGTCCACCCTATCTAAACCTCTAATCATCTTATATGCTTCAATAAGATCCCCTCTTAGCCGCCTCCTTTCTAACGACAACAACCTCAAATCCTTCAACCTCTCTTCATAGGACCTGCCCTCCATACCAGGCAACATCCTGGTAACCTCCTCTGTACCCTCTCCAATGCCTCCACATCTTTCTTATAATGTGGGGACCAGAACTGCACACAATACTCCAAGTGCGGCCGCACTAGAGTTTTTGTACAGTTGCAACATGACGTTGCGGCTCCGAAATTCAATCCCTCTACCAATAAAAGCCAAGACTCCATATGCCTTCCTAACAACCTTCTCGACCTGACTGCTTACTTTCAGGGATCTATGCACATACACACCAAGATCCCTCTGTTCATCTAGACTACTAAGAATCCTACCATTAGCCCTATACTCTACACATTTATTATTTCTGCCGTAGTGCATTACCTCACACTTTTCCACATTAAACTCCATTTGCCACCTCTTGGCCCAGCTCTGCAACTTGTCCAAGTCCCAAGTATCTATCCTACAAATCCCCCTGATGCCAAGGGGCAATTTAGCATGGCCAATCAACTTAATCCACACATCTTTGTAGTGTGAAAGGAAACAGGAACACCCAGAGGAAATCTGCGCAGACACAGGGAGAACGTACAAATTCCACACAGACAGTCACCCAAAGCCAGAATTGAATCTGGGTCCCTGGCGCTGTGAGGTGGCAGTGCTAACCACTGTTTCACCATAATGCCTGATGATTCTATGAATAATGGAATGGAATCCCAGGGTACTAAAAGAAACAGCAGAACTAATAGCAAATGCGTTAGTTGTAATTCATCAAAATTCACTGCACTCTGGGGAAATGCCAGCTGATTGTTCCTTGGGAGCACTGTGGAGAGGCAGCGATTTGCGAGTGGAGAGCTTGTGAGTGAGTAGAGCGATTTTTAAGTCTAAATTTTACTAGTTTTTTTTAAACTTTTTAAACTTGTAAACCCGGAAGGTGTTGCAAAGCACCTTGGGTAGTGTAGTTTTTTTTCAACCTCACTATAAATTGGGGTGGTGTGGAATCCCGATACTCTACACAAGTAGAGTATCCCAGCCCCCCCTCCTCCTCTAACCTAAAAAAAGAGAGAGAGAGACAGAGAGGAGCTCTGAGAAGGAGCAGGTAAGTTTGTTTTTGTGTGAGCTGTAAGGTCCTTGGCTCACAGGGCCTAAGCAAAAAGGGGAGGCAAGGTAAGTTTTTTTTAATCTTTCTTACTTTTTTTTCCTCTGGGTTACTAAAAAGGGGCAAGCATGGGTGTGAGGCCAGCATGTTGTTGCCAGTGTAACATGTGGGAGGTCTTGGAGGCTCCTGGTCTCCCAGATGTCCATACCTGTGATCGCTGTGTGGAGCTGCAATCCCTCCGGGACCAGGTAAAAGAACTGAAAATGCAGCTTGAGGACCTTCGACTCATTAGGGAGAATGAGGAGATTATTGATAGGAGCTACAGACAAGTAGTCACACCAGGGCAAAGGGGAGAAGGCACATGGGTAACTATGAGGAAGGGGAAACCTCAGGTGATGGAGAGTACACCGGTGGATGTCCCCCTTCAAAATAAGTACTCTTGCCTGAGTACTACTGTGGGGGACAGCTCATCCAAGGGAGGCAGCGGTGGCCAGCTCCCTGGAGCTGAACAAAAACAAAAACCTAAAAAAAGAGTAAAAAGGCAGTGCTTATAAGGGACTCCCTAGTGAGGGGGGCGGACAGGCGTTTTTGTGGACACAGGCAGGAGTTGCGGATGGTGATATGTCTCCCTGGAGCTGGGATTCGGGATGTTTCTGGACGCATCCCGGACATCCTGAAAGGGGAGGGTGAGGAACTGGAAGTTGTAGTACATATAGGTACTACTGACATAGGCAGGAAGAGGGAAGTGGACATGAAAAGGGATTATAGGGAAATGGGTAGGCAGCTGAGAGAGAGGAAAGCGAAGGTAGTAATCTCAGGATTGCTGCCTGCGCCTCGGGAGAGTGAGAGCAGGAATAGTATGAGGTGGAGGTTGAATACGTGGCTGAGGGACTGGAGCAGGGGGCAGGGATTCCAGTTCCTGGATCATTGGGACCTCTTTAGGGGCAGGTGCGACCTGTATAGCAAAGACGGGTGGCACCTGAATCCCAGGGGAACTAATATCTTGGCGGGAAGACTGGCTAGGGCTACTGGGGGGACTTTAAATTAGAAAGGTTAGGGGGAGGGAATAGTGATGTGGAGACTGGGAGCAAGGGACTTAGCTCCCAGGTAGGGAAGGACTCTAGGCAGGATGAGAGGCAGGTTAGACGAGTGGGGGAGAAGGGAAATGTCCAGTCTGAGGGACTGAGCTGTGTCTAGTTTAATGCCAGGAGTGTAGTAAATAAGGTGGATGAACTTAGGGCGTGGATTGCTGCTTGGAATTGTGATGTGGTGGCCATTACAGAGACTTGGATGGCTCAGGGACAGGACTGGGTACTACAGGTCCCGGGATTCAGATCCTTCAGGAAGGACAGGGAAGGAGGCAAAAGAGGTGGTGGAGTGGCACTGTTGATCAGGGACAGTGTCATGGCTGCAGAGAAGGTGGATACTGAGGAGGGAATGTCTACGGAATCTCTGTGGGTGGAAGTTAGGAATAGCAAAGGGTCGGTGACGTTGCTGAGTGTATTCTATAGGCCGCCCAATAGTGACAGGGAAGTTGAGGTGCAGATAGGGAAACAGATACTGGAGAGATGTAGAAATAACAGAGTTATTGTGATGGGAGACTTCAATTTCCCAAACATCGACTGGAATATCCCAAGGGTAAGGGGTTTGGATGGGAGGAGTTTGTTAGGTGTGTTCAGGAGGGTTTCCTGACACAGCACGTGGACAAGCCTACGAGAGGAGAGGCTGTACTGGACCTGGTACTAGCTAAGGAACCAGGACAGGTGATGGATCTCTCGGTAGGAGAGCATCTTGGGGATGGAGATCATAATTCTATCTCCTTCACCCTTGCATTGGAAAAGGATAGGATCAGGCAGGCTAGCAAGGTGTTTGTCTGGAATAAGGGGAAATATGAAGACATCAGGCAGATGTTGGGGCGAATAAACTGGAAGGAGGTGTTCTTGGGGAAAAGCACAGAAGGAAGGGGGCAGATATTCAAGGAATGCTTGTCTGGAGCTTTGCACGACAACGTTCCGGTGAGACAAGGAGGTTTTGGTAGGTCGAGGGAACTGTGGTGCACGAAGGCTGTGGTGAACCTAGTCAGGAAGAAAAGAAAGTTGTATAAAAAGTTCAAAGAGCTAGAGATGTTGGGGATCTAGAGAAGTATTAGGCTTATAGAAGAGAGCTTAAAAAGGAAATTAGGAGAGCCAGAAGGGGTCATGAGAAGGCCTTGGCTGGTAGGATTAAGGAGAATCCCAAGGCCTTCTACAAATATGTGAAAAGTAAAAGGATGAGAAGAGAAGGGATAGGACATATAAAAGGTGAAGGGGGAAAAGTCTGTATGGAACCGGAAGAAATGGCAGAGGTGCTTAATGAGTACTTTAACATTTGCGGCAGACTGAAAAGATTGAGTATGTAGATATTAAGGAAGCGGATGTGTTAGAACTTTTAAATGCTATCAAGATAGACAAGTCTCTGGGACCAGATGGGATGTAGCCCAGGTTATTGTGGGAGGTGAGGGATGTCATTGCAGAGACCCTGGCGATGATCTTTGCATCGTCGATGGAGACGGGAGAGGTTCCGGAGGATTGGAGGATTGTGGATGTGGTCCCTATTTTCAAGAAAGGGAACAGGGATAGTCCTGGAAATTACCGACCGGTGCGTCTGACCTCAGTGGTTGGTAAGCTGATGGAGAGGCTTCTGAGGGACAAGATTTACGAGCATTTGGAGAAGTTTAGGTTGATTAGAAATAGTCAGCATGGTTTTGTAAAAGGCAGGTCTTGCCTTACGAGCTTAATTGAGTTCTTCGAAAATGTGACTGAACACATTGACGAAGGAAGAGCAGTGGACGTGGTGTACATGGACTTCAGCAAGGCATTTGACAAGGTCCCACATGAAAGACTTCTTGAGAAGGTGAGAGGGCATGGGATCCAAGGGGCTTTGGCCTTGTGGATCCAGAACTGGCTTGCCTGCAGAAGGCAGAAGGTGGTTGTGGATGGCTCTTTTCTGCATGGAGGTCGGTCACCAGTGGAGTGCCCCAGGGATCTGTTCTAGGACCCTTGCTGTTTGTCATTTTCATAAATGACCTGGATGAGGAAGTGGAGGGATGGGTGAGTAAGTTCGACGATGACACGAAGGTCGGTGGTGTTGTGGATGGTCTGGAGGGATGTCAGAAGTTGCAGCATGACATCGACAGGATGCAAGACTGGACGGAGAAGTGGCAGATGGACTTCAACGCGGATAAATGTGTTGTGGTCCATTTTGGCAGATCCAACGGGATGAATGAGCACACTATCAAAGGTAGGAGTCTTAGCTGTGTGGAAGAGCAGAGGGATCTTGGGTCCGGGTCCATAAGACTCTCAAATCAGCCTCCCAGGTGGAGGATGTGGTTAAGAAAGCTTACGGTGTACTGGCCTTCATTCATCAAGGGATTGAGTTCAGGAGTCAGGAGGTAATGCTGCAGCTTTATAGGACCTTTGTCAGACCACACTTGGAGTACTGTGCGCAGTTCTGGTCGCCTCACTATAGGAAGGACGTGGAAGCTATTGAAAGGGTGCAGAGGAGATTACAAGGATGTTGCCTGGATTGGGAGGCATGCCTTATGAAGACAGGTTGAGGGAGCTGGGACTGTTCTCCCTGGAGAGACAAAGGTTGAGAGGCGACCTGGTAGAGGTTTACAAGATGTTGAGAGGAATAGATAGTGTGGACTCTCAGAGACTATTTCCCAGGGCTGAAATGGTCGCGACAAGAGGGCACAGATTTAAGGTGCAGGGAAGCAAGTACAGAAGGGATGCTAGGGGAAAGTTTTTCACTCAGAGGGTGGTGAGTGAATGGAATCGGCTGCCGTCGGTGGTGGTCGAGGCGAACTCGCTGGGGTCTTTTAAAGGACTTCTGGATGAGTATATGGGATCCAATGGGATTGGGGGTTATAGATAGGTCTATGGCTGGGTAGGTTTTGATGTGTTCGGCACAATTTGTGGGCCGAAGGGCCTGTTTGTGCTGTAGTGTTCTATGTTCTATGATTGGAAAATAGCTAATGTAAAAAGGAGGTAGACAAAAGGCAGGTAACTACAGGCCGGTTAGCTTAACATCCGTAGCTGGGAAAATGCTGGAATTTATCATTAAGAAAGAAATAGCAGGACACCTGGAAAAGAATGGTTCAATCAAGCAGATGCAGCATGAATTCATAAAGGGAAAATGATGTTTGACTAATTTACTGGAATTATATGAGGATATAAGGAGTGCGGTTGACAGAGGGGAACAGATGGATGTGTTGTATTTCGATTTCTAGGAAGCATTTGATAAGGTGCCTCACAAAAGGTTGCTGCATAAGATAAAGGTACACGGAGTTGGAGGTCAAGTGAAAGTGTGGATTGAGGATTGACTATCTAACAAGAAGCAGAGAGTCAGAATAAATGAATGCTTTTCCAGTTGGCAATCTGTGACTAGTGGAGTGCCGCAGGGATCAGTGCTGGGGCCTCATCTGTTTGCCATATACATCGACAATCTGGAAGACAGAACTGAATGTAGGATTGCAAAGTTTGCGGATGACAAAGTGGGAAAGCAAATTGCGTAGAGGACACAAAGTCTGCAAAGAGATTTAGATAGGCTAAGTAAGTGGGCAAGAACTTGACAGATGGAATATAATGTTGGTAAGTGTGAGGTTATCCACTTTGGAAGGAATAATAGTAAAATGGAATATTATTTAAGTGGTGAAAAATTATAACAAGCTATGGTGCAGAGGGACCTGGGGGTTCTTGTGCACGAATCACAAAAACTCAGTCTGCAGGTGCAGCAAGTGATCAAAAAGGCAAATGGAACGTTGGCCTTTATAGTGAGTGAGATAGAATATAAAAGCAGAGAGGTCTTGCTGCAACTCTACAAGGCACTGATGAGGCCACAACTGGAGTACTGTGTGCATGGAACATAGAACATTACAGCGCAGCACAGGCCCTTCAGCCCTCGATGTTGCGCCGACCAATGGAGAAAAAGCAATGACCCTCTAACCTAAACCATTCCCTTTTCATCCATAAACCTATCCACTGACCACTTAAACGCCCCCAAACTTGGCGCATCTACAACTGCTGCAGGCAGGGCATTCCATGCCCTTACCACCTTCTGGGTAAAGAACCTACCTCTGACATCCATTCTATAACTACCACCCCTTAATTTAAAGCTATGTCCCTTCGTGCTAGCTTTCTCCATCCTAGGAAAAAGGCTATCACTTTTCCATTCTGCCTGGCCCCGCCCTTCCATATGATCATGCTTGCCTCAGTCCCTTTCCTGTGCCGTTTCCCCATAACCCCCTATTTCTCAATCTATTAAATATTTATCCACTATCACTTTAAATACATGTAATGATCCAGCCTCCACGATAGAGTCACAGAGATGGAAACAGGTCCTTCAACCCAACTTGGCCATGCCACTATTTTTTTAAAACCATTAAGCTAGCCCCATACGGCATTTGGTCCATATCCCTCTATGCCCATCCTTCCTACGTGGGACACGCGGTGAGAGGGGGACACACGCTGATTGCACAGATTTGAGAATTTGGATCAAAGTGGGGATTCAGTGCAGGGGAAAGAGATGCTTTTGCTTTTTAGCCTTTTCACCCTCAGAAAGAGGCTTGTGCTGAGAAAGGAACTGTAATGTTGCAATGTGGTGATTCAGTGATCTGGCGATTTAGTGATCTGACGACTAAGTGATCTGATGATTTGGTGATCCGATGATCTGGTGAGTATTTCAGTTGCTGTGAGGCAACAGTGGGAAAAAAGCGTCTAGGGATAGAATATAAAAGTAGGGAGGTTCTGTTGCAGCTGTATAGGGTACTGGTGAGGCCGCAGCTGGAGTACTGTGTGCAGTTTTGGTTGCTGCATTCAAGGAAGGACATATTGGCATTGGAGGGGGTGCAGAGAAGGTTTACTAGGCTGATACCGGAGAGGAGGGCATTGGATTATGAGGTGAGACTGAATAGGCTAGGTTTGTACTCTTTGGAGTTTAGAAGGCTGAGAGTGGATCTTACGGAGATGTATAAAATAATGAAGGGGATTTATAGGGTAGAAGTTGAGAGACTCTTCTCGCTTAACAAAGATAGCAGGACTAGAGGGCACAGCCTCAAGATTGGAGGGGGCGGTTCAGCTCAAAGTTGAGGAGGAGTTTCTTCACGCATAAGGTGGTGAATCTTTGGAATTTTCTGCCTGTTGAAGTGGTGGAAGCTTCCTCGCTGAATATGTTCAAGTCAAGAGTGGATAGGTTTTCGATTGACAAGGGAATTAAGGGTTACAGGGAGAAAGCGGGAAAGTGGTACTGAACCACTACAGGTCAGCCATGATTTTATTGAATGGCGGGGGCAGGCTCGAGGGGCCGATGGCCTACTCCTGCTCCTATTTCTTATGTTCTTATGTAAAAGACAATAGCGACTTCATAGGAAACTGGTAAGTTGATTGGCCGTTCAGTGCTCAGTTTAGGAGTATTGCGTGAAAGACCAACATCCGAAATAAGGGAAAGTTTGGGTCAATATAATCAGGTTATACAAGTAATCAATAATAGAACAGAGTTAACACAAGAGAAAATAAAACGTGAGAGGCTAGCTCAAACAATTGGAATGTGTGTCCTGTCATGTATGTGAAATCATAGACACCAACAATTAACTAGACAACCATATGCACAGGAAGTGTTGCCAGCTACAGAAACTTGGGTTCCAGATTTCAGAACTCGAGCAGTACTTGGAGTCTCTATGGTACATCCATGAGGCTGAGAGCTATGTGAATAGTACATTCATAGAGATGGTTCAAGAACCTGGAGGCACAGAGGGAATGGGTGACCATTTGGCATTCCAAGAAAACTAGGCAGGTAGTGCAAAGTCCCACTCAGGAATTGGTTTTATATTTGAAAGTTGGTGAGGATGCTGGTTCCTCACAGCAGAGTAAGAAGTCTGACAACACCAGGTTTAAGTCCAACCAATTTATTTGATAGTAAACTCACAAGCTTTTGGGGTTTGCCCCTTCATCAGGTGAATGGAGAGTTCTGGTCTCAGACAGAGCATATAACAGCACAAACAGTTTACAGATTACTGATTAGAATGTGAGTCTTTACAACTAACCTGCTATTCAAGTCTTAAAGATGACAACAATATGAGTGGACATAGCATTAAGCACGGGTTAGAGAGATGTGTATTGTCTCCAGACAGCACAGTAAATGAGGTTTTTTGCTAACCCAGGCAAGTCATGGGAGTTACAGATAGTGTGACATGAACCCAAGACCCTGGTTGAGACAGTTATCATGTGCGCGGAACTTGGATATCAGTCTCTGCTCAGCGACTCTTCGCTGTTGTGTATCACAAAGGCTGCCGTGGAGAACGCTTACTCGAAGATCAGAGGCTGAATGCCCTTGACCACTGAAGTATTCGCCAACAGGAAGGGAATAGTCTTGCCTTGTGATTGTCGAGCGATGCTCTTTCATCCATTATCGTAGTGTCTGCATGGTCTCCCCAATGTACCATGCTTCGGGACATCCTTTCCTGCAGCGTATCAGGTAGACAACGCTGGCCAAGTTGCAAGAGTGTGTACTGTGTACCTGGTGAATGGTATTCTCACGTGTGATGATGTCATCCATGTCGATGATCTGGCATGTCTTGCAGAGGTTGCTGTGGCAGGGTTGTGTGGTATTGTGGTCACTGTTCTCCTGAAGGCTGGGTAGTTCGAGGCTGTGCGGCTGTTTGAAGGCATGAAGTGGGGGTGTGGGGATGGCCCTGGTAAGATGTTCCTCTTCATTAGTGATGTGTTGAAGGTTCCGGAGAAGACGTTGTAGCCTCTCAGCTCGGGAGAAGTACTGGATGATGAAGGGTACTCTGTCCACCATGTCCCATGTTTATCCTCTGAGGAGGTTGGCGCAGTTTTTCACTGTGGCACGTTGGGACTGTCGATCGATGAGTCGAGCGCCATATTCTGTTCTTATAAGGACATCTTTCAGCATCTTGAAGTGTCTGTCACGATCCTCCTCATCTGAGCAGATCCTGTGTATACGGAGGGCTTGTCTTTAGGGGATGGCTTTTTTAATGAGTTTAGGTTGGAAGCTGGAAAAGTGGAGCATTGTGAGGTTGTCTGTTGGCTTGCGGTACAGTGAAGTGCTGAGGTGACCGTCCTTGATGGAGATGCAGTGTCCAAGAATGCAACCAATTCCGGAGAGTAGTCTATGGTGAGTCTGATCGTGGGATGGAACTTGATGATGTCATCATATAGTTGTTTCAGTGATTGTTCACCATGAGTCCAAAGGAAGAAAATGTCATCGATGTATCTAGTGTATAGCATCTGTTGAAGGTTGTGTGCAGTGAAGAAGTCTTGTTCGAGCCTGTGCATGAAAATGTTGGCATATTGAGGTGCGAATTTGGTCCCCATGGCTGTTCCGTTTGTCTGGATAAAAAACTGGTTGTTGAAGGTGAAGACATTATGGTCCAGGATAAAGCGGATGAGTTGTAAAATTGCATCTGTAAACTTGTAGTTATCGGCATTGAGTGGCGAGGCAGTTGCAGCAATGGGATTCCCCACGATGATGGCATTTGTCTTCCATGACTATTCGGCCCCTGATCTTTGGGTAAACAATCTCCAAGGTGGCCTTCACGACAGACGATAGCATAGAGTCACTGAGCAGAAACTGATAGCCAAGTTCTGCACACATAAGAATGGCTTCAACTGGATCTTGGGTTCATGTCACACTATCTGTAACCCCCGTAACCTGCGGGGCTTGCAACATCTCACTTACTGTTCTGCCTGGTGACAATACACATCTCTAACCTATGCTTAATGCTATCTCCACTCACATTATCTGCACCTTTAAGACTTGACTAACTGTAAAGACTCGCATTCTAATCAGTATTCTGTAAACTGAGTGTGCACCTTATATGATGAAGGGAGAAATCCCGAAAGCTAGTGGCTTTTACTACCAAAGAAACCTTTTGGACTTTAACCTGGTGTTGTGAGACTTCTTATAGAATTTATTAGAACATAGCACATAGAACATTATAGTGCAGAACAGGCCCTTCAGCCTTCGATGTTGCGCTGACCAATTAAGAAAAAGCAATGACCCTCTAACCTAAACCATTCCCTTTTCATCCATAAACTTATTTACTAACCTCTTAAACGCCACCAAACTTGGCGCATCTACAACTGCAGCAGGCAGGGCATTCCATACCCTTACCACACTCTGGGTAAAGAACCTACCTCTGATATCCGTCCTATAACTACCACCCCTTAATTTAAAGCTATGTCCCCTCGTGCTAGCTTTCTCCATCCTAGGACAAAGGCTATCACTGTCCACCCTATCTAAACCTCTAATCATCTTATATGTTTCAATAAGGTCTCCTCTTAGCCGCCTTCTTTCTAATGAAACAACCTCAAATCCCTCAGCCTCTCCTCATAAGACCTTCCCTCCATACCAGGCAACATCCTGGTAAACCTCCTCTGCACCTTCTCCAATGCCTCCACATCTTTCTTATAATGTGGGGACCAGAACTGCACACAATACTCCAAGTGCGGCCGCACTAGAGTTTTGTACAGTTGCAACATGACCTTGCGGCTCCGAAATTCAATCCCCCTACCAATAAAAGCTAAGACTCCGTATGCCTTCTTAACAACCTTATCGACTTGACTGCCTACTTTCAGGGATCTATGCACAAATACACAAGATCCCTCTGTTCATCAACACTATTAAGAATCCTACCATTAGCCCTATACTCTACACATTTATTATTCCTGCCAAAGTGCATTACCTCACACTTTTCCACATTAAACTCCATTTGCCACCTCTCGGCCCAGCTCTGCAACTTGTCCAAGTCTCTCTGCAAACTATAACACCCCTCTTCATATCTACCACTCCACCGACTTTAGTGTCATCTGCAAATTTACTAATCCATCCTTCAATACCCTCATCCAGATCATTTATAAAAATTACAAACAGCAGGGACCCCAAAACAGATCCCTGAGGTACTCCACTTGTAACCGAACTCCATGATGAATAATTCCCATCAACCACCACCCTCTGTCTTCTATCAGCTAGCCAATTCCTAATCCAATTAGCTAAATCACCCTCAATCCCATACATCTGCATTTTCTGCAGAAGCCTTCCATGGGGCACCTTATCGAACGCCTTACTAAAGTCCATATATCCCACATCAACTGCCTTACCCCCATCCACCTCTTTGGTCACTTTTTCAAAAAACTCAATGAGGTTAGTAAGGCACGACCTACCCTGCACAAAACCATGCTGACTATCCCCAATCAATTCATTTCTCTCTAAATAACTATAAATCCTATCCCTAATAATTCTCTCCAATACTTTGCCCACAACAGACGTAAGACTCACCGGCCTATAATTCCCCGGAAAGTCTCTATTCCCCTTCTTGAACAATGGGACCACATTCGCTATCCTCCAGTCTTCTGGCACTATACCCGTAACCAACAACGACCTGAAGATCAGAGCCAGAGGCTCTGCAATCGCCTCTCTCGCCTCCCAGAGAATCCTAGGGTAAATGCCGTCCGGCCCAGGGGACTTATCTAACTTCAAACCCTCAAGAATATCTAGCACATCCTCCTTATCTACTTCAATACTTTCCAGTTTGCAACCCCGTATCCCAGTGTTCTCCACAACTACATTTACATCTCCCTGCGTGAATACCGAAGAGGAATATTTGTTCAGTGCCTCTCCAATCTCTTCAGGCTCCACGCACAACTTCCCACTGCTGTCTCTGACTGGCCCTAATCTTGCCCTAACCAATCTTCTATTCTTAATATATGTAAAGAAAGCTTTAGGATTCTCCTTGATCCTATCAGCCAAAGTCTTCTCGTGTCCTCTTTTAGCTCTTCTCAACTCACTCTTTAGCTCCATCCCTAGTTGCCCTTGAGAAGATGGTGGTGAGCTGCCTTCTTGAATCACTGCAGTTCATGTTCTGTGGATTGACCCACAATGCACTTGGGGAGGGAATTCCAGGATTTTGAATGTGGAGGAACGGTGATATATTTCCAAGTCAGGATGGTGAATGACTTGGAGAGGAACTTGCAGGTGGGGACGTTCACATGTATCTGCTGCTCTTGTTGTTCTAGTTGGAAGTGGTTGTGGGTTTGGAAACGTGGTGGAAACAGATTCAATCGAGGCATTCAGAAGGACGTTAAATGATTATTTGAATAGAAACAACATGTAGGGATACAGGGAAAATGGCACTAAGTCATGACCTTTGTCTGAAGAGCTGGTGCAGACACGATGGACCAAAGAGCCTCCTTCTGCACTGTAACAATTCTGTGATACTTTGAGGGATATGAGGAGCAGGAGGATAGGTGAGGGTTGAGGGATACACAACTTGGGTAGGTGGGGTTAATCTGTACCAAAGAGGTTAGATTCTTATTTGATTTTAAAAGAATACAGACTTCCACAGCATAGAGATAAGGTGTAAACTGAGAGTTTGAGAAAATATCCTACCTTTTGAACAATATCCCGGTGCCCATGGCTGGCAGCAAGATGCAAGGGTGTGTCATCACCCCTATTCATTACATTGATTCGAGCACCTCGCATTATCAACATGTCAACAACATTGGATCGACCCTCACGGCAGGCCCAGTGAAGGGGACTGAAGCCATGATCATCCCTGCAAAAAGAAATCATCCCAGTTAGATAGCAGCAGTGGATGTAGTGGATTTAGCTGGAAAGGGACTAGACAAGAGGACGCAGATGGAGTGAAGACTGAAAGAAATGAGTTCAGTGAGGCAAGAACAGGCAACTCAAGACTGGGCATCCATGAGGTGCTGTGGGCCATCAGCAACAGCAGAACCGTACTCCAACACAGACTGTGACTTCAACGCCCAGCACATCCCCCACTCAACCATTACCATCGAGCCAGGGAATCAACTCTGGTTCAATGGAGAGTGCAGGAGAGAATGCTGGGAGCAGCACCAGGCATACCGAAAAATGAGGTGTCACCCCGGTGAAGCTCCAATACAGGACTACTTGCACACCAAACAGGAAAAACAGCAAGTAACAGACAGAGCTAAGTAGTCTCAGAACCAGATCAGATCTAAGCTCTGCAGTCCTTCCACATCCAACCATGAATAGTGGTGGACAATCAAACTCACTTGAGGAAGCTCAACTAATATTCCCATATTCAGGTTTTTTATTCATTCATGGGACTTAGGCATTGCTGGCTGGTCAGCATTTATTGCCCATTCTTAGCTGTCCTTGAGAAGATGGTGGTGAACCGTCTTCCAGACTCTCTAGCTTCTTGCCCCAATTCTCAGACACACTCTAGACACACTTTGCACAGCGCTGTACATGCAATGTACACAGGGTGAACGTTGACCTGTCAGGGTCTGTTGCAAAGTGGAGGTGAATTCTGGCTGTGGGACAGGATTCTGCAGCAAAAATTAAACTTGGAGTGAGGCGTGGTGTTACTGGAGCAGTAATTAATAATGCCTCTGCTATAATCATTCTAAAGCCTACTGCAATTGGTGAAACACAGAATGAAACGGCTGTAAGGTGGAGATGTTTGGGAACATAGATGTGCTTTTATCTGACATTCCAGAAAGGTTGTTTCAGGATCTCAAGGTATTTTACACAAATTTCAATGAAGCTGCCAAAATGGTCAAAGTGGAATGATGGCCACAGGAAATGGGAGGGGACAAGGGATGAAGGCACTTCAGGGCCAATAGGGTGGAGGGGGGAGTGGGACAGCAAATAGAGCAACAGCACGTTAGGAGAGTTGAAAAGGGGAGCACTCCTTTGAAAGGAAAGATAGTGTGTCTCTGGAGGTGAGTGGGTAATGGGGCTGAGCTGGGTATCTTGGGGAATAGCAAAACAAGGTTGCAAAGAACACGACCTGGTTAATATCTGGCTCAATCTAAATATACAGGAACAATATAGACATTCCTCTGAGAAAACAGAGAAGAAAATATGTAGGGAAGTTTTTAAAGAGGTGTGTGGAGAGAATAAAAGGAAGCCATAATGTCAGCGAGAGAGAGAGAGAGACACAAGAGGCAGTGCACGCTGGGTTGATCTAATTTGCCCAAAGAAGGTGCTTTATAGCTGTGAAGTTTACACCAATCTCCAACTACAGAAACCCCACCCTGAGCTCTGGGAAGCGCTCAATGAATGTCTGAGCCACACTCTCTGTGGAAACAAACCGTTGGCATTATAATCAGTCCACGGCAGTTTGCCAGCACTGCAGAGCTCAGTGACTATAGCACATTAAACATGAGTCACTGGCTGGGAGAGAGGGGGGCTGCAGCAGCCAGAACTGACTGAAGCAGAGAATGCAGCAACTATGTAAAACCCACAAACTTTAGACACAACAAACCCAGTCCCAACATACTATAGCAACATGCAGGCTTTACCCTGAAACACAAGCATATATCATTGCACTGGCCAGCACACTGTCCACACCGCACATTCTTGCTCTACATTGTTCACACTCCGCTGAAACACACTGCACAGTAACACCACCTTTTCACAATGCTCTCTCCCCCCCATTACCATGACAAGGTTGTTTGGCTACAATAAATGTGCCCAGTCGGACACAAAGATGTTGTTAAATTTCTGTGATTTTAATTTGATTTGATTTATTATTGTCACATGTATTAACATATAGTGAAAAGTATTGTTTCTTATGCGCTATACTGTCAAAACATACCTTTTATAGAAAAGAAAAGGAGAGAGTGCAGAATGTAGTGTTACAGTCACAGCAAGAGTGTAGAGAAAGATCAATGTGAAGTAATGTGAAGTAAGGAAAGTATGTAAGAGAAGAATGCTTTGTGAACTCACATTAAACAAAAATTAACAGGTAATGCTTGGAGCTTTTAAAAAAAATTTACATCATGCCCCAATGTAAAACATCCCAAGATGCTTCTAAGATGTGTTATCAAACAAATTATCCTGAACCACATACAGAGTTCTTTTGTCTAGTCACCAAATCATAGAAACCCTCCAGTGCAGAAAGAGACCATTTGGCCCATCGAGTCTGCACCGACCACAATCCCACCCAGGTCCTATCCCCATAGCTCTACATATTTACCTAGCAATCCCTCTAATCTATGTCTCCCAGGACACTAAGAGCAATTTTAGCGTGGCCAATCAACATAATCCACACATCTTTGGACTGTTGTTGGAAACCGGAGCACCAGGAGGAAACCCACACAGACACAAAGTGAATGTGCAAACTCCACAGAGACAGTGACCCAAGCTGGGAATCGAAACCAGGTCTCTGGAGCCATAAAGCAGCAGTGCTAACCACTGAGCTACTGTACTGTCCATGGCCAAATAGGTAGGTTTTAAGGAATGTCATACGGAAGAAACAGGAGAGAGGGAGCGAATTGTCTGAAGGGAATACCAGAGCTGTGATCATAGATAGTGATTAAAATCAGTGATGGTTAAGAAGCCAGAATTGAAGGAATCTAGGTATCCCTGAGGATTGTGCGGCTGGAAGAGTGGTTACAGTGAGAGGAAAAGTCAAGGCCATGGAGGGATTTGAAAATACAGACCAAGATCCAGTGTAGGCCAGTGAGCATGAGGTGATTGGTGAATAGGACTTGGTGCAAGTTTGGATGTGGGCAGCAAAATTTTGAATGAGCTGAACTTTGTGGAGATTTCCAGTCTGCAATCTGATATCCTCCTCACTCTCCCCTCCAAAGATATTTCATCATCCTCATTACCTTTATCCATTTCTATCCAAACACTTCCTGCTTCCTGTCTTATTTCCAAAATTTCACAACACTGCTCCTTGAAAAACAGCTCATGAAAATGGAGAGGCTGTTCTCCTCTATTGAAAAACCCAGGAGTCTTTGACAAGAGCTTGAAGATCCTTCCTGAAATCCACTTACATGGGCTGCTCCACCATCCCTGCTACCAATTTTGGAAAAGGAATTTCACAGCAATCTCTCTCCAGGAATACTGCCAAAGAAGGAAATCTCACACATTTCTCCATAGATACATCCCCAAACAAGTGAAAGGGTGAGGAAATGATGGAGAGAGAGAGAGAAATTAAATGGAGCAGTATTCTCCAACCTTTCTAAGCACAAAATCACTTTTAAAATCTAAATGCAGCTGAAGGACACTTAAAAATTCAACTTCACTGAAACCCCCAAAAACGTACGTTACGTACAACACAAACCTTTTCTTAGTGCAACACCTGTGCTTGCACACTGTGTGAGTGCTGTGAAGTCTGGGTTGTAGTTTCAGATGGCTAATCTCAAAGTCCATCATTTGAGCATCTGTGAGACAAGCGCAGTACCTGGATTGGATGATTTTGGAATAAGTCATTGCGCAGAGGTAGGTGGAACCAAAGGCAGCCCTTTACTTTGACTGCACACAATGTCAGAAGAGGTCTCCCCCTTGACCTAGCTTTTAGCTCGATATCAAGTTGCATGGTCATTATTTCCATGTCAAGTTCACTGTTTTGTTCAAACACCTGCTGAGATTTTGCTGTCAGTTCTCCAATGTTTATACAAAGAAAAGGATTCGAGTCAAACGTAATGATTTGTTTCATCTTGTTTAACTCCTGAAATTGTTTGCTGAATTCCTTTTCCAGTTTGTTCAGGCAATCAGAGAATTTGTTTGTATGGAATCCTTTCTGTTGTGTTTGACCTGTTGTTGGATTGTCTCCAAATTTTTCAGACCAAGCTGAAAAGTGTGCACTATGCATACAGCCAACCCATTCGATGCCTGGTGATAAGGTGCTGTCCAAATGTGTTTGATTCCATTGGATGTAGCTCTGAAACTTGGTGCTAGGAAAGGCATTGCCATTGTCAGAAACCAGGAGTTCAGATATACGTGCATACAGAAATCTTATCGTAGTTTCTCAGTGGTAGCATGGGAAGTATCTACAATCATATGAATTTTTTGTTATTTATTTGTGCAATATAGCTGTCACTGGCTGGTCAGCATTTATTACCCATCTCTAGTTACCCCCTTGGGAAGGTGGTGGTGAGCTGCCTTTTCGAATCACTGCAGTCGATGTGCTATGGGTTGACCCACAATGCCGTTAGGGAGGAAATTCCAGGGTTTTGATCCAGAGACTACAAAAAAAACCAATATATTTCCAAATCAGGATGGTGAGTAGCTTGGAGGGGAACTTGCAGATGGTGATGTTCCCGTGTATCGGCTGCCCCTGTCCTTCTAGATGGAAGTTGTCATGGGTTTGGAAGGTGCTGTCTAAGGATCTTTGGTGAATTGCTGCAGTGCATCTTGTAGATAGTCCACACTGCTGCTACTGAGTATTGGAGGTTGAGGGAATGAATGTTAGTAGATCAAGCAGGCTCATTTGTCCTGGATGGTATCAAGTTTCTTGAATGTTGTTGGAGCTGCAACCATCCAGACAAGTGCGGAGTATTCCATCACACTCCTGACTTGTGCCTTGTAGATGGTGGACAGGCTTTGAGAAGTCAGGAGGTGAGTTACTCGCCACAGTATTCCTAGCATCTGGCCTGCTCTTGTAAAATCTAGTTGAGTTTCTGTACGTCAACCATAATTAAAAACATGGAGCCCAAGAAAAGGCCAGCAAAGTCCATATGCACTTGCACCCAGGGCCTACCAGGCCATTCCCCTGGACATAGCGAGGCTGAGGATGAGTTTTTCCTGGCATAGCTCACACTGTCCAACTTGGTAATGACTGCATCAGGACCAGGCCACTATACATAGCTTATGGCTCCCGTTTACATCTTCAGAATCTCAGGATGAACATTGTGTAATTCCATAACTATTGGGTATCATCCTGGGTGAGGGACAAGAGAAGAGCAACAGAGAAGAAGAATGTTCTTTTTCTCACAGGATTGTGATTCCTTTGAGAAAGGATTCTAAAAGACAGTGGAAGCAGTTGAATATCTTGGAAGGCAGAACTAGAAAGATTTTTGATTAACAAATGGGTGAAAGGTCATTGGGGGTTGGCAGGAATGTAGGGTTGAGATTTGAATCAGATCAGCCATGATCAAACTGAAAGGTGGAGCTGGCTGAAGGAGCCGCAAGACCTTGCTCCAAATTTGTATCTTTGTATGACAGACTGGGGTGACTGGCGCTTGTAATATCTGACTGTTAATCTGCCTCCAGCAAACATGTCTTTGAATATGATACAATGACTGCACAAAACGAAAAGGAAACTAACTGCAAGCTGTGACCACACACAGCAGTTCAGGCAGCTCTGAAAGAGGAACAAGGACAGAGTCAGGTCTCAGCCAAAATTTCTCAAGTAGTGTAGTGGCCCACAGCTGAAATGTAACGCCATCCTTTCTTGGCCAGCTGAAAGAGCTGTATTATATATCCAGTGCTCCTCCCACACCGAGTTACAATGGTGCATAAAGATGTCAGCTGATAAACTGTATATCTCAGATTATCCTGGATAATGTCATTAGCAGGATCCCATCACATCTTCAGAATGATGTTCTTACTTCCTCCTGAACAGGGCTAGATTTTGACATTGATGCCTCACGCTTTGTCAAGCTCAAGAGCATGACCAAAAAGTGTATTATTGTAACAGAAGGGACAATGAAAACAGAAATATAAAAGTTTTTGTTTCAATTCCCTCCAACAGTCCAAAGATGTGCAGGTTAGATTGATTGTCCATTCTAAATTGTCCCTTAACAACAGGGTAAATAGATGGGGTTACAGGGATACGATCTGAGTGGAATTGTTGTCAGTACAGGTACGATGGGCTAAATGATCTCCTTCTGCACTGTGAGGATTCTATATTTACATATATACACAGACAAAGCACAATGAAAAACTAATAACTTAATGAAACGATATCTTGCAATTAATCTATTTCCATTATGAAATATTTACAGATTCCTTAGTGTACATGAAAAGGTTTAGTCCACAGCAATACAAGTAAAACACAGATCAGTACTTATTAAATAAAAGTAAAAATACAACGTACACAAAACTTCAAACACTTTTAACATGTTTTTGGACAGCAAAATCGCTGATGAGATCCACAAATGATAAACTGCAAAGTACAGATAGCTTTTCTTACAGCACTGTCCTCCACAGATAACCCTCAATGTTCTTCAGCTGTGCAAATTAACTTCCTCCTGAGCAGTTGCCATTATCATAGAAATCATAGAACCCTACATGCAGAAAGAGGCCATTTGGCCCATCCAGTCTGCACTAACCACAATCCCACCCAGGCCCTACCCCCATATCCCTACATATTTACCCGCTAATCCTTCTAACCTAAACACCTGAGGACACTAAGAGGCAATTTTAGCAAAGCCAATCAATCTGGCCCGCACATCTTTGGACTGTGGGAGGAAACCAGAGCACCTCGAGGAAACCCATGCAGACACAAGGAGAATATACAAACTACGTACACAATGCAGACAGTGACCCAAGCCGAGAATCAAACCCAGATTCCTGGAGCTGTGAAGCAGCAGTGCTAACCACTGTGCTATCGTCAGATTCAAAGAGCCGCAATATTCTTCTGCTTTAAGAAAAGCCAACTAAATTTTACCTTGGATTGACTTGATACAAGTCCTGGTGGCATAAGGTTCCTTTATCTGAGTAATTTTCCTTGATATCAACAAGGAAATGTTTAATTTCTCCAACTAGAACACAGAACATTACAGCGCAGTACACTTCGGCCCTCAACATTGCGCCGAACAGTGGAACCAATCTAATGACCCTTTAGCCTAAACTATTCCAATATTATCCATTTCCAATGACCATTTGAATGCCCTTACGATTGGCAAGTTCATTATTGCTGCAGACAGGGCATTCCATGCCCTTACTACCCTCTGAGTAAGGAACCTACCTCTGACACCTGTCCTATAATTAACACCCCTCAATTTAAAGCTATGTCCCTTTGTGTTAGCCATCACCATCCAAGGAAAATGGCTCTCACTGACCACCCTATCTAACTCTCTGATCATCCTGTATGCCTCAATTAGGTCACCTCTTAACATTCTTCTCTCTAATGAAAACAACCTCAAGCCCCTCAGCCTTTCCTCATAAGACCTTCCCACCATACCAGGCAGCATCCTGGTAAACCTCCTCTGCACCCTTTCCAATGCAGCGACCAGAACTGTACACAACATTCCAAGTGCAGCCGCACCAGAGTTTTGTACAGCTGCAACATGATCTCATGGCTCCGAAATTCAATCTCTCTACCAATAAAAACTAACATGCCGTATGCCTTCTTAACAACCTTATCAACCTGGGTGCCAACTTTCAGGGATCTATGCACATGGACACCGAGATCTCTCTGCTCATCCACACTACCAAGACTCTTTCCATTAGCCCAATATTCTGTAATTTAATTACTCCTTCCAAAGTGAATCACCTCACACTTTTCCGCATTAAACTCCATTTGCCACCTCTCAGCCCAGCTCTGCAGCTTTATCTATGTCCCTCTGCAAACTGCAACATCCATCCTCACTCCTCCGACTTTAGTGTCATCTGCAAATTTACTAACCCATCCTTCTACACCCGCATCTAGGTCATTCTTAAAAATGACAAACAGCAGTGGCCCCAAAACAGATCCTTGTGGTACATCATTTGTAACTGTACTCTAGATTGAACATTTCCCATCAACTGCCACCCTCAATCTTCTTTCAGCTAGCCAATTCCTGATCCAAACCACTAAAATCACCCTCAATCCCATGCATCCGTATTTTCTGCAGAAGCTTACCAAGGGGAACCTTATCAAATGCTTTACTGAAATCCATATACACCACATTAACTGCTTTACCTTTATCCACCTCTTTCGTCATCTTCTCAAAAGACTCAAAGAACAAAGAACAAAAACAGCACGGGAAACAGGCCCTTCAGCCCAACGAGCCCGTGCCGCTACCCTGATGTTCCCACCTCTACCCACGATCCCTGTCCATGTTTATAGATCTATGAATTAAAAACCAAATTTGAGACAATTTAGGGAGAATTTGTTTTGCCTATTAGCCTAAGAGCACATCTTTGGGATGTGGGAGGAAACCAGAGCACCTGGAGAAAACCCACGCAAGCATGGGGAGAATGCACAAACTCCCACAGACACAGGCCCAAATCCATGTATCTGCACAGCACAGCGATAGTCACTGAGCTGTCGTGTTGCCCATCAAATGTTCCAGGGCAAGCATACACTAATGACGTGAAGCACTAGGATACTCTCAAAAAAAATCCAAGAGCAGCCCTCTGACGACCCATCGCGTGTATGCCCCTCGTTAGACAACAAGGTGGACCAAAGCACCAGTAGGATAAAAACAAGTACATCAATATCATCATCTATTTACACACTTCCCAGGGACTTCCAAGGCTCATGATCCCAATAAGGTTTGTGAGGCACAACCTCCCCTTCACAAACTAGGTTATATGTTAACCTAGTTAACTGGTCCCACAACTCCTTTATTGGAATATCGATGACTATTTCAGTACCACTTCATGTTTTCATCTGGATCTGGAAAGATTTATCATTTTTGCTCCAATTTCCACCTCTCTATCACCTTCACATGGTCCATCTCTGACACTCCTCTTTCCTTCCTGGACCTCTCTGTCCCCATTTCTGGTGACAAACTGTCCATTTATATCCATTGCTAGCCCAGCCATCTAACAATAATCTCGGTGGCAGCTCTTCACACCCTACATCCTGTATGGACTCTATTCAATTCTCTCAGTTCCTTCGCCTCCGCCACATCTTTTTTGCTTTGATTTGATTTATTATTGTTTGATTTATTACTGATATGTAGTGAAAAGTGTTGCTTCTGGCGCACCACACAGACAAAGCATACTGTTTATAGAGAAGGGAAGAGGAGGGTGTATCTGTTCTCATGTATTTTTCAAAATAGTGTTGCCGCCATGTCTTTCTTCTTCCTCAGTTGTGGTTTTCCACCCACTATGGTTGATAGGGCTCTCAACTGCATCCAACCCATCCCTAGGTGAATGCTCTGACCCCCTCCCCTGCCCAGCCACACACCTTCATCCCCTGTCAGCATTCCACCATGGTCCATTCCTCCATCACACCCAACACCTCGCCCACGCCCATGGCACTTTCCCATGCAAACGGAGAAAATGTAACTCCTGACCTGTTACCTCCTCGCTGCTTACCATCCCAGATCCCAAATACCCCTTTCAAGTGCACCTCCTTCAACCTGGTCTATTACATTTGCTGCTCCCAATGTGGTCTACTAATACTGAAGATACTAAAAGTGGACTGGGTAACTGCTTTGCTAAACAACTTTGGTCCATCCGTAAGCAGGATCCAGACCTTCTTGTCGCTTGCTACTTCAGCACACCACCCTGTTCTCCTGATGACATGTCCATCCTTGGCCATTTATAATGTTTTGGTGAACCCCAGCACAAACTGGAGGAACAGCACCTCATCTTCCAATTGGGCACTTTACAGCTTTCTGGCCTGAACACTTGAGTTCAACGACTTCAGAGCATCAAATCTCTCCTCCAGCTTCAGCCCATCTCCATTTATTTTATTTCATTTTGTTTCATCTCATTCATCCATTTATCACCTTTCATTCTCACTTCCATTTTTCCACTTCACCAAAATATGGATTTTAATAAAGCCTTTGACAAAATCCCACATCAGAGACTGATTGAGAAAGTTGAAACACATGGGATTCAGGGGAACTTGGCAAGAATTGATCCAAAACTGGCTGAGCAATAGAACACAAAGGGTGTTGGTAGAGAATGTTCGAGTGTCGAGAGCCCAAGCTCTTATTGGTTCTTAATATATATAAATGATACATACTGCGGGGAACTTAAAGCAAATTTGCAGATGGCACCAAGATTGATCCCACAAGGTGAATCAATCACAAGATAGGTAGAGTTTTAGGGTGAGCGGCAAGAGATTCAGAGGGGATTTGGAAGAAAATATTTTCTCTCAGAGGGTGATAGGAATCTGGAAAACACTGTCAGGGGAATGGAGGCCGGAAACCTTACAACCTTAAAAAGTATTTGGACAAGCACTTAAAATATCATAACATTCAAGAACATGGGACAAGTGCTGGAAAATGGGATCAGTGCAACTTCAGTTATTGTTGGTGTAGACTTGATGGGCCAAAGAACCTTTTTCTGCACTTTACAACTCTATGATGTATTAGTTTTAGAAAGAAAAAATTTAATATTTATTATTGTCTTGAAAAAGCGAAATCAGGCACTTCTGCTTTGTGAGTGAAGAACCTAAATAGATCATGTGACTGTCAGAGGTGAGGGGAAAGGGCGTAACTATGGATCCAAAGTAAGTTATTTCTGCATAGATTTATCTGACAAATGATTATGCAGACATGAGTACATTTTTGTCAAATCAGAACCAAAATGTCCACTTTGGAATCTTTTCACCCCATCTTCTATATTTTTCAACGAAAAACATGGAAATTCAGCCTTTTTTCATATTTAGAGGCCTTCTTAACATGAAGCCCTAAACTGTAGCTTTCTTAGCTAAATGTGTAAATCCAACACTGCCTCTGAGTAACAGTCCAGGGAGGCACCAGGCAGGATGCCAAGAGCACATGCTGAACATGAATTCAGCGGCAGTAACACAGCCCGGATAAGGTTCTCTGAGCTGCTATCTGTCTCACATCATAACTCAGTCTCAGCAGAAAATTAAACTCTCAGCAATTACAATATAGCATTTCACAGTTCCAATATCAATTTCATCTCATTTCATGTTCAATTTTCCTCAATCCCATCCCAAGCCTCTCACTTGTGTTCTGTTTTGAAAGCCATATTGTGGACCATATTCAGTGCAGCCCAGATACCCCTGTACAAATCTAGAACCAGAATCTCCCCACTGCCCAAATAGACACCTGAAAAGAGAGAATTCGATTCAGGCTGATACATTCTTACAAAATCATATTTTAATGACTTCCATTTGAGCCACTCACAGCCTCCAGACCTCCGGCTTAGTCCAAGGCTGAGGTGGTGGGGGTGAGGGTGACTGGGGCGGGGAGTCCGACTGCTTCTCATCGGACACAGATACCAGCCGCCGCCAGGCTCCCAGACAACCCACCAGTTCTGAATTATCAGCCAAACGTTTACAGGGTGCCAGGATGTCTGGGCAATCAGATACTGGAGACAAACTCTTCCTCTCTACAACAATATATATAACAGCACACAGCTGTTCATTCCCTGCATTTCAAAAGGTGGCAACCAAAATAAATTTTTTAATACTTCTGTATCAGTTAAATTTGTTCACAAGACTGACAACATTCACATTGAACCGGGTGAGAGCTCTGGCAAGCAGGAGGTAGTAAGGGAGCTTTGGGAGCTCTGGTGGATGAGGGGGAATAAGTAAGGGAGGAAGGGCATGAGGGAGGGAAGCTGAGGGGTCAGGAGTTCTACTGGATGGCAGGAAGGGCACTTGGATGGACATGAGGAAGGACAAAAGCAATATTATTTACAAAGTCAAGAGGGTTATGGGGTTAGAAGTTGAGCTCCAGTGATTGGGCTGACGATCAGGTTATGGGGTTGCAGTTGTGTTCAGGGTTCTGAGTTTGTGTGTACACACAATTCTGAAGGTTACTGTGACAAGTGGAACATTCCGCTGTTCACAAGTCATTCAGCAGCACTGGGTACATGTCACCTGCTGCATAGGCCACAAACTCGGGTTATCATTCAACTTCCACAGCTCCAATTTTGGAAATGAGATTGACTTTCTGCAGTATCTGTCAGGCTTTGGGAGCAATGTGACAGTATCAGCTATCAACAACTTGGAAATTTCCTTCCTAACTCTTCAGAAATAGATGTTGTTGACTTGGTTGAAAGAATGGAAAAGGTTTGTACATGAAAATTGTTACCAAAACTATACTTATCTTATTGAGTTCAGAAACTTCAACTCCTATTGGAATTTGAATTTCCTACATGCCCAGGCTGAACAAGCACAATTCTCCATTTTCAAATTCTGTGGGACCAGAACAGCTGCACAAGAAGTAAAACAGCACAAAATGGTGTGGGTTGCCATTGCCAGGAAATGTCCCTTATAGGAGACAGAGACAGTTAAGGAAAAGGAGAGGAGCAAAGAGGCAATGGGAGATAGGGCTGTGGATCATCAATAAAGGTGAGCAGAGATGTGGAGAATAAAGACCACAAGTGCCACACAAATACCTACCCACTAACCAGTGTGCTAACTGACCATCATTAATCAGAATCAGAGAATCACTTGCAATGGCTTTTCTTCCTGCTCCCACACAGTTACCGTTGGTATTCCCCAAGGATCCATTCCTGGTCTCTCCTATTTCTCATATACTTCCTATTTACCTAATTCCTTGCCCTTCCCTGGCAGCTGTCTGAGACTAAATCATTCTGCTCATAATCATATAACCCTGTGAAACCACTATTTGTAACGTCACCCAATGCCATCCCTGTCTCAGCTCATTTGCTGTTGATATCTCTTAGGTGTCTTTATCACTTCTGGACTTTACTCTCCAATACTTTCCCCTCACATTTTAAATACGTCATCCAAAAGTCTGCTGCCAACATTTATAGTCTTCTCTATTACTCCTTGAGATGATGGTGGTGAGCTGCCTTCTTGAATTGCTGCAGTCTCTAAGGTGTAAGCACAGCCACAGTGCTGTTGGGAGGCAGTTCTAGAATTTTGACCCAGCAACAGCGAAGGAATGGCAATATATTTCCAGACCTGCTGAGTGGCTTGGAGGGAACCCTCCAGGTGGTGACGTTTCTATGTATCTGCTGCCCTTGTCCTTCTAGATGGTAGGTGTCATGGATCATAAAGTCATAGAGGTTGACAGCATTAAAACAGGTCCTTCGGCCTAACTTGTCCATGCCATCCTTTTTTTTAAACCCCTAAGCTAATCCCAATTGTCTGCATTTGGCCCATATCCCTCTATACCCATCGCACCCAAGTAACTACCTAAATGCTTTTTAAAAGATGAAATTGTACCCACCTCTACTACTACATTTGGCAGTTTGTTCCAGACACTCACCACCCTCAGTGTGAAACGATTGTCCCTCTGAACACTTTTGCATCTCTCCCCTCTCCCCTTAAACCTATGCCCTCCAGTTTAGATTCCCTTATCTTTGGGAAAAGATATTGACTATCTAGTTGATCTATGCCCTTCATTATTTTATAGACCTCTATAAGATCACCCCTCAGCCTCCTACGCTCCAAAGAAAAACGTTCCCGTCTATCCAGCTTCTCTTTTTAACTCAATCCATCAAGTCTCAGTAGCATCCTAGTAAACCTTTTCTGCACTCTTTTTAGTTTAATAATATCCTTTCTATAATAGAGTGACCAGAATTACACAGTATTCCAAGTGTGACCTTACCAATGTCTTGTACAACGTCAACAAGACATCCCAACTCCTGTATTCAATGTTCTGACCGATGAAACCAAGCACGCCGAATGCCTTCTTCACCACTCTGTCCACCTATGACTCCACTTTCAAGGAGCTGTGAACATGTACCCCTAGCTTTCTTTGTTCTGTAAGTCTCCCAGTGCACTGCCATTAACTGAATAAGTCCTGCCCTGGTTCAATCTAACAAAATGTATCACTTTGCATTTGTCTAAATTAAACTCCATCTGCCATTCGTCACCCATTGGCCCAGTTGATCAAGATCCCATTGCAATTGGAGATAACTTTCTTCACTGTCCACTATGCCACCAATCTTACTGCCATCTGCAAATTTGCTAACCATGTCTCCCATATTCTCATCCAAATCATTAATATAAATGACAAATAACAGTGGACCCAGCACTGATCCCTGAGGCACACCGCTGGTCACAGTTTGAAAAACAACCCTCGACAACTACCCTCTGGCTTTTGTCAAGAAGCCAATTTTGTATCCATTTAGGTACCTCACCTTGCATCCTGTGAGATTTAGCCTTACACAACAACCTACAATGTGGTACCTCATCAAAGGCCTTGCTAAAGTCCATGTAGACAACATCAACTGCACTGCCCTCATCTACTTTCTTGGTTACCCTGTCAAAAAAACTCAGTCAAATTTGTGGAAGGTGCTGTGGAAGGAGCCTTGGTGAGTTGCTGCAGTGCATCTTGTAGATGGTACACATAGCTGCCACTGTGCGTTGCTGGTGGAGGGAGTCAGTGCTTAAGATGGGTGGATGGGGTACCAATCAAACGGGTTGCTTTGTCTTGCATGATGTTAAGCTTTGAGAGTTGTTGGAGCTGCACTCATCCAGGCAAAGAGTGTATCCATTGGAGATAGTGGACAGGCTTTGAGGGGGGGTCAGGACATGAACTACTTGGCTCAGTATTCCTAGCCTCTGACTTGGTTTTGAAGCTACAATATTTAGATGGTTTTCCAGTTCAGTTTCTGGATATTGACAATAGGAGATTTAGCAATTGCAATTCCGTTGAATTTCATGCAGAGATGTTTAGATCCCATTTTGTTGGAGATGGTCGTTGCCTGTACTTGTGTGATGTGAATGTAACTTGCCACTTCCCAGCCCAAACCTGAATGTTGTCCACGTCTTGCTTTATTTGGACATGGACTACTTACTTCACTATCTGCAAAGTTGCGGGTGGTGCTGAACATTGTGCAATATCCTCAAATCACACTTAATTCTAAAAGTGACTCTATAGACTAACTCATCCCTTTCTCTGTAATCCTTCTCCAATTCCACATTCCTATGGGATCTCCGTACTCATCCAATACTGGCCTACTGAGCTTCGCTCTACTATCGGCGGCCGGGCCTTCAGCTGTCTGGTTCCCAAGTTCCGGAATTCCCGCTCTAAGCCTCTCAGATCATCAACAACCTATCCTGGTTCTCCCATGCTGACATTATAGTTAAGAAAGCCCACCAACAACCCTTTCTCAGAAGACTAAGAAAATTTCGCATGTCAGCTACAACTCTCACCAACTTTACAGATTCACCATAGAAAGCATTCTTTCTGACCGTATTAATCTTGATATGTCTTGGTATGGCTTTTGCTTTGTCCAAGATAGAAAAGAACTACAAAAGGTTATGAATATAGCCCAATCTATCACGCAAACCAGCCTCCCATCCATTGACTCTGCCTACATTTCCCGCTGATTTGGCAAAGCAGGCAATCCCAAGGAGAATCCCAAGGCCTTCTACAAATATGTGAAAAGTAAAAGGATGAGAAGAGAAAGGATAGGGCCTATAAAAGGTGAAGGGGGAAAAGTCTGTGTGAATCCGGAAGAAATGGCAGACGTGCTTAAACGAGTACTTTGCCTCGGTATTCACGGTGGAAAGTGAACTGGGAGATTGCACTGCAGGTTTGAGGCATACGGAAAAGATTGAGTACGTGGATGTTAGGAAAGAGGATGTGTTAGACCTGTTAAATTCTTTCAAGATAGACAAGTCGCTGGGACCGGATGGGATGTACCCCAGGTTGTTGTGGGAGGTGAGGGAAGTGGTTGCAGAGCCCCTGGCGATGATATTTGCGTCGTCCATGGAAACAGGAGAGATTCCGGAGGATTGGAGGATTGCGGAGGTGGTTCCCATCTTTAAGAAAGGGAACAGGGATAGTCCAGGAAATTACCGACCGGTGAGTTTGAATTCAGTGGTTGGTAAGCTGATGGAGAGGATTCTGAGGGATAAGATATATGAACATTTGGAGAAGTTTGGACTGATTAGAAATAGTCAGCATGGTTTTGTCAAGGGCAGGTCATGCCTTACGAGCCTAGCTGAGTTCTTCGAAAATGTGACTGAACACATTGACGAAGGAAGGGTGGTGCACGTAGTGTACATGGACTTTAGTAAGGCGTTTGATAAGGTCCCACATGCAAGGCTTCTGGAGAAGGTGAGAGGGCATGGGATCCAAGGGGCTTTGGCCTCATGGATCCAGAACTGGCTTGCCGGCAGAACTCAGTAAAGTTTTACAACACCAATTTTAAATCCAACCAATTTATTTCATAGTAAATTCGGGAGCTTTCGACTTTATAGCCTTCGTCAGGCAAATGCAGTGTTCTGGTCTGCAATAGCACTCATATCCACACAGACAGTTACAGATTGCTGATTAGAATGCGAATCCTTACATCTAACCTGTTATTCAAGTGTTAAAGTGGCTAACAATGTGTGTGAAGGGAATCCTGAGCATTGGTTAGAGAATTGTGTATTTTCTCCACACAGCACAGTAAGTGAGGTTTTTTGCTAACCCAGGCAAGTTACAGGGGCTACAGACAGTGTGTCATGAAGCCAAGATCCCTATTAAGACCATCCTCATGTGTGCGGAACTTGGCTATCAGTCTCTGCTCAGCAACTCTGCGCTGTTGTGTGTCACGAAGGCCCCCTTGAAGAACATATACCCGCAGGTCGGAGGCCGAATGCCCATGACTGCTGAAGTGTTCGCCCACAGTAAGGAAACTGTTTTGCCTGGTGATTGTTGAGCGATGCTCATTCATCCGCTGTCATAGTGTCTGCATGGTCTCCTCAATGTACCATGCTTCGGGACATCCTTTCTTGCAACGTATTAGGTAGACAACGTTGGCTGAGTTGCAAGAGTATGTACCTGCTGCAAACAATGAACTGTTTGAGGTTGTGCGGTTGTCTGAAAGCAAGAAGTGGGGGGGTGGGGATGGCCCTAGTGAGATGTTCATCATCATCAATGACACGTTGAAGACTCCGGAGAAGATGTTGTGGCTTCTCCGCTCCAGGGAAGTACTGGACAACAAAAGGTACTCTGTCCACCGTGTCCCGTGTTCGTCTTCTGAGGAGGTCAGTGTGGTTTATCGCTGTGGCACGTCGGAACAGTCGATTGATGAGTCGACAACCGCACAACCTCAAACAGATCATTGTTCGCAGCAAACTACCCAACCTTCAGGAGAACAGTGACCACAATACCACACAACCCTGCCACAGCAACCTCTGCAAGACATGCCAGATCATAGACATGGACGACATCAGCAAACGTGAGGATACCATTCACCAGATACACGGTACATACTCTTGCAACTCGGCCAACGTTGTCTACCTAATAATGTTGCAAGAAAGGATGTCCCGAAGCATAGTACATTGGGGAGACCATGCAGACATTACGACAGTGGATGAACGAGCATCGCTCAACAATCACCAGGCAAAACAGTTCCCTTCCTGTGGGCGAACACTTCAGCAGTCATGGGCATTCGGCCTCCGACCTGCGGGTAAATGTTCTTCAAGGGGGCCTTCGTGACACACGACAGCGCAGAGTTGCTGAGCAGAGACTGATAGCCAAGTTCCGCACACATGAGGATGGTCTTAATAGGGATCTTGGCTTCATGACACACTATCTGTAACCCCCGTAACTTGCCTGGGTTAGCAAAAAACCTCACTTACTGTGCTGTCTGGAGAAAATACACAATTCTCTAACCAATGCTCAGGATTCCCTTCACACACATTGTTAGCCACTTTAACACTTGAATAGCAAGTTAGATGTAAGGATTCGCATTCTAATCAGCAATCTGTAACTGTGTGTGGATATGAGTGCTATTGCAGACCAGAACACTGCATTTGCCTGACGAAGGCTATAAAGTCGAAAGCTCGCGAATTTACTATCAAATAAATTGGTTGGATTTAAAATTGGAGTTGTAAAACTTTACTGAGTTTACCCCAGTCCAACGCCGGCATCTCTACATCTTGCCGGCAGAAGGCAGAGAGTGGTTGTGGATGGGTCTTGTTCTGCATTGAGGTCCGTAACCAGTGGAGCGCCCCAGGGATCTGTTCTGGGATCCCTACTGTTTGTCATTTTCATAAATGACCTGGATGAGGAAGTGGAGGGATGGGTTAGCAAGTTCGCCGACAACACAAAGATCGGTGGTGTTGTGGATGGAATGGAGGGATGCCAAAAGTTGCAGCAGGACATAGACAGGATGCAAGACTGGGCGGAGAAGTGGCAAATGGACTTCAACGCAGATAAATGTGTAGTGGTCCATTTTGGCAGGAATAATGGGATGAAGAAGTACAATATAAGGGGTAGGAGTCTTAGCTGTGTTGTAGAGCAGAAGGATCTCGGGGTCCGGGTCCATAGGACTCTTAAATCGGCCTCGCAGGTGGAGGAAGTGGTCAAGAAGGCGTACGGTGTACTGGCCTTCATTAATCGAGGAATAGAGTTTAGGAGTCAGGAGGTAATGATGCAGCTTTATAAGACTCTTGTCAGACCCCAGTTGGAGTATTGTGCGCAGTTCTGGTCGCCTCATTATAGGAAGGATGTAGAGGCTATTGAGAGAGTTCAGAGGAGATTTACAAGGATGCTGCCTGGATTGGGAGGCAGGCCTTATGAAGATAGGTTGAGGGAGCTGGGACTCTTCTCACTGGAGAGACGTAGGTTGAGGCGACCTGATAGAGGTTTATAAAATGTTGAGAGGAATAGATAGGGTGGACTCTCAGAGACTACTTCCCCGAGCTGAAATGGTCACTACGAGAGGACACAGATTTAAGGTGCAGGGAAGCAAATACAAAGGAGATGTCAGGGATAGGTTTTTCACTCAGAGGGTGGTGAGTGAATGGAACCGACTGCCGTCGGAGGTTGTTGAGGCAAACTCACTGGGGTCTTTTAAGAGACTTCTGGATGAGTATATGGAAAAGAATAGGATAGGGGGTTATAGATAGGTCTGTGGATTGGTAGATGTGATCGGCGCAACTCGTGGGCCAAAGGGCCTGTTTGTGCTGTATTGTTCTATGTTCTAACATAATTAAAGACCCCACGCAGCCAGGGCATTCTCTCTTCCATCTTCTTCTTTTAGGAAAAAGATACAAAAGTCTGAAGCCATGTAGCAACTAATTCAAGAACAGTTTCTTCCCTGCTGCTGTCAGACTTTTGAGTGACCCATCGAGCATTAAGTTGATCTTTCTCTACACCCTAGCTTTGACTGTAACACTACATTCTGCACTCTCTTCTTTCCTTCTCTATGAATGGTATGCTTTGTCTGTATAGTGCGCAAGAAACAGTATTTTTCACTGTATGTTAATACATGACAATAATCAATCATGTGTCAATTGTGTCTACCTCCCTTTCCTCCTTTAAGACACTCCTTAAAACCTACTTCGTTGACCAAGTTTTTGATTATTGCCTGATTATTTTCTTGCTTTGTAACATTACTGCAAAGCAGCTCAAGACATTTTTATGGTAGCTACAAGTTGTTGATAGATGAGTGCTGTTCAGAGTTGTCATGGCAATAATGTGCTGAGTGGGCCTTGTGCAATGTTTTTCATTAATACAATTTTCTTTTCAACGTTAGCAGAATGTATCAGTCACTGGTCCTGACATTATTGATGTTTCATTCACTGACCTTACGCATAGCACTGAGGAGGAGAGCTGGAGCTATCCTGCAGATACAGCAGCTTTTACAGAGCGAGTAACATATCCTCGAGGTGATGTATCCTTAAGTCAATGCCTGATATTACTAACCTCCTGCCTACCCCTAATAACCTTTCACCCCCTTGTTAATCGAAACTCTGTCGAGCTTTGGCTGAAAAATATTCAGACTCTGCTTCCTTTGTTTTTTGAGGAAGCAAGTTCCAGAGACTCACAACCCTCAGAACAAATTTCTCCCCACTTCTGTCTTAAATGAGGATTTCCTACAAGAGGAAACATTCTCTTCACATCCACCTTGTCAGTACCACTTGGATCCTAGAGGTTTTGGTCAAATTGCCTCTTATTTCACCAAAGTCTGGTGTATACAAACCTAACCTATATAACCTTTCCTCATAAGACAACTCTCCCATTCCTGGTATTAGTCTAATAAAACTCTTTGAAAAAATTCTAACACCATGCTGCATGATCAAAATGCTGATTGGTTGGCAAGTGGACTCTGATTGGTAACGATGTTGCCATGGAGAATGCACTAGTTGATGGTGATTGACAGTTAACTGCCGTGTCAGATCTCACGGTAGGTGACCATCTTGGGAATAGAGATCATAATTCTCTCTTTCACGATACTGAGAGAAAGAGATAGGATCAGGCAGGCTAGGAAGGTGTATGTCTGGAGTAAGGGGAGATATGAAAACATTAGGCAGGTAATTGGACGTATAAACTGGAAGGAGGTGTTGTTGGGGAAGAGTACAGAAGGAAAGTGGCGGATTTTCAAGGAATGTTTGTCTGGGACACTGCAAGACAACGTTCCGAGGAGTCAAGGAGGTTCTGGTAGGACGCGGGAACCGTGGTGCACGAAGGTAGTGGGTGAACCTAGTTAGGAAGAAAAAAAAGGTATATAAAAGGTTCAGAGAGCTAGGGGATGTTAGGGATCTAGAGGAGTATAAGGTGTGTAGAAGGGAACTTAAAAAGGAAATTAGGAGAGCCAGAAGGGGTCATGAGAAGGCCTTGGCAGGTAAGATTAAGGAGAATCCCAAGGCCTTCTACAAATATGTGAAAAGTAAAAGGATGAGAAGGGATAGGGCCTATAAAAGGTGAAGGGGGAAAAGTCTGTGTGAATCCGGAAGAAATGGCAGAGGTGCTTAACGAGTACTTTGCCTCGGTATTCACGGTGGAAAGTGAACTGGGAGATTGCACTGCAGGTTTGAGGCATACGGAAAAGATTGAGTACGTGGATGTTAGGAAAGAGGATGTGTTAGACCTGTTAAATTCTATCAAGATAGACAAGTCGCCGGGACCGGATGGGATGTACCCCAGGTTATTGTGGGAGGTGAGGGAAGTGGTTGCAGAGCCCCTGGCGATGATCTTTGCGTCGTCCATGGAAACGGGAGAGGTTCCGGAGGATTGGAGGATTGCGGATGTGGTTCCTATCTTTAAGAAAGGGAACAGGGATAGTCCAGGAAATTACCGACCGGTGAGTCTGACTTCAGTGGTTGGTAAGCTGATGGAGAGGCTTCTGAGGGATAAGATATATGAACATTTGGAGAAGTTTGGACTGATTAGAAATAGTCAGCATGGTTTTGTCAAGGGCAGGTCATGCCTTACGAGCCCAGTTGAGTTCTTCGAAAATGTGACTGAACACATTGACGAAGGAAGGGCGGTGGACGTAGTGTACATGGACTTTAGTAAGGCGTTTGATAAGGTCCCCCATGCAAGGCTTCTGGAGAAGGTGAGAGGGCATGGGATCCAAGGGGCTTTGGCCTCGTTGATCCAGAACTGGCTTGCCTGCAGAAGGCAGAGAGTGGTTGTGGATGGGTCTTGTTCTGCATGGAGGTCCTAACCAGTGGAGTGCCCCAGGGATCTGTTCTGGGACCCTTGCTGTTTGTCATTTTCATAAATGACCTGGATGAGGAAGTGGAGGGATGGGTTAGTAAGTTCGACGACGATACAAAGGTCGGTGGTGTTGTGGATAGTCTGGAAGGATGCCAAAAGTTGCAGCAGGACATAGACAGGATGCAAGGCTGGGTGGAGAAGTGGAGATGGACTTCAACGCGGATAAATGTGTAGTGGTCCATTTTGGCAGGAATAATGGGATGAAGGAGTACAATATAAGGGGTAGGAGTCTTAGCTGTGTTGTAGAGCAGAAGGATCTCGGGGTCCGGGTCCATAGGACTCTTAAATTGGCCTCGCAGATGGAGGAAGTGGTCAAGAAGGCATACGGTGTACTGGCCTTCATTAATCGAGGAATACAGTTCAGGAGTCAGGAGGTAATGATGCAGCTCTATAAGACTCTTGTCAGACCCCAGTTGGAGTATTGTGCGCAGTTCTGGTCACCTCATTATAGGAAGGATGTAGAGGCTATTGAGAGAGTTCAGAGGAGATTTACAAGGATGCTGCCTGGATTGGGAGGCAGGCCTTATGAAGATAGGTTGAGGGAGCTGGGACTCTTCTCACTGCAGAGACGTAGGTTGAGAGGCGACCTGATAGAGGTTTATAAAATGTTGAGAGGAATAGATAGGGTGGACTCTCAGAGACTATTTCCCCGAGCTGAAATGGTCACTACGAGAGGACACAGATTTAAGGTGCAGGGAAGCAAATACAAAGGAGATGTCAGGGGTAGGTTTTTCACTCAGAGGGTGGTGAGTGAATGGAACCGACTGCCGTCGGAGGTTGTTGAGGCAAACTCACTGGGGTCTTTTAAAAGACTTCTGGATGAGTATATGGAAAAGAATGGGATGGGGGTTATAGATAGGTCTGTGGATTGGTAGATGTGATCGGTGCAACTCGTGGGCCGAAGGGCCTGTTTGTGCTGTATTGTTCTATGTTCTATGTTCAAATACCGGCTCGCACAGTGGATAGCACTGCTGTTTCATAGCGCCAGGGACCTAGTTTGATTCCTGGCTTGGGTCACTATCTGTGCAGAGTCTACATGTTCCCCCCATGTCTGCATCAGTTTCCTCTGGGTGCTCTGGTTTCTTCCCCATACTAAATTCTTCCTTAATGTACCTGAACAGATGCCAGACTAGGGAATTTTCGCAATAACTTCATTGCAGTGTTAACATAAATCTACTTGTGACATTAATATTGTTTGAAATTTAACCAAATAGCTTGACTCTGATTGTTCAAGACATAGCCCTGAAGAATGCGCCAGTGAATAGCTATCAATTATTTTTTCTGTTCAAACAGGTACAATGTGTGTATACGTTCTTTCCGTCTGCAGAACAGGGCCCTGTGTATTAACATACGTAGCTTCCGGAACAGACAAATTCACCATATTGCCAGCCCAACTGACAACCTTAAATTGGTTGACAGCACAATTTTTCGAACACTGATGATTATTCAGCAAACACTGGCCAATTGCGGAATCCCATCTAATGTCAGACACTGTAATTTGAGTTTTGCAAGCACAGGCTGCTTGGGTACTGTCTGTACCTGTCCATTGTGAACTGCTGCTGGGACATGCTGTTTGATATGGTCCACCAGTCTTTGGAATGTATGTTCTACATAGCAGCATCACATTGATACTGAAATTCACATACATATTATGCATTGTGTCTTTTTGGCTTGATGGCAGCTTCCTGTTAGTGGTGAATATCACTCCTGTTGCTACTCCATAGTAAGAATTTAGCAACACCAATTACTGAGTTCTTACCACTCCAATCCAACGCCGGCATCTTTACATCATGGCTACTCCATAGTAACAGTGTGAAACAGCTTCACCTGCTGTTCACATTACCCACCAGAGTAATCAGAGGTAAACTGGGTACCTTTTAGGGCTGAAAATGTTGGCCTTAGACCCATTCATGTGTTTACACAATATTCAGCTGGAATGATGTGATGAGGGAAGCCATTATCCCACAGGATGTTTTTGATTTGCTGAGTTCAGTATCAAGCTCACAAGCTGAGTATGTGGCTCCAACCCTGTTTCCCAGGTTGCTGACAAGGCCAATCTTACACAGCATGGGACCCCAGCGTGTATACCAAGCAGTGAAGCTAGGCTTGTGATAGACCTTGATAGAGAATCCCCTGGCAGATTTCTCAACTAGAATGTCAAGGAAAGGGAGTCCATTTGACTGCTCCATTTCAAAGCTGAATTTGAGCATGGAATGGAGATCATTAAGACATAAGGAAATTATTACACGCAGCTGTGGATTTAAAATAGAGAAAATGTATCATCCACGGATGGAAATATACGGGGTAAAAGGTCAAGTGTTATTCTATCAAAGACATATCCTAGCAAGAGCTGAGCTTTGAGGGTATCCCATAGCAACGGCATCTATTTGGGTATATATGGTGTCATTAAAACAGAACTCAGTTGCATGAATTACTCAGTTCATGAGCTCATTGGCCCCAGGAAATTAAGAGGCATTTTTTTCATTTTATTCATTTATTGTTCGTGGGACATGGGGCCTCACTGGCTGCAAGCATTTATTGCCTTTCCCTAACTGCGTTTGAGAAGATGATGGGGAGCTGCCTTCTTGAATCACTGCAGTCCATGTTCCATAGGTTGATGCACAATTCCATTAAGGAGGGAATTCCAGGATTTTGACTCAGCAAATGTGAAGAAATAGCAATATATTTTCAGGTTAGGACAGTGAGCAGCTTGGAGGGGAACTTGCAGGTGTGTTCCCACTTATCTGCTGCCCTTGTCCTTTTAGATGGAAGTGGTCCTGGGTTTGGAAGACTGTCAAAGGATCTTTGGTGAATTACTGTAGTGCATCTTGTAGATAGTACACACAGCTGCTACAAACCTCTGTGGTGGAGAGACTGAATTTTTGTAGATGTAGTGCTAATCATGAGGGCTACTTTGTCCTGGATGGTGTCAAGCTTAGAACATAGAACATAGAACAATACAGCACAGAACAGGCCCTTCGGCCTTCGATGTTATGCCGACCAAAATAAAAAGCAATGCCCCTCCAAACTAAACCATTCCCTTCTCATCCATATACTTATCAACTAACCTCTTAAACGCCACCAAACTTGGCGCATCTACAACAGCTGCAGGCAGGGGATTCCACTCCCTAATCACTCTTTGAGTAAAGAACCTACCTCTGATATCCGTCCTATAACTCATACCCCTTAATTAAAAGCTGTGTCCCCTCGTGCTAGCTTTCTCCATCCTAGGAAAAAGGCTATCACTGTCCACCCTATCTAAACCTCTAATCATCTTATATGCTTCAATAAGATCCCCTCTTAGCCGCCTCCTTTCTAACGAAAACAACCTCAAATCCTTCAACCTCTCTTCATACGACCTGCCCTCCATACCAGGCAACATCCTGGTAAACCTCCTCTGTACCCTCTCCAATGCCTCCACATCTTTCTTATAATGTGGCGACCAGAACTGCACACAATACTCCAAGTGCGGCCGCACTAGAGGTTTGTCCAGCTGCAACATGATGCTGCGGCTCCTAAATTCAATCCCCCTACCAATAAAAGCTAAGACTCCATATGCCTTCTGAACAACTTTATCCACTTGACTGCCTACTTTCAGGGATCTATTGACACATACACCAAGATCCTTCTGTTCCTCAACACTATTAAGAGCCCTACCATTAGCCCTATACTCTACACATTTATTGTTCCTGCCAAAGTGCATTACCTCACACTTTTCCACATTAAACTCCATTTGCCACCTCTCGGCCCAGCTCTGCAACTTGTCCAAGTCACTCTGTAAACTAAAACACCCCTCTTCACTATCTACCACTCCACCGACTTTAGTGTCATCTGCAAATTTACTGATCCATCCCTTAATACCCTCATCCAGATCATTTATAAAAATTACAAACAGAAATGCTTCTTGAAACATTGTTTCAAACAGTGCTTCTTGAACACTGTTGGAACTGCACCCATCCAGGCAAGTCGGGAGTATTCCATCACACTCCTGATTCGTGCCCTGTAAATTTTGTTTGAATGAATCAGGGCAGGACTTACTCAGTTAATGGTAGGGCATTGGGGAGAGTTACAGAACAAAGAAAGCTAGGAGTACTTGTTCATAGCTCCTTGAAAGTGGAGTCACTGGTGAACAGAGTGTGAAGAAGGCATTCGGCATGTTTGGTTTCACTGGTCAGAACATTGAATACAGGAGTTGGGGCGTCTTGTTGAAGTTGTATAAGACATTGGTAAGGCCACATTTGGAATAGTGTGTACAATTCTGGTCACAATTGTGAATGGAATCAGCTGCCATCAGTGGTGGTAGAGGCAAACTTGCTGGGGCCTTTTAAGAGACTTCTGGATGACTACATGGGATTTAATGGGATTGGGAGTTACAGATAGTTCTATGGCCTGATAGGTACTGATATGATCGGCACAACTTGTGGGCCGAAGGGCCTGTTTGTGTTGTAGTGTTCTATGTTCATCCTATTATAGAAAGACTACTATTAAACTGGAAAGAGTGCAGAAAAGATTTACTAGGGTGCTACCAGGATTTGGTGAATTGAATTATAAGGAGCGGCTGGATAGACTGGGACTATCCAGTCATCATCTCGCAGGGGGCAGCTGCACTCTGGGGGCCAGGGGGGGCTCCGGTCCGGGGTCTGGGGAGCAGCTTGGTCAGTGCTGTCCTGTCCAGCTTTTCTTTACTTCTCAGGCCAAGTTGGCAATGGTGTGAGCCTTGAACATTCACTCAATTTCTTAATTTTAACAACACGGAAAGCTGTGTTGTTGGGAGCAGGGGAAGTGTGGAATGGAGAGGTGAATGCAGCAGAGACCAAGCAAAGAGGGGATGGTGAAGTTGCACAGCGTGCAGTGAATGATATTCCTTTGGGACTCCAAGCTACTGCTGTGAATCTGCATTTCTTGTAGTTCTAATGCCCAATGGCCCACAGTTAATCCAAACAAAAGCCTTCACAGGAAGTACTCCAAATATCCTTAAATGGAGAAAATTGTGGATCTAACACAATGAAAAAAAGAGTCAGCAGGAAGTGAGCCAGAGGCTCTCGCCTGGAATAAACAGCATAATCTCACAAAGACTTCTTCCTTTTAGATTTCACTCTGATTAAAACAAAATTATTGTCAATACCACCTCTCACCCACTATACAGATACAATAACTTGCATTATCCTCTCCCCTCCACACAGCACCAGGTAAATGCAGCTTTGCACAATTCCCTATATAGAAAAAAAGAGTTGTGGCACTGAGGAAAGTGAAGAATCTGGAAAGTGAAACCGAGGATGAGAACTCAGAATTAGGAAAATGCAGGAGGAGATTAAGGGTGATCTATTCAAGGTTTTCCAAAGTATGTGTAAGGCTTTCAGATTGCAAATTCCCAGCAGTCAGTCAATAGATAACTTGGGACAGGTTGTTTTTCATTTGTTTAAGTGAGTGATGGTAGCAGGCTAGTATTCATTGCCCATCTATTGTACAGTAAAAAATCTCACAACACCAGATTAAAGTCCTACAGGTTAATTTGTAATCCCAAGCTTTCGGGGCATTGCCCCTTCATCAGGAAGCTCAGCTGATAAAGGGGCAGTATTCTGAAAGCTCGTGCTACCAAATAAACCTGTTGGCCTTTAACGTGGTGTTGGTGAATTACTGACTATGTGCGCCCCAGTCCAACGCTGACATCTCCACATCATGCCTATCTATTGTAGTTAAGTGATCGTGAAGCTTCTTATTAAACCACTGGTCTAAGTTCAATAACACTGAGTGAACAGTCCAGACAACACTTCAGAATTAACTCAGTTGGTGAGGGGATGGATTCTCACACAGGTCCAGATTGGGTCACAGGTTTCCTTTCCAAAAGGACATTCATTATATTTTTACTGATTTCTAGAACATAGAACACTACAGCACAAACAGGCAAGTAGGCTCGTAAGGCACGATCTGCCCTTAACAAAGCCGTGTTGACTATTTCTGATCATATTGAACTTCTCTAAATGCTCATAAATCCTGTTCCTCAGAATCCTCTCCATCAACTTATCGACCACTGAGGTCAGCCTCACTGGTCAGTAATTGCCGGGGCTATCCCTGTTCCCCTTTTTGAAAAGTGGCACAAGAACAGCAGAAAAACAGCCTATTTCTTGAAAATAGGCACCACATCCGCAATCCTCCAATCTTCTGAAACCTCTCCCGTCTCCATCGATGACGCAAAGATCATCGCCAGGGGCTCTGCAATCACTTTCCTCACCTCCCACAGTAACCTGGGGTACATCCCATCTGGACCCAGCAAATTATCTGCCTTGATGGAATTTAACAATTCCAACACATTCTATGTCCACATACTCAATCTTTTCAGTTTGCTGCAATCCTGCAGTACAACCCCCAGATCACTTGCCACTGTGAATACTGAGACAAAGTACTTATTAAGCAACTATGTTGATGTAGATAGTTAGAGGTGGGTTCTTTACTCAAGAGGTTAGTAAGGGCGTGGAATGCCCTGCCTGCAGCAGTTGTGAACTCGTCAAGTTTAAGGGCGTTCAAATGGGCAATGGATAGGCATATGGATATCATTGGAATAGTTAAGGATAGAGGGTCATAAAATTGGTTACATTGGTCGGCGCAACATCGAGGGCCGAAGGGCCTGTACTGCTCTATAATGTTCTATGTTCTATGCCATTTCTTCTGGTTCCACACAGACTTTTCCCCCTTCACCTTTTATAGATCCTATACTTTCTCTTCTCATCCTTTTACTCTTCACATATTTGTAGAATGCCTTGGGATTCTCCTTAATCCTACCTGCCTTCTCATGGCCCCTTCTGGCTCTTCTAATTTCCTTTTTAAGTTTTCTTCTACATGTCTTATATGCCTCTAGATCCTTAACATCCCCTAGCTCCCTGAACTTTTTATACAACTTTCTTTTCTTCCTAACTAGGTTCATCACAACTTTTGTGCACCATGGTTCTCTTGACCCACCAAAACCTCCTTGCCTCACCAGAACATTGTCATGCAGAGCTCCAAACAAACATTCCTTGAAAATCTGCCACCTTCCTTCAATACTTTTCCCCCAAGAACACCTCCTTCCAATTTACTCTTCCAATTTCCTGTCTGATGATTTCATATTTCTCCCTATTCCAGATAAACACCTTCCTATCCTGCCTGATCCTATCTCTTTTCAATGCTATCGTGAAGTAGAATTATGATCACCATTCCCGAGATGCTCTCCTACCGAGAGATCCGACACCTGTCCTGGTTCATTAGCCAGCACCAGGTCAAGTACAGCGTCTCCTCTCGTAGGATTATCCACATGCTGTGTCAGGAAACCCTCCTGGACACACCTAACAAACTCCTCACCATCCGAGCCCCTTACGCTGGGGATATCGCAGTCAATGTTTGGGAATTGAAGTCTCCCATCACGACAATTCTGATATTTCTACATCTCTCTAGGATCTGTTTCCCTATCTGCACCTCAACATCCCTGTCACTATTGAGCGGCCTATAAAAAACACCCAGCAAAGATTTCAACCCCTTGCTGTTCTTAATTTCCACCCACAGGGCCTCCGTAGACAGTCCCTCCATGGCATCCTCCTTCTCTACAGCTATGACACTGTCCCTGATCAACAGTGCCACTCCCCCACCTCTACCTCCTTCCCTGTCCTTCCTGAAGCATCTAAATCCTGGCACCTGAAGTACCCAGTCCTGTCCCTGGCTACATCCAAGTCTCTGTAATGGCCACCACATCACATTTCCAAGGAGCAATCCAGGCCCTGAGCTCATCCACTTTATTCACTGCACTCCTGGCATTAAAATAGACACCCCTCAGACCCTCAGTCCGGGTGCTTCCCTTCTCTATCACCTGTCTAACCTCCCTCTCATACTGTCTATAATCCTGCTCTACTTGGGAGCTAACCTCCTCGCTCCCAGTCACCTCATCTCGATTCCCTCCTCCCAACCTTTCTAGTTTAAAGTCCCTTCAGAAGCCCTAGCCAGCCTTTCTGCCAAGATACTCGTCCCCCTAGGATTCAAGTACCACCCGTCTTTATTGTATAGGTCACACCTGCCCCTAAAGAGGTCCCAATGATCAAGGAACAGGAACCCCTGCCCTCTGCTCCAGTCTCTCAGCCATGCATTCACCCTCCACCTCATTCTATTCCTGCTCTCACTTTCCTGAGGCGCAGGCAGCGATCCTGAGAGTACTACATCCGCGTTCCTCTTTCTCAGCTGTCTACCTAGTTCCCTATAATTCTTTTTCATGACCCCTTCCCTCTTCCTACCTGCATCAGCGGTCCCTATATGGACCACAACCTTCGGCTTCTCCCCCTCCCCTTTCAAGATATCTGGGATGCATCCAGAGACATCCCGGATCCCAGCTCCAGGGAGGCAGAACACCATCCGTGACTCCTGTCTGCGTCCATAAAAGCGCCTGTCTGACTCCCTCACTATGGAGTCCCCTATTAACACGGCCCTTGTCGTTTCTTTACTTTTTGGTACTACTGGATCGGGCTCGGCTTCAGAGACGCGGCTACTGCTGCCTCCC
This sequence comes from Sphyrna mokarran, assembly GCA_024679065.1. Classification (NCBI taxonomy): domain Eukaryota; kingdom Metazoa; phylum Chordata; class Chondrichthyes; order Carcharhiniformes; family Carcharhinidae; genus Sphyrna; species Sphyrna mokarran. Next base: position 108,060,784 of record JAGIQG010000010.1, read on the forward strand.
GCAGGGTGAGCTGTCCCCTCCAGCAGTAAGAATTTAGCAACACCAATTTTTAATCCAACCGATTTATTTGATAGTAAAATTGCGAGCTTTCAACACTCTTGTGTCTTCCTCAGGCAAATGCAGTGTTCTGCCTGAGGAAGACACAAGAGTGTTGAAAGCTCGCAATTTTACTATCAAATAAATCGGTTGGATTAAAAATTGGTGTTGCTAAATTCTTACTGAGTTCTTACCACCCCAATCCAACGCCGGCATCTTTACTCCAGCAGTACTCAGACACGAGTACTTGTTATGAAAGGGGACATCCACCGGGGTGCTCTCCATCACACGAGCTTTCCCCTTCCTAACAGACCACATGAGCTTTCCCCTTCTAGTTTCTACATTTTTAAATATAATTCAAACTATCCTTGACAGGATTTGAAATTGAGTTTTTCGAGTTACTATTCGAGTAAAAAGGCAACCACTCCATCGCATCCCTATGATTCTTCATTATACATGTTAATTAGACCACACCAGAAATACTGTGAACAGTTTTGGTCCTCTTATCGAAGGAAAGATATTCCAGCATTGGAGGCAATCCAGAGAAGGTTCACTAGGTTGATCCCAGTTATGGAGGGATTTTCTTTTGAGGAGAGGTTGAGTAGGTTGGGCCTGTACTTACTGAAGTTTAGAAGAATCAGAGGCGACCTTATTAAGACATTTCAGAATTGGAAGAGGGAGTAAGTGGAGCGATCAGCAAGATTGCAGACAATACAAAGATGGCTGGACTTGCGGATAGTGAGGAGCATTGTCAGGCGATGCAGCAGGACATAGATAGGCTGGTAGCTTGGGCAGATAGAATTCAATCCTGATAAATGCGAGGTGATGCATTTTGGGAGAAAGAATGTAGGGGGAGGTATATGATAAAGGGTAGACCTATTAAGAGAACAGAAACGCAGAGGGACCTGGGGGTGCAGGTGCACAAGTCTCTGAAGGTGGCAGAGCAGGTGGAGAAGGTTGTGAAGAAAGCATATAGTATGCTAGCCTTTACAGGAAGGAGTATAGAGTACAAGAGCCGGCATTTAATGTTGCAGTTGTATAAAACGTTGGTTAGACCTCATTTGGAATACTGCGTCCAGTTCTGGTTGCCTTACTACCAGAAGGACATGGAGACTCTGGAGAGAGTACAAAGAAGGTTTACCAGGATGCTGCCAGGTATGGAAGGTCTGAGTTACGAGGAGAGGTTAGGCAAATTGGGACTGTTTTCCTTAGAAAGACGTAGACTTAGAGGAGATCTAATAGAGGTGTACAAGATTATGAGGGTTATAGATAGAGTAAACAGGGTTAAGCTTTTTCCTAGGATGGACTCAAATAGCACGAGGGGTCACGGGCTTAGGGTGAGGGGGGTAAGGTATAATTTGGATGCTAGAGGGAGTTTTTTCACACAGATGGTGGTGGGGGTATGGAATGCGCTGCCAAGTAAAGTGGTGGAGGCAGGCACTCTGGAGTTATTTAAGAAATACTTAGATGGGTACATGAACAGAATGGGAATGGAGGGGTATAGAAAACTGATTTAAAATAGGATCATGAGCCTTGGGAGTCCCTGGGAAGTGTGTAAATAGATGATGATATTGATGTACTTGTTTTTATCCTACAGGTGCTTTGGTCCACCTTGTTGTCTAACGAGGGGCATACACGCGATGGATGTGAGAGGGCTGCTCTTGGATTTTTTTCGTGAGTATCCTAGTGCTTCACGTCATTAGTGTATGCTTGACCTGGACCATTTGATGAGCAACACGACAGCTCAGTGACTATCGCTGTGCTGTGCAGATACATGGATTTGGGCCTGTGTCTGTGGGAGTTTGCGCATTCTCCCCGTGCTTGCGTGGGTTTTCTCCGGGAGCTCCAGTTTCCTCCCACATCCCAAAGATGTGCTCTTAGGCTAATTGGCAAAACAAATTCTTCCTAAATTGTCTCAAGTTTGGTTTTTAATCCATAGATCTATAAACCGTAAACATAGGGATCACGGGTAGAGGTGGGAACATCGGGGTAGCGGCACGGGCTCGTTGGGCCGAAGGGCCTGTTTCCCATGCTGTTTTGCTCTTTGTTCTTTATTCTTAGGGGGTTTGATAGGATAGATGCTGAGATGATGTTTCCCTGTGTGGGAGAGTTTTGAATCAAAGGGAATAATCTCAGAGTAAGGGGTGCCCATTAGAGAAAGAGATGAGAGGGAATTTCTTCTCCCAGTCAATAGTGGATTTGTGAAATGCTTTTTATGTTGAAGCTGAGATAAATAGATCTTTAATCAGTAAAGAAATCAACAGTTTGTTGATTCAGTTTGTAGAATCAATGAATCCCTACAGTGAGAAGGAGGCTATTCAGCCCTTTAAGCCTGTACTGCCAACAATCCCACCTAGGCTCTTTCCCCATCACCCCACATATTTACCTTGCTAATCACCCTGACCCCAAGGGTCAATTTAACATGGCCAATCAACCTAACCTACATATCTTTGGAGTGGGGGCAAGAAATTGAAGCACCCAGAGAAAACCCATACAGATATGGGAAGAACATGCAGAACCCATACAGACAGTGACCCAAAGCCCAAAATGAACCCAGGTCCCTGGCGCTAAGGGGCAGCAGTGGTAACCACCATGCCACCCTTATGGGGATAAACAGGAAAGAGGTGTTGAGGATTATCACAGAAGTCATGATCTTGTTGAGTGACCCAGTACACTTAATGGTTTGAATAATCTACTCCTGTTCCATCATCTTAACTATCTTATTAGTTTATCACTGTCCTATCAAATGCTCTCAGGAGAGGATACTCGGTTAGATACCGAGTAAAGCTTCCTCTACACTCTAGAAATTAGTTTTCTCTTTCTCTCCTTCCTGCATCTCATCCACTTCCAAGGCTGAGTTCAGTTGTCCAGTTCCCCATGAGGCAGCCAGACTCCCTCAGGCACCTGTCTATGCAGAGTGGGCTTGTTTGCTGAGACTGGAGTTGTCTGTTCGAGTCTGTCGATTCCAGCGAATAACAGCTCTCTGTCCCTCCACCCCCGGTGTGGGGGGCTGCAGTAAAATCCTCTCCTGGCTGCCTGTGAGTCTTGGTAACAGCCCCATCAGAACTGGTCAAAACAAGATCACACTGTCAACACCCCCAACCCTAACTGACTGCCACCACCCACATCCTCTCTCCCACCCTCTCCCCAACTCTTGAATCGGCTTTGCAGGTGGAGGGTGTGGTCAAGAAGGCGTATGGTGTACTATTCTTCATTAACCAAGGGAGTTGGGAGGTAATGCTCCAACTTTATAAGACCCTTGTCAGATCCCACTTGGGAATACTGTGCGCAGTTCTAGTCACCTCATTACAAGAAAGATGTGGAAGCTATTGAAAGGATGCAGAGGAGATTTACAAGGATGTTGCCTGGATTGAGAGGCATGCCTTATGAAGATAGGTTGAGGGAGTTCAGTCTTTTCTCCTTGGAGAGATGAAGGATGAGAGATGATCTGATAGAGGTTTATACAGTGTTGAGAGGTATAGATAGGATGGATTCTCAGAGGCTATTTCCCAGGGCTAAAATGGTCACTACGAGAAGTCACAGGTTTAAGGTGCTGGGAAGCAAGTACAGAGGAGATGTTAGGGATAAGTTTTTCACTCAGAGGGTGGTGAGTGAATGGAATCGGCTGCCGTCGGTGGTGGTAGAGGCGAACTCGCTGGGGTCTTTTAAAAGACTTCTGGATGAGTACATGGGATTTAATGGGATTGAGGATTATAGATAGGCCTAGTAGATAGGGATATGATCGGCAAGGGATTAGATACAGAGTAAAGCTCCCTCTACACTGTTCCCCCATCAAACACTCCCAGGACAGGTACAGCACGGGGTTAGATACAGAGTAAAACTCCCTCCACACTGTCCCCATCAAACATTGGTGTTGCTAAGTTCTTACTGAGTTCTTCCCATCAAACATTCTCAGGACAGGTACAGCATGGGGTTAGATACAGAGTAAAGCTTCCTCTACACTGTCCCCCCATCAAACACTACCAGGACAGGCACAGCAAGGTTAGTTGTTTTACAGAGGGTTTACAATTTTGCAGTGTTGCCATTTCCACATCATTCCCTCTCTATCTAACACAGCTCATAGGTCACCAATCCCACATGAATTCTGTCTGTGTAACACCACAGGAAGCTAACAGGAGGAATGCAGGCAGAACCTTTACAGCTCTGGGCAGAACTCCAAGCTCAACTGAAATGAAATTACCAAATGGTAGAAAAATGCGGAAGTGGGAGATTGAGAGAGATGAGAATGAATCCTGTTACTGACTTCCTTTTGAATAAAATTTTAAATTGCAGCATGGCTATTTAAGTGCGAGTTAAGAAGCAGGCCAGGGAACACTAGACTACAAAGAAAAGCCAAAGGTGGATTTAGTTTAAAATTTGCTTTTGATGCTAAACCGCCTCCCTGAAAGCTGCTGAGGACACGGTTTGGTGCAATTTTTCTTGTTTTCCCTGTGGGCATGCATTCTGTTGTAGGTATTGGCCATAGCCCAGCAGTGACTCACTCTCCTGTAAACAGAGAATGTCTTCAACACCCCACTCTAACCCTTCAGTCACAAATTCCAGGCTGACACTCCCAGTGCATTATTAAGGAAAAGCTGCACTGTCAGAAGAGTAATCCCTGAGAGTGCCGCACTGTCACAGGGTCAGTGCCGCACTGTCACAGGGTCAGTCCTGAGGACTGCTGCACTATCATAGGTGCTACATTTCAGACGAGACATTAAAGTGAATGCCTGTTGTCCTCTCAGATGCATGTTAAAGATTGAATGGTAACATTCAAACAAGTGCAGGGAACCTCTTCCCAGTGTCCTGGTCAATAATTAACTCACCACTCAAAATGATGAGCTGGTTAATCGCCTTTCCACAGTTTAAGACCTTGCTGGGTATAAATTTGGTTCTGTGTGTCCAACAGTGACTATATTTATCACATAGCACAGAATATTGAGATTTATGATAAAATATAAGCTTGTTCTCTCCCTCTGCCTGCATTACTAACATGCCAGGATCAATGACGTTACTCTCCAAACCTCCCTGGCCATGTAGTAAACTCAGCCTCAGAAATTAATTTCTCACCATTAAGTCAGGGTTATTGCTGAAAGAAAGTGGGACTGACTGTCAAGCACTCAGCTGGCTTGATTGCTCTGAGTTCTGGTATTACCCCCAAGTTAATTGCATTTACACCAGGATGTAAATGGAATTAGGCATATAAAAGAACATTTTCTCTGGGAGACTTGGGGCACTAAGAAGAGGAGATATTTGAGCAGTGGAGATACTGGATAGGCTTATTGACCGAGACATTATAAGGGTTTGAGGAGAAAATTCCAGAAGGTAGAGCTGAGTGGCTGGAAGAGGGAAGAACAGGGAAGTTTCAGAAATATAAGAGTCTGAGCAGAAGGATATGGAAATGGGGAAAAGAAAGTGGAGCATTTAGATCGGAATGAACATAGAACATAGAACATTACAGCACAGAACAGGCCCTTCGGCCTTCGATGTTGTGCCGACCAAAATAAAAAGCAATGCCCCTCCAAACTAAACCATTCCCTTCTCTTCCATATACTTATCAATTAACCTCTTAAACGCCACCAAACTTGGCGCATCTACAACAGCTGCAGGCAGGGCATTCCACTCCCTAATCACCCTTTGAGTAAAGAACCTACCTCTGATATCCGTCCTATAACTCATACCCCTTAATTTAAAGCTGTGTCCCCTCGTGCTAGCTTTCTCCATCCTAGGAAAAAGGCTATCACTGTCCACCCTATCTAAACCTCTAATCATCTTATATGCTTCAATAAGATCCCCTCTTAGCCGCCTCCTTTCTAACGAAAACAACCTCAAATCCCTCAACCTCTCTTCATAAGACCTGCCCTCCATACCAGGCAACATCCTGGTAAACCTCCTCTGTACCCTCTCCAATGCCTCCACATCTTTCTTATAATGTGGGGACCAGAACTGCACACAATACTCCAAGTGCGGCCGCACTAGAGTTTTGTACAGTTGCAACATGATGCTGCGGCTCCTAAATTCAATCCCCCTACCAATAAAAGCTAAGACTCCATATGCCTTCTTAACAACTTTATCCACTTGACTGCCTACTTTCAGGGATCTATTGACACATACACCAAGATCCTTCTGTTCCTCAACACTATTAAGAGCCCTACCATTAGCCCTATACTCTACACATTTATTGTTCCTGCCAAAGTGCATTACCTCACACTTTTCCACATTAAACTCCATTTGCCACCTCTCGGCCCAGCTCTGCAACTTGTCCAAGTCACTCTGTAAACTAAAACACCCCTCTTCACTATCTACCACACCACCAACTTTAGTATCATCTGCAAATTTACTGATCCATCCCTCAATACCCTCATCCAGATCATTTATAAAAATTACAAACAGCAGGGGCCCCAAAACAGACCCCTGAGGCACACCACTCGTCACCGAACTCCACGATGAATATCTCCCATCAACCACCACCCTCTGTCTTCTATCTGCCAGCCAATTCCTAATCCAATTAGCTAAATCACCCTCTATTCCACACATCTGCATTTTCTGTAGAAGTCTTCCATGGGCCACCTTATCAAACGCCTTACTAAAGTCCATATATACTACATCAACCGCCTTACCCCCATCCACCTCTCTGGTCACTTTCTCAAAAAACTCAATGAAGTTAGTAAGGCATGACCTACCCTTCACGAAACCATGCTGACTATCCCCAATCAATTCATTTCTCTCTAAATAACTATAAATCCTATCCCTAATAATTCTCTCCAATACCTTGCCCACAACAGAAGTAAGACTCACTGGCCTATAATTCCCAGGAAGGTCTCTCTTCCCCTTCTTAAACAATGGGACCACATTCGCCATCCTCCAGTCCTCCGGAACCACACCCGTAACCAACGAGGACCTGAAGATCAGAGCCAGAGGCTCTGCAATCTCCTCTCTTGCCTCCCAGAGAATCCTAGGGTAAATCCCGTCCGGCCCAGGGGACTTATCCAACTTCAAACCCTCGAGAATTTCTAGCACATCCTCCCTATCTACTACAATACTTCCCAATTTGCAACCCTGTACCTCAGTGTTCTCCATAGCTACATTTCCAGCACTCTGCGTGAATACCGAAGAGAAATATTTATTCAGTGCCTCACCAATCTCTTCAGGCTCCACGCACAACTTCCCACTGCTGTCTATGACTGGCCCTAATCTTGCCCTAACCAATCTTCTATTCTTAACATATCGAAAGAAAGCTTTAGGATTCTCCTTAATCCTATCAGCCAACATCTTCTCGTGTCCCCTCTTAGCTCTCCTCAATTCACTTTTTACCTCCTTCCTGGCTAATCTATAGCTATCCATTGCACTAACCTTTTACCCAGTAAAATTAAAGCAGAATATTTCAGATGTTGTAAATCTGAGACAAAATGAGAAGAAGTGGGATAGCTTGATCTTGGATTTGCACATAGCTCGGCACAACATTGAGGGCGGAAGTGCTTGTACTGTGCTGTACTGTTCTATATGTTTATAAATAGAAGTTGCTGAAAATACACAGCAGGTGTGGCAGCATCAGTTGAGAACAAAACAAAGTTAGCATTTTGAGTCTGTGTTTCTCTTCTTCAGAGAAATTATCCCATCTCCTTTGTGACCCGGGTTTTGATGAAGTTTATGCTGATAAGGTTAGAGGCTGTTATTTATGGGCTTCAAGAGTTCCAAGTGAAATTAACTGGGTAATCTCAGCCCAGTCGCTGATATTGCAGCATGCTGGGGCACAGATCTCCATCTGACAGACATCTTGATAAGGTCTCCCATGCAAGATTTCTTAAGAAGGTGAGAGGGCATGGGATCCAAGGGGTTTTGGCGTTGTGGATCCAGAACTGGTTTGCCTGCAGAAGGCAAAGAGTGGTTGTGGATGGTCTTATTCTGCATGGAGGTCAGTCACCAGTGTGGAGTGCCCCAGGATCTGTTCTAGGACCCTTGCTGTTTGGTATTTTCATAAATAACCTGAATGAGGGAGTGGAGGAATGAGTTAGTAAGTTCGCCAATGATACGAAAGTTGGTGGTGTTGTGGATAATCTGGAAAGATGTCTGAAGTTGCAGCATGATATAGATAGGATGCAAGACTGGGTGGAGAAGTGGCAGATGGACTTCAAAACGGATATATGTGTGGTGGTCCATTTTGGCAGGACCAATGGGATGAAGGAGTACAATATCAAGGAGTCGTGGCAGTGTTGAGGAGCAGAAGGACCTTGGGATCTGGGTCCATAGGACTCTTAAATTGGCCCCACAGGTGGAGGATGTGGTCAAGAAGGCATATGGTGTGCTGACCTTCATTAATAGAGGGATTGAGTTTAGGAGTCGGGAGGTAATGCTCCAACTTTGTAAGACCCTTATCAGACCCCACCTGGAATACTGTGCGCAGTTCTGGTCACCTCACTACAGGAAGGATGTGGAAGCTATTGAGAGGGTGCAGAGAAGATTTACAAGGATGTTGCCTGGATTGAGAGGCATGCCTTATGAAGATAGGTTGAGGGAGCTAAGTTTCTTCTCCCTGGAGAGACGAAGGTTGAGAGGCAACCTGATAGAGGTTTATAAAATGTTGAGAGGTATAAATAGGGTGGATTCTCGGATGCTATTTCCCAGGGCTGAAATGGTCATTGCGAGGGGGACACAGGTTTAAAATGCTGGGATGCAAGTACAGAGGAGATGTTAGAGGTAAGTTTTTCACTCGGAGGGTGGTGAGTGAGTGCAATCAGCTGCCATTGGTGGTGGTAAAGGCAAACTCGCTGGGGTCTTTTCAAAGACTTCTGAATGAGTATATGGGATTTAATGGATTGGGAGTTACAGATAGTTCCATGGCCTAGTAGGTATAGATTTGATCAGTGCAACTTGGGCCGAAGGGCCTGTTTGTGCTGTAGTGTTCTATGTTCTACACCTCTGATCACAGTGTCTAAAACACTCTGTGGCACTCGTTCCTCACAGTATCTATCTCCATGAAATTTCTCATAACTCGATTTTAAGAAGCACATGTGCACATTAATCACCTAACAACATACCAAATACAACAGACAGCATTTGATAGTACTGTTTCAGCACTCACTGATTAAATATTCATCAACTCTCAGAATCTACAAGTCATCCCTCTTTGATTTGATTTATTATTGTCATATAGAACATGCTATATTGGATCTGGTACTATGAAATGAGGTAGATAGAATTAGGGATATTCATGTGAGGGATCCTCTTGGAACAAGTGATCATAGTATGGTAGAATTTATGATGCAGATGGAGGATGAGGTAGAAGCATCCCAGACCTGTGTACTATGTTTGAATAGAGGGGACTATGATAGGATGAGAGAGGAATTGGCAACTGTGGATTGGACGAATGCGCTGGTTGGTAGGACGGCTGAGGAACAGTGGGGGATTTTTAAAGAGATCTTTTTCGGTACTCAGCAAAAATATATTCCGATGGTGAAGAAGGGAAAATCAGCCATGGTTCTCCAAGGAAATTAAGGAGAGTATTAAATCAAAAGCTGAGACGTTCAGAACGGGTAAAAACAGTGGGCGATCAGAGGATTGGGAAAGTTTCAAACAACAGCAGAGAGTGACTAATATGGTTTTTAAAAAAAGGAAAGATAGAATATCCAAACTAGCTCAAAATATCAAAAAGGACAGTAAAAGTTTTTATTAATATATAAAGCATAGGAAGATGCCCAGAGTTAATGTAGGACCCTTGGAGGATGAGAGGGGTGGTTTAATGGTAGATGACAGGGAGGATGTGCTAGAAATTCTTGAGGGTTTGAAGTTACATAAGTGCCCTGGGCCGGACAGGATTTACTCTAGAATTCTCTGGGAGGCGAGAGAGGCGATTGCAGAGCCTCTGGCTCTGATCTTCAGGTCGTCGTTGGTTACGGGTATAGTGCCAGAAGACTGGAGGATAGCGAATGTAATCCCATTGTTCAAGAAGGGGAAGAGAGACTTTCCGGGGAATTATAGGCCGGTGAGTCTTACTTCTGTTGTGGGCAAAGTATTGGAGAGAATTATTAGGGATAGGATTTATAGTTATTTAGAGAGAAATGAATTGATTGGGGATAGTCAGCATGGTTTTGTGAAGGGTAGGTCGTGCCTTACTAACCTTATTGAGTTTTTTGAAAAAGTGACCAAAGAGGTGGATGGGGGTAAGGCGGTTGATGTGGTATATATGGACTTTAGTAAGGCGTTCGATAAGGTGGCCCATGGAAGGCTTCTGCAGAAAATGCAGATGTATGGGATTGAGGGTGATTTAGCTAATTGGATTAGGAATTGGCTAGCAGATAGAAGACAGAGGGTGGTGGTTGATGGAAGATATTCATCGTGGAGTTCGGTTACAAGTGGTGTACCTCAGGGATCTGTTTTGGGGCCCCTGCTGTTTGTAATTTTTATAAATGATCTGGATGAGGGTATTGAAGGATGGATTAGTAAATTTGCGGATGACACCAAAGTCGGAGGAGTGGTAGATAGTGAAGAGGGGTGTTCTAGTTTGCAGAGAGACTTGGACAAGTTGCAGAGCTGGGCCGAGAGGTGGCAAATGGAGTTTAATGTGGAAAAGTGTGAGGTAATTCACTTTGGCAGGAATAACAAATGTGTAGAGTATAGGGCTAATGGTAGGACTCTCAATAGTGTTGATGAACAGAGGGATCTTGGTGTATATGTGCATAGATCCCTGAAAGTTGGCAATCAAGTCGATAAGGTTGTTAAGAAGGCATATGGAGTCTTAGCTTTTATTGGTAGGGGGATTGAATTTCGGAGCCGCAACGTCATGTTGCAACTGTACAAAACTCTAGTGCGGCCGCACTTGGAGTATTGTGTGCAGTTCTGGTCCCCGCATTATAAGAAAGATGTGGAGGCATTGGAGAGGGTACAGAGGAGGTTTACCAGGATGTTGCCTGGTATGGAGGGCAGGTCTTATGAAGAGAGGCTGAGGGATTTGAGGTTGTTTTCGTTAGAAAGAAGGCGGCTAAGAGGAGACCTTATTGAAACATATAAGATGATTAGAGGTTTAGATAGGGTGGACAGTGATAGCCTTTTTCCTAGGATGGAGAAAGCTAGCACGAGGGGACATAGCTTTAAATTAAGGGGTGGTAGTTATAGGACGGATGTCAGAGGTAGGTTCTTTACCCAGAGGGTGGTAAGGGTATGGAATGCCCTGCCTGCGTCAGTTGTAGATGCGCCAAGTTTGGTGGCGTTTGAGAGGTTAGTAGATAAGTTTATGGACGAAAAGGGAATGGTTTAGGTTAGAGGGTCATTGCTTTTTCCTAATTGGTCGGCGCAACATCGAGGGCTGAAGGGCCTGTTCTGCGCTGTAATGTTCTATGTTAAGGATGTTGCCTGGATTGGGAGGCATGCCTTATGAAGACAGATTGAGGGAGCTGGGACTGTTCTCCCTGGAGAGACAAAGGTTGAGAGGCGACCTGATAGAGGTTTACAAGATGTTGAGAGGAATAGATAGGGTGGACGCTCAGAGACTATTTCCCAGGGCTGAAATGGTCGCGACGAGAGGGCACAGATTTAAGGTGCAGGGAAGCAAGTACAGAGGGGATGCTAGGGGAAAGTTTTTCACTCAGAGGGTGGTGAGTGAATGGAATCGGCTGCCGTCGGTGGTGGTCGAGGCGAACTCGCTGGGGTCTTTTAAAAGACTTCTGGATGAGTATATGGGATCCAATGGGATTGGGGGTTATAGATAGGTCTATGGCTGGGTAGGTTTTTGACGTGTTCGGCACAACTTGTGGGCCGAAGGGCCTGTTTGTGCTGTAGTGTTCTATGTTCTATGTTCTATTTTCTATATGGCAGAAACCTTGAATAAGTTTTTTGTGTCGCTCTTTACAGAGGAGGATGTAAATAGCTTGCCCGAAATTAAGGATAGAAAGGTGATAGGAGATGAGGTCCTTGATGAGATTACAGTCACTAGAGAGGTAGTGCTTGATAGACTAACAGGGCTGACGGCAGATGAGTCCCCGGGACCAGATGGAATGCATCCCAAGGTCCTCAAGGAAATGGCAGAGGTGATAGCGGATGCCCTAGTAATTATGTTTCAGAATTCGTTAGACTCTGGAAAAGTGCTGGAAGATTGGAAAACGGCTAATGTTACACTGTTGTTTAAAAAAGGTAGCAGGCAGAAGGCAGGGAATTCTAGGCTGGTTAGTTTAACGTCTGTAGTCGGAAAAATGCTTGAATCTGTTGTCAAAATAGAAATAACGAGGCACCTGGATATGAACGGTTTGATCAGGCAGACGCAGCACGGATTCGTGAAGGGGAAGTCGTGCTTGACGAATTTATTGGAGTTCTATGAGGAAGTGACTAAACAAAGAACAAAACAGTACAGAAAACAGGCCCTTCGGCCCAATGAGCCTGTGCTGCCACCTCGATGTTCCCACCTCTACCCATGATCCCTGTCTATGTTTATAGATCTGTGGATTAAAAACCAAATTTGAGACAATTTAGGGAGAATTTGTTTTGCCAATTAGCCTAAGAGCACATTTTTGGGATGTGGGAGGAAACCGGAGCACCCAGAGAAAACCCATGCAAGCACAGGGAGAATGCGCAAACTCCCACAGACACAGGCCCAAATCCATGTATCTGCACAGCACAGCGATAAATTCTCCCTCAGTGCATCCAAACAGGCGCCGGAGTGTGGCGGCTAGGGGACTCCCACAATAACCTCACTGCAGTGCCAATGCAAGCCTACTTATGACATTGAATTAATATTAGTGATATTAATTCAGTCTTCTAGCTCTCTAACTCCTCTAAATTCCTCTGATTAGAGGTTAGAAGTATAAACACACATGGTCTTATCAAGTGTTATGGAGATAAGGTGGGAAAGTAGGGTTTAGGATCATACCTGATCAATGATTTCACTGAATGGCGGAATAGACTTGTTGGACCAAATGGTCTATTTCTGCTGCCTTATCTTATGGTGAAGAAAAGTTTAATTAAAAAATTTACCATAATTCTTTTAAGCTGTTATGGGGAGGTATGATGTAGTGGTACGGTCGCTGGATTAGTAAGAGAACGAGAGTAATGCACCAGGGACCTGGGTTTGAATCCCACCACAGCAGATGGCAAAAACTGGAATTCAATAAAAATCTGGAATTAAAAGTCTAATGATAACCATCAAACTATCATCGATGGTCATAAAAACTCAGCTAGTTCAATAATGCCATTTAAGGAAGGAAATGTGCCGTCCTTACCTGGTCTGACCTCCAGGTCCATAGCAATGTGGTTGATACTAAAATGCTCTCTAAGGGCAAGTAGGGATGGAGAATAAATGCTGGCCCAGCCAGTGACAGTCACATCCCATGAACAAATATATACTTCAAATAAATTATAGTACGCATATGACAATTCAATGCATTGCCAGATATCATAGAACATAGAACAATACAGCACAAACAGGCCCTTCGGCCCACGAGTTGTGCCGATCACATCTACCAATCCACAGACCTATCTATAACCCCCTATCCTATTCTTTTCCATATACTCATCCAGAAGTCTTTTAAAAGACCCCAGTGAATTTGCCTCAACAACCTCTGACGGCAGTCGGTTCCATTCACTCACCACCCTCTGAGTGAAAAACCTACCCCTGACATCTCCATTGTATTTGCTTCCCTGCACCTTAAATCTGTGTCCTCTCGTATTGACCATTTCCGCTCGGGGAAATAGTCTCTGAGAGTCCACCCTATCTATTCCTCTCAACATTTTATAAACCTCTACCAGGTCGCCTCTCAACCTACGTCTCTCCAGTGAGAAGAGTTCCAGCTCCCTCAACCTATCTTCATAAGGCCTGCCTCCCAATCCAGGCAGCATCCTTGTAAATCTCCTCTGAACTCTCTCAATAGCCTCTACATCCTTCCTATAATGAGGCGACCAAAACTGCACACAATACTCCACCTGGGGTCTGACAAGAGTCTTATAGAGCTGCATCATTACCTCCTGACTCCTAAACTCTATTCCTCGATTAATGAAGGCCAGTACACTGTACGCCTTCTTGACCACTTCCTCCACCTGCGAGGCCGATTTAAGAGTTCTATGGACCCGGACCCCGAGATCCTTCTGCTCTACAACACAGCTAAGACTCCTACCCCTTATATTGTACTCCTTATATTGTAAACCTAAACACTTCACTGTTGTACAGTGCATTTCTCATGGAACAATTAATAATTTCTTCTTCAACATAACTGTGATGACACATCAAACAAATCCAAACAATCCACGACACTATTTGATGTCCTGGTTATATGTTTATCCCAAAACAAATATCGCTAAACTAAGATGACCTGGTCATTATCACATTGCTGATTGTGGAATCTTGCTGTGTACAGATTGGCTGCTGCATTTCCTAAATTACAACAGAAATAACATTTTAAAAATACTTCTTTGGCTGTGAAGTGTTTTGAAACATCCCAACATTCTGAAATGTGCATCAGAAAAACAAGTCTTTCTTTTTATCCAGGCAGAGAAACCTTGGCTTCTGCCAAAACTACCCCAGGTGATGGAACTCTGAACCTGCTGGAGGTGTTGCACGAAATATTTAGATTCACAAATATTTTCATTCAGTGCCCAGCAGTTCAGCTCCATTCAGAACCATACTTTCCGCCACATCACTATTTCATAACTCCAGCAACAAGAATGGAAAGCTGTAAATAAATATTGATCAGAGAGTCAGGAGGAGATCTGGTTGCCCAGAAACTGGCACTCACCCCTGGTTCAGGTCATTCTCTGTGTTGTCCAGCCAGAGCCGAACTGCAACTGCATTGCCTTCTCGGCACTGGGTAAAGATGTCATCCATCCTGTTCTCCTTCTCCCAGCTGCTCCAACTCTGCTTCCGTTAAACACCACGTGTGGAAGATGAACGGAATGTTAACTGAATGAAGACATCCACCAGGTCCGATCGCAGGACAGTCAGAATCCAATTTTATCAACAATGCGATCTGAAAGGAAGTTGGAATTTCAGATATAACTGCCAGCACCATCCACATTCCAGAGCCGCTGGCTCGTGAACATTACCCAGATAACCAATAAACTCTCTCTCTCCCACTTCAGCATCCAACTGCATTGGGAAACACTGGCAAGATTGAGACACGTATTCAGTTTCCCACATCCCCAAACTTCACTATCTCCCCGGTCTCTGTCTGAGGCTCAACCAAACCATTCATAACTTTGCAGTCCTATTTATTTATTTTTATTAGTGTCACAAGTAAGCTTACATTAACACTACAATGAAGTTACCACACTCGGGCACCTGTTTGAGTACACTGAGGGAGAATTAAGTATAACCAATGCACCCTAACCAGCATATCTTTCGGACTCATGCTGCGTTTCTAAATCCATACCTATTCAATCATTGTTCCACTTGATGGAGCTGTGGAAATAAGGGAGGAAAAAGTCCTCACCTCTTAATATCAGATTACACCGGGGACTAACAGAAGTAAAATTCAGAAACATTTTCATTTCGTGCCCAGCAGTTCAACTCCATTCAGAACCACACTTCCCACCACGTCACTATTTCGTACCTCCAGCAACAATAGTGGAAAGCTGTAAATAAACACTGTTCAGAGAGTCAGGAGGATGTCAGCTTGCCCAGAAATTATCAGCCATAATTTCTGATTATCAGTGGGTAGTAGAAGCTCCTCTAAGTCAGAATTCAATTCCACTACAGACACTTCAGGCTGACACTCCCAGTTCAGTCCTGCACTGTAGGACGCATTTTGTTGGATATTTCATTAAACGATTGCTGTATCTGGTCCTCATGTCATAGAGTCATCAGCCCAATTTGTCCATGCCACTTTTTTTTAAACCCTTAAACTAATCTCAAGTGCTTGCATTTTCCCATATCCCTTGATACTCATCTTACCCAAGTAACTATCTAATTGCTTTTTAAAAACAAAATTGTACCCACCTCTACTGCTATCTGTGGCAGCTTGTTCCAGACACTCACCAACCTCTGTGAAAAAATTGCTCCTCTGTTCCCTTTTGTATCTCTCCTCTCTCACCTTAAACCTATGCCCTCTAGTTTTAGACTCCCCTACCTTTGGGAAAAGATATTGACTATCTAGTTGATCTGTGCCCCTCATTATTTTATAGACCTCTATAAGAACACCCCTCAGCCTCCTATGCTCCAGAAAAAAAAGTCCCAGTCTATCCAGCCTCTCCTTATAACTCAATCCATCAAGTCCCGGTGGCATCCTAATAAATCTTTTCTGCACTCTTTCTAGTTTAATAATATCCTTCCTGTAATAGGGTGACTAGAACTATACACAGTATTGCAAGTATGGCCTTACCAATATCTTGTACAACTTCAACAAGTTGTCCCAATTCTTGTATTCAATGTTCTGACCGCTGAAATCAAGCATGCCGAATGCCTTCTTCACTATTCTGTCCACCTGTGACTCCACTTTCAAGGAGCTATGTACACGTACCCCTAGATCTCTTTGTTCTGTAACTCTCCCCAGCGCCCTACCATTAACTGAATAAGTCCTGCCCTGGTTCAATCTACCAAAATGCACCACCTCACATTTGTCTAAATTAAACTCCATTTGCCACTCATCAGCCCACTGCCCAATTGATCTAGATCCCGTTGCAGTGGGAGATAACGTGGATGTTAAAGATCCCATTGCACCATTCAAAAAGAATATGGGAGTTCTCTGCAACCAACATCTCAAAGAACAGGTTAATTAAAGCAAAATATTACAGATGTTGGAAATTTGAAATAAAACAGAAAATGCTGGAAAAACTCAACACACAGGCAGCCTCTGCATTGCAAGAGAAGCAGAGTTGAATACAACTTTCCTGCAGAGGGTTTCCAGCACTTTCTCACCCAGCACAGATGGTCTGTCTCTCTATCCTCCCACAAACTCTGGACCAGATTCCGCTGCAAGGGAGCGTACAGACTATGACCCAGATAATCCAGACGCTGCTGACTCTGTTCTTTTTTCCCTTAGACTTCTAAGCACTGGAATGTCCTCCTTGAAATCTGTGAATCAGGAGTGTTTAAGAAAAGTTGTTTGTGTTGACAGCTTCCCGACACTTAAATTCCAAATCCCCCCGAGTTGTGCATATTTGAAGATGGGAGAATTAACTAAGTTATGAGTTTAAATGCAACTCACTTGCATATGTAAGGATGAAAAAACAAGGTTCAGTTGGGTCACTTGAGGGTTACAAGATAGCTGGGAATGTAAAAGAAAGGACATAGGAGAGCTAAGAGGGGGCATGAGAAGTCCTTGGCGAGTCAAATGAAGGAAAACTCCAAGGCTTTTTATTCTTATGTGAGAAATAAAAGAATGACCAGTGTGAGGTCAGGCGGTCAAGGATAGTAGTGGGAACTTGTGTACTGAGTCAGAAGAGATAAGTGAGGCGTTGAATGAATACTTTCCTTCAGTGTTTACTAAAGAGAGGGACCATGTTTTTCAGAATGTGTGAGAGATACAGGCTGATAGGATGGAGGAGCTAGATGTTCTGAGGGAAGATGAATTTGCAATTTTGAAAAACCTGAGGGTTGATAAGTCCCCTGGGCCAGATGGGAAACACATCCTAGGATACTTTGGGAGGCAAGGAATGAGATTGCAGAGCCTTTAGCTTTGGTCTTTGGGTCCTCGCTGTCCATGGGGATTGTCATGATGTAGATTGGACTTTAAGTTGGTGCTGTGAGACTTCTTACACAGGGATTGTGCCAGAGGACTGGAGAGTGGCAAATGTTGTTCCTCTCTTCAAGAAAGGAAATAGGAATGACCCTGCTAATTAGAGGCCGGTTAGTCTTACTTCGGTGATTGGTAAGTTAATGGAAGGGTCCTGAGAGATAGGATTTATGACCATTTGGAAAGATGCAGCTTAATCTGGGATAGTCAGCACAGTTTCATGAGGGTTAAGTCCTGCCTCACAAATTTGATTGAATTATCTGAGAAGGTAACTAAGTGTGTGGATGAAGGTCGAGCAGTTGGATTTTAATAAGGTGTTTGATAAGGTTCCCCACGGTAGGCTCATGAAGAAAGTAAGGAGGTGTGAGATAGAAGGAAATTTGGCCGATTGGATAAGTAACAGGCTGTGTCATAGAAGACAGAGGATGATGGTGGAGAGAAAATTTTCAGACTGGAGGCCAGTTACCAGCGGTATATCACAGGGATCAGTGCTGGGTCCTCTGCTATTTGTGATTTTTATCAATAACTTGAAAGAGGGGGCTGAAGAGTGAGTTAGTAAATTTGCTGATGACACCAAGATTAGGTGGAGTAGGATGAGGTGGATGGCTGGTGCAAGCTGCAAAGAGACATTGATAAGGTGCAGAGCTAGGCAGAAAAGCGGCAGATGCGTTTAATCCTAATAAGTGTGAGGTGATTCATTCTGGTAAGATAAATTTGAATGTGGATTACAGGGTCAATGGCAGGGTTCTGAGGAATGTGGAGGAATAGAGAGCTCTTTGGGTTCATATCCACAGAACTCAAAATTGCCACTCACGTGTATAGAACCGTAAAGCTGTAAACGTGTATAGAACCGTAAACGTGTATAGAACTGATAGCGTTTACTAACAGGAGGTTTGAGTTTAAGAGCCAGGGGGTTATACTGCAACTATACCAGACCTTGGTGAGACCAGATTTGAAATATCATGTGCAGTTCTAGTCTACTCACTATAAGAAGGACGTGAGGAAGCATTGGAGAGAGTGCAGAGGAGATTTACCAGGATGCTGCCTGGTTTGGAGGGTAGATTTTACGAGGAAAGGTTGAGGGAGCTGGGGCTTTTCTCTTTACAGCGGAGGAGAATGAGAGGTGACTCAATAGAAGTTTATAAGATGATGAGGGGGATAGATAGAGTGGACGCGTAGAGACTATTTCCTCGGGTGGATATAGCTATTACTAGGCAGCATAACTATAAGGTTCATGGTGGGAGATATAGGAGGGATATCTGAGGTAGATTGGAGTGGTTGGAGTATGGAATACACTGTCTGCTGTGATAGTGGAGTCGGATACTTTAGGAACTTTCAAGCGGTTATTGGATAGGCACACGGAGCACTCCAGAATGATAGGGAGTGGGATAGCTTCATCTTGGGTTCGGACATAGCTCGGCACAACATTGAGGGCCGAAGGGCCTGTACTGTGCTGTACTATTGTATGTTTCTACATTTTTACAAGTACTCCAGAATGAGACTGTTCTCTGTAATTGTATCTGGCAACTAAAACAAAAATCACAGGCTAATGTTTATAATTTAAATGCTCTGGAGGACAAGATACACTAGAGGCTGTCATTCTGATAAGGTCATAGCTAAGAGTGAAATTTAGCAACATACAGTAGGAATCAGCCATTCAGTCCTTCGAGCCTGCTCCACCATTCAAATGGATTGTGGTCTCAATTCCACTTTATGTCTGCCCCTATCCATAACTTTTGATTCCCTTGCCTAAAAAATCTGTGTCTTGTCTAATTCTAAGAGGCAACCTTCATTATTTTGCAGAGAACAGAATTTCACATACAAATGAACCTTTGGGAGAAAATGTTTCTCCTCATCTGTCTTAAAAGAGACTTATTTTAAAACAGTGACACCTGGTTTTAGTCTGCCTCACAAGAGGAAACATCCTTCCAGTATCCATTCCGTCAATTCCCCTCAGGGTTTTACCTATTTCAGTAAGATTATCTCTCATTATTCTGAACTCCAATGAGTCGAGGCCCAACCTGTTCAACCTCTCGTCATAACCCTTCATTCTAGGAATGAGTTGTGAGAATGTTATCTGAACTGCTTCTAAATAATGAGCCGAAGCTGTACGTTGTATTCCAGATGTGGCGATTTCACCAGTGCTCTGTACAACTGCAGCAAAACTTCCCGACTTTAATATTCCATTCCCCTTGCAAAAACACCAACATTCCATTTGCCTTCCTAATCACACATGTACCTACATCCTAATGTTTTGTGCTTCATATACCAAGACACCCAGCTGCTTCTGTACCTCAGAATTGTGCAATGACGCTATGTATGGTATGTTTTGTCTGTATAATGCACAAGAAACAATATTTTTCACTGTATATTAATACATGTGACAATAATAAATCAAATCAAATACTTTCCTACCTATCCTTAAGGGTCACTGGTAAACTTAGCAACCACATGTTTGACCTCCTCATCCAAGTCATCGGTATCAATTATGAATAGTTTAGGTTCTAGCTTTGATCTCTGCAGCACTCCACTCATTAGACCATGCCAATCCAAAAGATATTTGTGCCTCCTCTCTGTTTCCTGTTAGGTAATCAGTTCTCTATCCAGGCTGTGTTATCCCCTACACCACGTGCTTTTTTTGTGGATAACCTTTGATGTGCTACCTTATCAAATGTCCATAATAATGTTTGCACAGCCAGAGATTGGAGCAGAGTTTTAACTTTGTAAACTGTTCAGATGATCACAGTGTGATTCAGACTGACATCAGACACTGTCAACCTGATCACAATGTGATTCAGACTGACATCAGGCAGAGTCAGCCTGAGCTCCTGAACCTAAATTTTATCCAATGATTTCTGGTGAAAAAGTAGAGTGCCTGGACACAAAATAAAAGCAGAAATAAACTCGGCCAGTCTGGCAGCACCTGTGGACAGAAGTAGAGTTAACATCTGGAGTCCAACATAACTTTTTTTTCTCTCTCTCTCCATAGACACTGCCAGACCTGCTGAATATTTCCAGCATTTTCTGTTTTTATTTCAGATGTCCAGCACTCGCAGCATTTTGTTTTTACTTTTTTTTAATTTATTCAAAGGATATGGGTTTTGGTGGCTGGGCTCATCCCTATCTATGGTGACTGTGGATTGGAGGAGTACGTTGGTTAGTAGGACGGCTGAACAACAGTGGATAGGTTTTTGATTGACAAGAGAATTATGGGGTTATGGGGTAAAAGCGGGAAAGTGATACTGAACCACTGCAGATCAGCCATGATCTTATTGAATGGCAGGGCAGGCTCGAGGGGCCGATGGCCTACTCCTGCTCCTATTTCTTATCTTTAAAATTATTGCATTTCACAGGGTATTTTTTAAAGAGTCAACTACATTGTGGGTCTAGAATCACACGTAGGCCCAAGTGGGTAAGTTTGGCAGATTTCCTTTCCATAAAGGACATTAGCAAACCTGATGAGGTTTTATAAGTCAGCAATGCTTTTAATTCTAGATATTTTATTGAATTCAAATTTCACCATCTGCTGCGGCAGGATTCGTGTCTGGAACCCACTGCACTGCATCTCTGGATTCCTAGTCCAGTGACAATACCATGGTGCCATCACCTCCCCTTGAGGAGTTGGTTTAGCTCAGTTGGCTGAACGGCTGGTTTGTGATGCAAAGCGATGCCAACAACTGAAGATTTTCATGAAGGTCCCACCTCAACCTTGCCCCTTACCTGAGGTGTAGTCACCTTCAAGTTAAATCACCACCAGTCAGCTTTCCTGTTTATGGTCATCTGGGACACTGGCGACTTTGCCTTTTTGTTTGTGTGCTTGGACACAATCAGACTCGTCTGCAGTTGTTTCTGACACGCTGAGCTCCCATTGTGACTGAGGAGCCAGGGCTCTGACAGGCCTCAGTGAAAAGTACTGAAACCCAACATTAAATCAGTCCCGGCAAAAGGCCTTCTGAAAAAAGAACTGAACTCCAAGGCACGTCCAGCAATGATAAAAAGCTCTACGTACATCGCACACAATCAGCAAGGCTTATAGTTACTGCAGTTAATGGTTAGCACAGCCTGTAAGTAAATTCCATAATCAGGTCACCCACGGAGACAAATCTATTGATGTCAAAAAGAGTACTGTGATAAGCGATTCTTTAAACACCTTCAGGGACTTAAACCCAAGAACAGAGAGGGCAGCAACTGGCGCTATCTGACAGAAGAAGACATTGAACAAATGCAGCCCCAGAAATATAAATAATTCATTTTAAACCAGGGCTCAAAGATGAAAGGTTTGCTTTAGGACAGTGAATGTTGTTCTCCCCTCAGCCTCCCACCCTCCAATCCAGAGACTTCCCCATACAGGCTTGACATCACCTGGGGTGGGAGGAGGGCTGACGGATACAATTTGAGTTTCAGATTTCTGATCACTGGGGCCTCTTCTGGGGCAGGAGGGATCTGTACACAAGAGATGGGTTACATCTGAATACAAGGGGATGAATATAAAATATAGGTTTGCAAGTGTTATTGGAGAGGGTTCAAACTAGATTTGTAGGGGAATGGGAACCAGAGTGCCAGAGCAGATCGTGAAGCGGGGGTGAAAATAATTTTTTTTTTTTAAAGAGCAACACAGCACGGGAAACAGGCCCTTCGGCCCAACGAGCCCGCGCCGCCGTCATAACTATATAGTCGCAATTTCATTATCCTATTATAGATTTAGGTTATTCCTAATATGGAAGACTCTCACTATAGGGACAATTTGTTTCCCAATCAGCCTAAGAGTGAATTTTTGGGTTGTGGGAGGAAACCGGAGTGCCCGGAGAAAACCCACGCAACCACGGGGAGAACGCGCAAACTCCCGCAGACACCGGCCCAATTCCAAGTGTCTGCACAGCCACATCGATAGTCTCTGAGCTGACATGGTGCCCTTCAGATGGTCCACATAAAGCACTATTTATTATAAATAAAATAATTAATAGTTCATGCAAAATCACAAATAGAAGGGTTGTGTGTGGTGGTAATAATCTTCTAAGGTGTGTCTATTTCAATGCCAGGAGTATTGTGGAGAAGGAAGACAAGTTGAGGGTATGGATTGACATGTGGAATTATGACACTATAGTCATTAGTGAAATCTGGGCTACAGGAGAAACAGGACTGGCAGAGTTCCAAGGTTTCAGGCATGATAGAGGCAGAGGGATAAAGGGTGGGGGGTGAGGGGTGACATTGCTAGTCAGGGAAAGTGTTGCAGCAGAGCTTAGGCAGGATAGATTAGGGCTTGTCTACCGAAGCCATATGGGTGGAGCTGAGAAAGCGGAAAGGTATGACCACATTAATGGGGTTGTATTATAGACCACCTAATAGTCAGCGAGAATTAGAGAAGCAAATCTGCAGAGAGATAGCAAACAACTGCTGGAAACAAAGTTGTGACAGTAGGATTTTAATTTTCCACATATAGATTGGGACTCCCATACTGTTAAAGGTCTAGATGGGGTGGAGTTTGTAAAATGTGTTCAAGAAAATTTTCTGAATCAGTATGTAAACATACCAACTAGAGAGGATGCAATATTAGATCCCCTATTAGGAAATGGGTTATGGCAGGTGATGGAAATGTTTGGATCAAGTGATCATAATGCCATTAGTTTCAACTTGATCATGGATAAAGATAGATCTGGTCCTCGGGTTGAGGTTCTAAACTGGAAAAAGGCCAAATTTGAAGAAATGATAAAGGATCTAAAAAAACTTGGATTAGGACAGGCTGTTCTCTGGCAAGGATGTGATTGGTAAGTAGGAGGCCTTCGAAAGGAGAAATTTTGAGAGTGCAGGGTTTGCATGTTCCTATCAAGATTGAAGGAAAAGTGAATAAGAATAAAGAAGCTTTGCTTTTGAGGGATATTGCAACTCCGATAAAGAGAGAGATGTATGACATATATAGGCAACATGGAATAAATAAGATGCTTGAGGAGTATAAAAAGTGCAAGAAATTACTTAAGAAGGAAATCAGGAGAGCTAAAAGACGACATGAGGTTGCTTTGGCAGTCAAGGTGAAGGATAATCCTAAAAGCTTCTACAGGTATATTAAGAGCAAACGGATAGTAAGGGATGAAATTGGTCCTCTTGAAGATCAGAGTGGTCAGCATTGTGTGGAACCAAAAGAAATGGGGGAGATATTGAATGGGTTTTTTGCATCCGTATTTATTAAGGAAACTGGCATGGAGTCTATGGAAATAAGGCAAACAAATAGGGAGGTCATGGAACCTATACAGATTAAAGGGAGGAGGTGCTTGGTGTCCTGAGGCAAATCAGAGTAGATAAATCCCCAGGACCAGACAGGGTATTCCCTCGGACTCTGAGGGAGACGAGTGTTGAAATTGCAAGGGTCCTAGCAGATATATTTAAAACGTCGATGTCCATGGGTGAGGTGCCGGATGATTGGAGGATAACTCATGTTGTTCTGTCATTTAAAAAAGGTTCAAAAAGTAATGCGGGAAATTATAGCCTGGTAAGCTTGACGTCAGTAGTAGATAAAGTATTGGAAGGCGTACAAGAATTAGGATTTACAAATACTCGGATAGACAAAGACTTATTAGAGACAGTCAACATGGCTTAGTGTGAGGTTTAACCAATCTATTAGAGTTTTTTGAGCAAGTTATCAGGAAAGTGGATGAAGGGAAGGCAGTGGATGTTGTCTACATGGACTTCAGTAAGGTCTTTGACAAGGTCGTACATGGGAGGTTAGTTAGGAAGCTTCAGTCGTTAGGTATACAAGGACAGATAGTAAACTGGATTATGCACTGGCTCAATGGAAGAAGCCAGAGTGTGGTAGCGGAGGATTGCCTCTCTGAATGGAAGCCTGTGACTAGTGGTCAGACACTAGTCTGACTTCCATTGGCTTGCAAGGGAAGTTAGAGATTGTATTAGATTTAAGGACACTTAAATCTGGTTCTCTTTTGCTGAATTTTAAACTGCTCTCAATCCTCAAACCTACTGCTTTTTCTTGCCAATGTATATACTTCTTCCTTAAATCTGATACAATCTCTAACTTCCCTTGCAAGCCAATGGTTTGGCTGCAATTCTCTTGCCACTCTTGCACCAAATAGACAATTTTTGGAGTTCACCTATTTGTTCCTTGAAAATCTGCCATTGCCAGTAGGTAGGTTCTTTATCCAGAGGGTGGTAAGGATATGGAATGCCCTGCCTGCTGCAGTTGTAGATGCACCAAGTTTGGGGGCGTTTGAGTGGTCAGTGGATAGGTTTATGGATGAAAAGGGAATGGTTTAGGTTAGAGGATCATTGCAACATCGAAGGCTGAAGGGCCTGTTCTGCACTGTAATGTTCTATGTTCTATCACTTTCCTTATTCTCCTTGCTGTCTTCTCTTTTTCTCGATTTCTCCTGCTCTGAATCTTTATATAGATTCCCATCCCTTTGCTAGATTAGTTCAAAACTCTCCCCAACTACTATAGCAAGAACCCCTCCTCGAACCCTCTCCGCCCCTCTTAAATCCTCTTGCCACTCTTGCACCAAATAGACAATTTTTGGAGCTCACCTATTTGTTCCTTGAAAATCTGCCATTGCCTGTCCACTGTCTTTAGTGCCACAGGGATCAGGGCTGGGTCCATTGCTGTTTGTCATCTGTATCAATGATCTGGATGATTATGTGGTAAATTGGATCAGCAAATTTTTGAATAGTAAAGGAATTAAGGGTTATAATGAGCAGGCAGGTAAATGGAGTTCGGTCCACAAAATGATTAGCCATGATCTTATTGAATGGCGGAGCAGGCTCGAGGGGCCACTTGGCCTACTCCTGCTCCTTGTTCTTATGTTCTTAATTTCCCCAAAGCTATTTTGCATCCTCCCACTCATCAACTCTGTCTACACTTCCCGCTGCCTCGGAAAAGCAGCCAGCATAATCAAGGTCCCAATGCGCCCCAGACATTCTCTCTTCCACGTTCTTCTGTCAGGAAAAAGATACAGAAGTCTGAGATTATGTACCAACCAACTCGAGAACAGCTTCTTCCCTGCTGCTGTTAGGCTATTAAATGGACCTACCTGCACCCTATGACAATAATACTACATTCTGCACTCTTTCGTTTCCTTCTCCATGAACATGTCTGTATAGCATGCACGAAACAATAGAACACTGCAGCACAAACAGGTCCTCCAGCCCACATGCCCACAATACTTTTCACTGTATACTAATACATGTGACAATAATAAATCAAATCAAGATTTCTTTCATTTTTCACCAAAACTTGTGTTTCTCAGAATTTCCAGTACATTATTAATGTCTTCCATTGTGAAGACAGAAGTATGAAATTAGTTCCTCAGCCATTTCTTTATTCCCCATTACGAATTCCCCCGTTTCTGACTATAAGGAGCCTACATGTGTTTTGTCAATTTTTTCCTCTTTACAAACCTGTTGAAATCTTTTATCAGTTTTTATGTGCCCCGCTAGCTTACTTTCATACTGTATTTTTCCCTTCTTAAATCAATCCCTTGGTTCTCTTTTGCTGAACTTTAAACTGCTCCCAATCCTCAAACCTACTGCTTTTTCTTGCCAATGTATATACTTCTTCCTTAAATCTGATACAATCTCTAACTTCCCTTGCAAGCCAATGGTTTGGATGCAATTCTCTTGCCACTCTTGCACCAAATAGACAATTTTTGGAGTTCACCTATTTGTTCCTTGAAAATCTGCCATTGCCTGTCCACTGTCTTTTCTTTCAATAATGTTTTTTGCCCCTTGCTATTTCTTAACTCAACTCCTACAGATTCTACATCATCTGTGCTAATATCATTCCACAATATTAATATCATCTTCAATCAACAATGCAATTTCACCATCTCTTCCTTTCCGTCTGTTCTTCCTAAACACTGAATAGCCCTCAATGTTTAGTTGCCATCCTCACTCACTTAGAACCATGTCTCTCAAATGCCAACTATATATCCCCCTTTACATCCATCTGTGTAACTAATTCATCCATTTTATTTAAAATTCTGTGCGTTCAGGAACAAAATCTTAAGGCTAGTCCTTTTGATATTCCTTGTCCTGTTGCTATTATTTCTCACTGTACCCTTACCTGATTCTGGTCCTTGATTTCCCTACCTATGGCATTGGAGAGGGTACAGAGAAGGTTTACCAGGATGTTGCCTGGTATGGAGGGCAGGTCTTATGAAGAGAGGCTGAGGGATTTGAGGTTGTTTTCGTTAGAAAGAAGGCGACTAAGAGGAGACCTTATTGAAACATATAACATGATTAGAGGTTTAGATAGGCTATCACTGTCCACCCCTTTTCCTAGGATGGAGAAAGCTAGCACGAGGGGACATAGCTTTAAATTAAGGGGTGGTAGTTATAGGACGGATGTCAAAGGTAGGTTCTTTACCCAGAGGGTGGTAAGGATATGGAATGCCCTGCCTGCTGCAGTTGTAGATGCGCCAAGTTTGGGGGTGTTTAAGTGGTCAGTGGATAGGTTTATGGATGAAAAAGGAATGGTTTAGGTTAGAGGGTCATTGCAACATCGAAGGCTGAAGGGCCTGTTCTGCGCTGTAATGTTCTATCACTTTCCTTATTCTCCTTGCTGTCTTCTTCTCGATTTCTCCTGCTCTGAATCTTTATATAGATTCCCATCCCTTTGCTAGATTAGTTTAAAACTCTCCCCAACCACTATAGCAAGAACCCCTCCCCGAACCCTCTCTGCCACAAGAACATCAGTCCTGGTCCAGCCCACGTATAACCTGAACAGTTTATACAGATCCCAGAACTGGTCCCAGTGCTGCAGGAATCTGAAATTCTCCCCCTCACACCATCTTTT
The DNA here is from genome assembly GCA_024679065.1 of Sphyrna mokarran. Classification (NCBI taxonomy): domain Eukaryota; kingdom Metazoa; phylum Chordata; class Chondrichthyes; order Carcharhiniformes; family Carcharhinidae; genus Sphyrna; species Sphyrna mokarran. The sequence continues at coordinate 108,088,267 of JAGIQG010000010.1, forward strand.
CAGCCACATATTTATCCTATGTATCCTGCTGTTTCCAGTCGTAATACTGAGATAACTATCTTTGAAGTTCTGCTTTTTAACTTGCTTCCTAGCTCCCTATATTATACTTTTAGGTCTTCATCCCTTTTTTCACCGATGTTGTTTATACCAATGTGTACCACGATAACTGGCTGTTCACCCTCTCTCCTCCAGAACAGTTTATTGCTTGCTGTTTGTCAAACTACTCGAAAGGTTAAAAGTGTCCTTCTGTCGGTGCTCCCCTCTTTCGGGCCTCCCAAGCTCTACACAACTCTGACATCAAAATCAGACAAAATCTCACACCATTCAAGAATGCAATCACAAAATGACCTAACTGAAAGTGGATTTTTCTAATAATGGAAGAAAGACACAGTTCTATTATTGAAACCAGATGTACCATGAGGTTATTTTGTTGTTTCTAGGTCACCATGAAATAAAAATGTCAAAGTGGCTTAATGAAGTAGTGTTTCTCATTTGAGGATGGAATGAATTTGAAGTTTCAAAAAACAAAATAAAATGAGGCAAAGTCATAGCCATACGGAACAGGAGAAAGCCATTCGGACCTTCAATCTGCTCTGCTATTCCGTTAGGCCAAGACAGGTTCTGTACCTTAACTTCATCTATCTACCTCAACATCATACTCAGCATGTATTTTAAACCTCAGTTCCTCCTCATACCAACTAACACCCAAAGTCCTGAGGAATAACTGCAGCTGATTCTGGAGGAATTATAATCACAGAGTTGCAATATACAGGCCCACTGGCACGCAGGCACACCTGGGTGTCCATTACAGAATGCATTCTTTCTGACTGTATCACAGCTTGGTATGGCTCCTGCTCTGACCAAGACCACAAGAAACTACAAAGGGTTGTGAACATAGTCCAGTCCATCACACAAACCAGCCTCCCATCCACTGACTCCATCTGCACTTCCCACTGCCTTGGGAAAGCAGCCAGCATAATCAATGTAGTAGATTATTTATTAGTCACAGATAAGGCTTACATTAACATTGCAATGAAGTTACTGTGAAATTCCTCAAGTTGCCATATGCTGGTGCCTCTTCGGGTCAATGCACTTAGCCAGCATGTCTTTCAGATTATGGGATGAAGCCGGAGCACCCGAAGGAAACCCACACAGACACAGGGAAAATATGCAAACTCCACACAGACAGTGACTCAAGTTAGAAATCAAACTCAAGTCTCTGATCCTGTGAGGCAGCAGTGCTAACCACTGTGCAAAGATCATGCACCCCAAACACACACTCTGCTACCTTCTTCCATTATTCTGGTCCCCACATTATAAGAAAGATGTGGAGGCATTGGAGAGGGTACAGAGGAGGTTTACCAGGATGTTGCCTGGTATGGAGGGCAGGTCTTATGAAGAGAGCCTGAGGGATTTGAGGTTGTTTTCGTTAGAAAGAAGGCGGCTAAGAGGAGACCTTATTGAAACATATAAGATGATTCGAGGTTTAGATAGGGTGGACAGTGATAGCCTTTTTCCTAGGATGGAGAAAGCTAGCACGAGGGACACAGCTTTAAATTAAGGGGTGATAGTTATAGGACGGATATCAGAGGTAGGTTCTTTACCCAGAGGGTGGTTAGGGAGTGGAATGCCCTGCCTGCGGCAGTTGTAGATGCGCCAAGTTTAGTGGCATTTAAGAGGTTAGTTGATAAGTTTATGGAAGAGAAGGGAATGGTTTAGTTTGGAGGGGCATTGCTTTTTATAATGGTCGGCGCAACATCGAAGACCGAAGGGCCTGTTCTGCGCTGTAACGTTCTATGTTCTATGTTCTACTGGGAAAAAGATACAAAAGTCTGAAGTCATGTATCAACCGGCTGAAGAACAGCTTGTAATCTGCTGTCATCAGACCTTTGAATGGACCTACTTTATATTAAGTTAATCTTTCTCTACACTCTAGCTACGAATGTATCACTACATTCTGCATCCTCTCCTTTCCTTCTCTATGTATGGTATGCTTTGTCTGATAACGCAAAGAAACAATACTTTTCAATGTATAACCAATATACTTGACAATAATAAATCAAATCAAGTCAACCAGGTCTCAGCTATGGATTAAAGACTATCCAACACTTTGTCTGTCTGGTTTGGAAGAGTCAAAGGCATTACAGTGGTGTTTGATCCTTTTAAATAAGCACTTTCTGGCAACTCCTACAACCGAGTGAGCTTGACGTGTAGAGGTTCCTCAAGCTTGACAGACAAAACATCTCTCCCTAAGGAAGGGGCTCAACAACCTCCATCTCTGGTGTCTATGATAACGTCTTCGGCACTACACAGAGAGACAAAGTGACAAATGAAGCAGCCTAGAACGCTAGTGCTAATCAAGCAAAGAGTGCGTCACTGGTTTGGACAGGGTGGGAGATGGCTGCATGCCCAGAGGAATGCTCTATGGAGAGATAGCCTGTGCCAAGAGACCAGTCAGATACCCAAAGCTATGGTTCAAAAATCCTGTCAAAAAAGACACAAAAAGCTCAACATCGATCAGGACAAGTGGGGAACTGACAATTGATGCAAATAGTGACACCAGCTGTGGGCAAGAAGGCACCATCATGATGCTCTGTGGTTTCAGAAGCTGCAAAGCAGACATCAACCCTGTAAACAAGACTTCAGCAGGACACCCTGCACCACCAACAAGGGACTACTTCATGTCTGGCACTTCTAACAGATTTTGCCTGTTTAGAATCAGCTTGTTCAATCATAAATGCAGCAGATGATGTCATTTGACCTCAAATTTCTGAGGCTGCATTCCTATCATTTTCATATGTAGAAATATAACAATCATTCCTTTTCCTTCAATTCAAAGAACAAAACTGCACACGATATTTCAGGTGTGGTCTCACCAACTGTAGCAAGACTTCTTTATCCTTTACTCCAATCCCTTTGCAATAAAGATCAACATACCATTTGCCTTCCTTGCTATACCTGAATGCTAATTTTCAGTGTTCCTTCTACAAGTACACACAAGTTCCTCTGAATATTAGACCCTAAGATTACAGGAGCAGACTTAGGCCATTCAGCCTTTGGGTCTGCTCCACCATTTAAGTTCCTCAACTCCATTTTCCTGCCTTTTCCTCATAACCTTTGATCCCCTTACTAGTCAAGAACCTATATCTGTCTTAAAGACACTCAATGATCTTGCTCCAAAGCTTTCTGAAGCAATGAATTCCACAGAAACACCACCCTCCAGCTGAAGAGATTCCTCCTCATCCCAGTTCTAAAGGGTCGTCCCTTTACTCTGAGGCTGTGCCCTCGGATCCTAGTCTCTCCTACGAATGGAAACATCTTCCCCATGTCCACTCTATCCAAGCCTTTCAATCTTCAGGAGACAAAATTGCTCCTCCAATCACAAATTCTGTCCCTCTCACAGCGCTACTGCAGTTCCACAAATCACAGGTTCCCTCTCATTTGCTCCTCCAGTCACACATCCTACTAAAATAATTCTAAATTCAGAACTGGCTTGAAATCGGGAAAGTTCCAGATCCATTTTTTCAGTGAGGCTACCAATCCAATCTTATGCACTCTGCAATAAAAATAACCCTCGATCTGATTTCTGCCTGTTGGGAAAGTGGGTGGGGCCTAAATCATCCAGAAGCCAGCTGATAGCACCAGAGGGCATCATTGCGCATGTGGAAGTCTCTGCTCTGAGAGTGGCAAAGACCTGTCACTGTCTCTGGTACTATAGCCAACCCCATGGCCAGCCCTTCCTGCCCCCGAATGCTGTGCAGAGTGTGCAGCGGAAGACTCCTGCCCCCTACCTATGGCTATGCGGCACATTCCCCGCCTTCTCCCACCAATTGCTGTGCAGAGTTCATCCTCATCTGACCCTGCCTGTTGGTGTTGCCTAGTGCCAACTGGACATTGCCACAATGACCACCAGGGTCTGTTACAATCTCACCAGCTTGCCTAGCACATCAGCTGGTAGTGGTAAGATCACTCACACTATCTGGAGGAGCAGCGAAAGTGGGAGGAAGCAAGCCTGTGGTTGGAGGAGCTGGAGCAGCCAACGTGAGAGACAGAATTTACGATTGGAGGAGCAGTTCTTGCACTTGCTGTTGCCCCAAACACAACTTGCGCTGCTCCCACTCCTATTGACATCACATTGCATTTTTAAGGTCCATACCAGCCCAGAAGCATATATTTAAAATGGTGGATTCATGAGATCCTAATGTCAAAAATCCACCTGACAGCAGAAATTTCATATCCCTGTAACCCAGAGGACCAACCTGTGTTTTGTAAAGTTTTGGTGTAACTTTCTTGCTTTTGTACTCTATACCTCTACCTAAAAACCCAGGAATAAGTATGATGTTTTTCCTCAAATAGCCTTTTCAATTTGTCTTTTCACCATCATAAACCCCAGGTCTTTGTTTCTGCACCTCCTTTAAAATTTTACAATTTGAAATTGACGTTCATTCTTCTGAATAAATACATCACTTCAAATGTCTGTCCTTTAGGTTTCACATTTTGTGTGTCTGCCCACGTCAATAGCTTTCTGAAGTTTGATTATCACTCTGTAGTCTGTTACCAGCTTCCCCATTCGTTAATCAAATTGACGAGTTTCACACCTGCTGCAATCTACATATCAGCAATACCATCAATTGCTGCGTGCTGTTGGAAATCACATAAACATGAACACTTACAAGTTTCATGCGTTCAAAAAATTATTCAGCTTTTCTATTCTTACAACCAAGGTAAACACCTTAACACTTACCCATGTTATACCTTCATTTGCAATCTTATTGCCCATTCATCTAACCTCTATATCTCTTTGCAACCTCTTGTGTCCTCCCCACAGATTGCATTCCCACCTAGCTTTGTACCATAGGCATGACTCATATACGACTCCAGACCCGCAGCAATGTGGATTCATAACTGCCCTCTGAAAGCCACTCACTTCAAAGGCATTTATGGATGAGCAGCAAATACCAACCATATGAACTGACTGAAAAAACTGACTGCTAATTTGAAGATAGCCATCTACCCCTACTCTCTGCTTTCTGCCATTAGCCAATCCTTCAACCAATCTATTAACATTTTGTGTAAGTCCTAACTGAATGCCTTCTGGAAAACCAGATATACAACATTTTATTATCTCCTCTTTCTCTACTCCAGCAGTTACAATCTCAAATAACTCTAATAAATTTGTCACAGGTTTCCTTTTCATAAAAGGTTAGAGGGAGGGAATAGTGATGTGGAGACTGGGAGCAAGGAAGTTAGCTCCCAGGTAGGGAAGGACTCTAGGCAGGATGAGAGGCAGGTTAGACGAGTGGGGGAGAAGGGAAATGTCCAGTCTGAGGGACTGAGCTGTGTCTATTTTAATGCCAGGAGTGTAGTAAATAAGGTGGATGAACTTAGGGTGTGGATTGCTGCTTGGGATTGTGAATGTGGTGGCCATTACAGAGACTTGGATGTCTCAGGGACAGGACTGGGTACTACAGGTCCCGGGATTCAGATCCTTCAGGAAGGACAGGGTTGGGGGCAAAAGAGGTGGTGGAGTGGCACTGTTGATCAGGGACAGTGTCATGACTGCAGAGAAGGTGGATACCAAGGAGGGGATGTCTACAGAGTCTCTGTGGGTGGACGTTAGGAATAGCAAAGGGTCGGTGACGTTGCTGGGTGTATTCTATAGGCCGCCCAATAGTAACAGGGAAGTTGAGGCGCAGATAGGGAAACAGATACTGGAGAGATGTAGAAATAACAGAGTTGTTGTGATGGGAGACTTCAATTTCCTAAACATCGACTGGAATATCCCAAGGGTAAGGGGTTTGGATGGGGAGGAGTTTGTTAGGTGTGTTCAGGAGGGTTTCCTGACACAGCACGTGGACAAGCCTACAAGAGGAGAGGCTGTACTGGACCTGGTACTAGCTAATGAACCAGGACAGGTGATGGATCTCTCGGTGGGAGAGCATCTTGGGGATGGAGATCATAATTCTATCTCCTTCACCCTTGCGTTGGAAAAGGATAGGATCAGGCAGGCTAGGAAGGTGTTTGTCTGGAATAGGGGGAAATATGAAGACATCAGGCAGATGTTGGGGCGAATAAACTGGAAGGAGGTGTTCTTGGGGAAAAGCACAGAAGGAAGGTGGCAGACATTCAAGGAATGCTCGTCTGGAGCTTTGCACGACAACGTTCCGGTGAGACAAGGAGGTTTTGGTAGGACGCGGGAACCGTGATGCACGAAGGCTGTGGTGAACATAGTCAGGAAGAAAAGAAAGGTGTATAAAAGGTTCAAAGAGCTAGGAGATGTTGGGGATCTAGAGAAGTATGAGGCTTATAGAAGAGAGCTTAAAAAGGAAATTAGGAGAGCCAGAAGGGGTCATGAGAAAGCCTTGGCTGGTAGGATTAAGGAGAATCCCAAGGCCTTCTACAAATATGTGAAAAGGAAAAGGATGAGAAGAGAAGGGATAGGACCTATAAAAGGTGAAGGGGGAAAAGTCTGTATGGAACCGGAAGAAATGGCAGAGGTGCTTAATGAGTACTTTGCCTCAGTATTCACGGTGGAACGTGATCTGGGAGGATGCACTACAAGTTTGCGGCAGACTGAAAAGATTGAGTACGTAGATATTAAGGAAGCGGATGTGTTAGAACTTTTAAATGCTATCAAGATAGACAAGTCTCCGGGGCCAGATGGGATGTACCCCAGGTTATTGTGGGAGGTGAGGGATGTCATTGCAGAGCCCCTGGCGATGATCTTTGCGTCGTCGATGGAGACGGGAGAGGTTCCGGAGAATTGGAGGATTGCAGATGTGGTCCCTATTTTCAAGAAAGGGAACAGGGATAGTCCTGGAAATTACCGACCGGTGAGTCTGACCTCAGTGGTTGGTAAGCTGATGGAGAGGCGTCTGAGGGACAAGATTTACGAGCATTTGGAGAAGTTTAGGTTGATTAGAAATAGTCAGCATGGTTTTGTAAAAGGCAGGTCGTGCCTTACAAGCTTAATTGAGTTCTTCGAAAATGTGACTGAACACATTGACGAAAGAAGAGCAGTGGACGTGGTGTACATGGACTTCAGCAAGGCATTTGACAAGGTCCCACATGCAAGACTTCTTGAGAAGCTGAGAGGCCATGGGATCCGAGGGGCTTTGGCCTTGTGGATCCAGAACTGGCTTGCCTGCAGAAGGCAGAGGGTGGTTGTGGATGGCTCTTTTTCTGCATGGAGGGCGGTCACCAGTGGAGTGCCCCAGGGATCTGTTCTAGGACCCTTGCTGTTTGTCATTTTCATAAATGACCTGGATGAGGAAGTGGAGGGATGGGTGAGTAAGTTCGCCGATGACACGAAGGTCGTGGTGTTGTGGATGGTCTGGAGGGATGTCAGAAGTTGCAGCATGACATCGACAGGATGCAAGACTGGGCAGAGAAGTGGCAGATGGACGTCAACGCGGATAAATGTGTTGTGGTCCATTTTGGCAGATCCAATGGGATGAATGAGTACACTATCAAAGGTAGGAGTCTTAGCTGTGTGGAAGAGCAGAGGAATCTTGGGGTCCGGGTCCATAAGACTCTCAAATCAGCCTCCCAGGTGGAGGATGTGGTTAAGAAAGCTTACGGTGTACTGGCCTTCATTCATCGAGGGATTGAGTTCAGGAGTCAGGAGGTAATGCTGCAGCTTTATAGGACCCTTGTCAGACACACTTGGAGTACTGTGCGCAGTTCTGGTCGCCTCACTATAGGAAGGACGTGGAAGCTATTGAAAGGGTGCAGAGGAGATTTACAAGGATTTTGCCTGGATTGGGAGGCATGCCTTATGAAGACAGGTTGAGGGAGCTGGGACTGTTCTCCCTGGAGAGACGAAGGTTGAGAGGCAACCTGATAGAGGTTTACAAGACATTGAGAGGAATAGATAGGGTGAACTCTCAGAGACTATTTCCCAGGGCTGAAATGGTCGTGATGAGAGGGCACAGATTTAAGGTGCAAAGAAGCAAGTACAGAGGGGATGCTAGGGGAAAGTTTTTCACTCAGAGGGTGGTGAGTGAATGGAATCGGCTGCCGTCGGTGGTGGTAGAGGCGAACTCGCTGGGGTCTTTAAAAGACTTCTGGATGAGTATATGGGATCCAATGGGATTGGGGGTTATAGATAGGTCTATGGCTGGGTAGGTTTTGACGTGTTCAGCACAACTTGTGGGCCGAAGGGCCTGTTTGTGCTGTAGTGTTCTATGTTCTAAAACATGTTGACTTTTTCTAGTCATTCTTTGCTTTTCAATGTGTATTGTTAAGACTTTTTCCAACAACCTAACCTGGAACTTTATTGGCATTTCTTCACTGTCACTCAAAATCCTGGAAATTCCTCTATTGGGAAGGAAGAATCACAGAATTATTCTAGAGAGAACAATGGGAATCGTAAGAACTAGGAGCAAGAGAAGGCCATTCAGCCCCTCCAGCCTGCTCTGCTATTCAATACGATCATGGCTGATCTCATCTCAGCCTCAACTTCACTTTCCTGCCCATTCACCATCACCTTCATTACTCATTAAAAATCTGTCCACCTCTTATTTAAATTTACTCCAAGTCCCATCATCCACTATGCTCTGGGCAGTGAATTCCAAACTCACCACCCTTTGAGAGAAGTAACTTCTCTTCGTCTCTGTTTTAAATCTGTCATCTCTTATTCTAAAACTATGACCTCTTGTCTCAGGTTGCCCTACAAGAGGAAACCCCGTCTCCATGTCTATTTTGTCTATCTCCATTATCGTTTTGTACACCTCAATTAAATCACCTCTCATTGTTCTAAACTTCAGGGAGTATCGACCTATACTGTCCAATCTCTCTTCTTAAGACAAACCTCTCATCTCTGGAATCAATCTAGTGAATCTCCTCTGAACTGCCTCCAATGCAACTCCATCCCCCCTGAAGTAAAGAGACCAAAACTGTGCGCAATATTCTAAGTGCAGTCTCGTGAATGCTTTGTACAGGAGCAACAACACTTCACTACTTTTATATTCCTTCAATAATAAATGCCAAGATTCAATTTGTAAATGGAAGGAGGCCATTCATCCATGGTGTCTGCACTGACCCCTTGAATAAGCAACTCACTTAGTTCCAGTCTTCACCTTTTCCCTGTACCTGTCACATTTACCCTTTCCAGATAATAATCCAATTTCCTCTTCCCTGCTGCAATTGAACCTGTCTTCACCATACTTTCAGACAGATACATTCCAAATCTGGCAGTTCACCCCAAGGTGCAATGTGAGTTTACTGACACACAAGGGCTGCAGTGGCTCAAGAAGGGAACTCATCAACTTCTCAAATATAATTAGGGATGGGCAATAAATGCATTAAAGATGTTATTTAATGCCCTGTTTATGAATTATAGCCACATTGCAGAAATTAAATACCAACTTTCATTTAATGACAAAAATACAAAGGCCTCAGTCTGTAAACCTAGGAAATAGGAACAGGCCATTTGGCCCCTTGAACCTGCTTCACCATTTAAATAGATCCTGCCTCAACTAATAAAGGCAAGTATTCCATATGTCTTCTTAACCATCTTACCTACTTTGTCCAGCTACCTTCAGGAGTCTTTGGACCTACACACCAAGGTCACTCAACCTCTCTACTTTCCCGGGGCTGACCATTCATTGTGTATTCCCTTGACTTGTCAGTCTTCCGAAAATGCATTACCTCACATTTTTCAGGGTTAAATCCCATTTACTGCTGTTCTTCCATCTGACCCACCCATCTATATCGTCCTGTAATCTAAGGCTTTCCTCCTCACTATTTACCACACCACCAATTTTTGTGTCATCTACAAACTTATTGATCAGGGCTCTCATATTCACATCTAGATCATTAATGTACACAACAAACAACAAGGGACCCTGCACCAATCCCTGCAGTACATCACTGGAGTGGAGATGCCTGCATAGGACTGGGGTAAACACACTAACAGGTTTCACAATATCAGGTTGAAGTGCAACAGGTTTATTGGTAGCACAAGCTACTCGCTGTCAGAGCATTTGTGAATGCTCCACTTACCTGAAGGGACAGTGCTCCGAAAGCTAGTGGCTTGTGCTACCAAATAAACCTGTTGGACTTTAACCTGGTGTTGTGAGACTTCTTATTGCGTACATCATTGGACACAGACTTCCAGTCACAAAAACAACTTGTGACTATCACCCTCTGCCTCCTGTCACTCAGTCAATTTCGGATTCAATTTGCCAAATTGATCTGGATGCCATGGGTGCTCAGATTCCTGATGGTTCCACATGGGAGACTTTTCTCAAAAACCTTATTGAAGTCCATGTCAACTACATCAATTGCACTGCCCACATCTACACACAGAATCACCTCCTCAGAAAATTCACTCAGATTTATTAGACATGATCTCCCTCTGACTATCTCTGATCAGTTCTTGTCTGGTTAGTTCTGTTGCACTCAATGTTTTACAGTAGTTACTCTACCATTGCTGTTAGACTCACCAGCCTGTAATTTCCTGGTTTCTCCCTGCTTGTATAACGGGACATTGTTAGGCACAAAATTATTATGGGGTTAGTTGCCACTATGGAATCAGAAACACAGAGCGGCCAGGATCGGATTGAATGGCAGAGCGGGGCCCAGAGGCTGAGCGGCCTCCTCCTATTGGGAAGAATTGACTCCCAGACCACCAGCTGTTTCCCAAAGCTCCAGTGGACCCACCAGCTTCAAATTACTGCCCCGCTCCCCCACCGCCCCGAGTCACTGCCCCGCTCCCCCACCGCCCCGGACATCATACCCTTGTCCCTGGGTACCAGCTACTCCCCGCCATCCAATTGCCCTTAGTTACTGACCCCTGCCCTGTTGTCCCTGGTTACTGGCTGCACCCCCCGTTGCCCTGGTTACCGGCACCCCCGCCCCGTTGCCCTGGTTACCGGCACCCCCGCCCCGTTGCCCTGGTTACCGGATTTCATACCCGCTGCTGCTCCGGATTCGCCCCGAAGTCGAGGAACTTTCAGAGACTTCGCGCCTGCGCAGATGGAGCAACCGCGCCCGCCAGAGCCGCGCATGCGCGGCGCTATTTCATACCGGATCCACTCCGGAACCAAACCGAACCGTCCCGGCCTGAGGGCGCTTCCCCCGGCGCCGACCCTCCACACCCCCCCCCCCGACCCTCCGACAGCGCGGCGCTCCCCCCCCGGCGCCGACCCTCCGACAGCGCGGCGCTCCCCCCCCGGCGCCGACCCTCCGACAGCGCGGCGCTCCCCCCGGCGCCGACCCTCCGACAGCGCGGCGCTCCCCCCCCGGCGCCGACCCTCCGACAGCGCGGCGCTCTCACTTCATTGCTGAGACATCAACCTGCATTATTTACGACAAACTCTGTGCGTTGCATCAACTTTCAAACCTCTGATTTAGAGGTGAGACTAACCAGCAATGAACAATGGCTGACACCTAGAATGATATCTCAGGCAGTAATTTTACTCTAACACCTGTGTGCAGGCATAGGTATGCTTCAGTGGAAGTCTTACACTGGGCATATCTATCAGCAAAGATTTTCCACTCGTGATGTACATACCTGAGGAACAAATAATATGGTTTCAAACAGCAATCTGGATCAGTCATGTGTGAATCATAGAATGGTTATAACACAGAACTAGGAACAGAGGTAGGCATCTGGCCTCTTGAGCCTGTTCCACCATTCAATAAGATCATGGCTGAACTTTTTGTGGACTCAGCTCCACTTACCCCACCCACTCACCATAACATAGAACATTACAGTGCAGAACAGGCCCTTCGGCCCTCGATGTTGCACCATCTAATTAAGAAAAAGCAATGACCCTCTAACCTAAACCATTCCCTCTTCATCCATAAACTTATCTACTAACCTCTTAAACACCACCAAACTTTAACTTTTTTACTGTGAAAATATTTTTCTATCCTTGCTTTAGAAGCATTCAATGAGGTAGCCTCAACTGCTTCACTGAGCAGGGAATTCCAGAGATTCACAACCCTTTGGGTGAAGAAGTTCCTCCTCAACTCAGTCCTAAATCTGCTTCCCCTTATTTTGAGGCTATACTCCCTAGTTCTAGTTTCGCCCTCCAGTGGAAACAACTTCCCTGCTTCTATCTTATCCATTCACTTCATAATCATATGTTTCTACAAGATCTCCCCTCGTTCTTTTGAATTCCAACAAGTATAGCCTCAGTCTACTCAGTCTCTCCTCATAAGCCAAACCTCTCAACTCCAAATGCAACCTAGTAAATCTCCTCTGCATCCCCTCCAGTGCCAATATATCCTTTCTCAAGTAAGGAGACCAAAACTGTACACAGTTCTTCAGGTTGGCCTCACCAGCTGCAAAATAACCTTGCTCCTTTTAAACTCTCTCGCAATGAAGGACAAAATTCCATTTGCCTTCTTAATTACCTGCTGCACCTGCAAACAATTCCTTGAGATTCCTGCACAAGGACACTCAGGTCCCTCTGCACAGCAGCATAGTGCAATTTTTTACCGTTTAAATAATCGTCCATTTTGCTATTATTTCTACCAAAATGGATGATCTCAGATTTACAAATATTGTACTCCATCTGCCAGACCCTCACCCACTCACTTAGACTATCTGTGTCCCTTTGCAAACTTTCAGTGTCCTCTGCACACTTTGCTCTTCCACCCATTTTTGAGTCATCTGTGAATTTTGACACATTACACTTGGTCCCCAACACCAAATCATCTGTGTAAATTGTAAACAATTGTGGTCATAACACTGATCCCTGAGGCACTACAGTACTCAGTGATCACCAACCAGAAAAACACAACCAGAAGGAGGACATTTGTCCCACGTTATACATACCTGCTCTCTGCTGCAATATATCACCTGGTCTCCCTGCTTCTCTCTGGACTCCTGCAATGATTTCTCTTCTTAGAGTTCTCCTGTTTCTTTTGAAAGCCACAATCAAACCTGCCACCCACCACCCACTCATTCCAGATCCTAACAACTGGCTCTGTACACATCTTTTCCTGCCACTTTTCATCCTTTTAGCCTTAAATCATGAATAGGACAGTTATTCAAAACTGATTGTTTGAATAAAAATGGGTAAATTCATAATGGGAACCGTTTCTCTGTTTCCAATGTGTACAGATTCCTCAAGATTTTGAGGACCTTCACCAAAGTTTCAAAGTTTGTTTACTAGTCAATAGTAAGGCTTACATTAAAACTGCAATGAAGTTATTGTGAAAATCTCCAGTCGCCACGCACTGGCACCTGTTCGGCTGCACTAAGGGGGAATTTAACATGACCAATGCACCTAACCAACATGTCTTTCAAACGGGAGGAAACCAGAGCACCCAGAGGAAACCCACATAGACATGGGAGAATGTACAAACTCCACACAGACAGTGACCCAAGCTGAGAATCAAACCCAGGCCCCTGGCATTGTGAGGCAGCAGTGCTAACCACTGTGCCATCATGCTGCCCCAAATGTCAACATTTCTTCTAAGAACATAATAAGTAGGAGCAGGTGTAGACCATTTTGACCTTCAAACCTGCCCCATCGTTCAGTATGATCTTGGCTGATATGATTGTAAACTTAACTCCACTTTTCTGTCTTCTCCCCCCATGTCCACAACTTCCTTGTTGATCAAAAATCTGTATAACTCTCTGAATTCACGCAAGAAAAACCCCAATCTAGCCACATAATTGTGCTATGTGGCAAAGATTCCGAAGAACAAGATTTGATGGATGCAGGGCTGTATAGTGGTAATGTGAGTAAGAATAAAGAACAAAACAGCACAGGAAACAGGCACTTCGGCCCAACAAGTCCATGCCGCCACCCCGATGTTCCCACCTCGACCTGTGATCCCTGTCCATGTTTATAGATCTATTGATTAAAAACCAAATTTTGAGACAATTTAGGGAGAATTTGTTTTGCCAATTAGCCTAAGAGCACATCTTTGGGATGTGGGAGGAAACCGGAGCACCCGGAAAAAACCCACGCAAGCACGGGGAGAATGCGCAAACTCCCACAGACACAGGCCCAAATCCATGTATCTGCACAGCACAGCGATAGTCACTGAGCTGTCGTGTTGCCCATCAAATGGTCCAGTCAAGCGTACACTAACGACGTGAAGCACTAGGATACTCTCGAAAAAAATCAAAGAGCAGCCCTCTCACGACCCATCGCGTGTATGCCCCTGGTTAGACAATAAGGTGGACCAAAGCACCTGTAGGATAAAAACAAGTACATCAATATCATCATCTATTTACACACTTCCCAGGGATTCGCAAGGCTCATGATCCTTATTTTAAATCAGTTTTCTATACCCCTCCATTCCCATTCTGTTCATGTGCCCATCTAAGTATTTCTTAAATAACTCCAGAGTGCCTGCCTCCACCATTTGGCAGCACATTCCATACCCCACCACCCTCTGTGTGAAAAAACTCCCTCTAGCATTCCAAATTATACCTTACCCCCCTCACCTTAAGCCCGTGACCCCTCGTGTTATTCGAGTCCATCCTAGGAAAAAGCTTAACCCTATTTATCTATACCCCTCATAATCTTGTACACCTCTATTAGATCTCCTCTCAGTCTACATCTTTCTGAGGAAAACAGTCCCAATTTGCCTAACCTCTCCTCGTAACTCAGACCTTCCATACCAGGCAGCATCCTGGTAAACCTCCTCTGCACTCTTTCCAGAGTCTCCACGTCCTTCCGGTAGTAAGGCGACCAGAACTGGTCACAGTATTCCAAATGAGGTCTAACCAGCGTTTTATACAACTGCAACATTAAAGGCCAGTTCTTGTACTCTATACCCCTTCCTATAAAGGCTAGCATACCATATGCTTTCTTCACAACATTCTCTACTTGCTCTGCCACCTTCAGAGACTTGTGCACCTGCACCCCCAGGTCCCTCTGCGTTTCTATACTCTTAATAGGTCTACCCTTTATCATATACCTCCCCCCTACATTCTTTCTCCCAAAATGCATCACCTCATATTTATCAGGATTGAATTCCATCTGCCATCTATCTGCCCAAGCTACCAGCCTATTCATGATGCACAGGTTGAAGCTGTGTTCAGGATGATAGCCAAGAACTGAGGTCCATGGGCTGACAGAATGGGCTGGAACAGTGGAGAGTATGAATGTGCTGCATGAATCCTTATAGTGAGTCTCATCGTGACTCTTTCACAAGAGAGAGGAAGATCTCACAGTAATAGTTCCAGTGGAGATAGATAGAAGGGCAAATACAGGCCATTGTTTTGATAGATTAGACAATGAAATAAAGATCATAGAACAGATTCTGAACAAAAATAGAAACAGTTCTCATGATTGTGAAGCTTTGATGGCTGCCAATCAAATAAGAAGAGAGGTGAAACAAAGAGAGTTTGGAGTTTATTCTGAGTTTATTGCTCCCCATCTCCCCCAAGGGCAACTGTCACATTCCTCAAGCAGTCCCTTGACAATCTAAACCTCCATTCCGCCATCCACACATTCCAATTACATCATGGATACTTACCGCATCTTTCTCAGCCTTTGTCACCATTTACATTTCCTTTGTCTAATTGTAATTGTTCAATTACAGCACCCCCATCCTTAGAGGGCAGAATGGTGGCACAGTGGTTAGCACTTTTGCTTCACAGCTCCAGGAATCTGGGTTCAATTCCTGGCTTAGGTCACTGTTTGTGTGGAGTTTCCACATTCTCCTTGTCTGCATGGATTTCCTTTGAGTGCTCAGTTTCCTTCTACAGTCCAAAGATGTGCAATTTAGGTTGATTGGCCAAGCTAAAATTACCTCTTAGTGTCTTTAGATGTGTAGGTTAGAGGGATTAGCAGGTGGATGTGGGGGTAAGGCCGAGGAGCGATTGTGATCGGTGCAGACTCGATGGGCCAAAGGGCCTCTTTCTGCACAGCAGGGTTCCTAGGATTGTACAATCTTATCAGATTTTCTTTGCTCTTAGCTCTGATGAAAGGTCACTCAAACTGTTGTCACTATTGTCTCTCCATTGATGCTACCAGACCTGCTAAGCTTTTCCAGCATTTTCCACTTTTGCTGTTTTGGCACTGTATTGGTGTTGGTTCTCCCAGCCAGGAGGTGGTGCTGTGTGGTCCTCCCAGGCAGGAGGTGGCGCTGTGTGGTCCTCCCAGGCAGGAGGTGGTGCTGTGTGGTCCTCCCAACCAGGAGGTGGCAGTGTGTGGTCCTCCCAGGTAGGAGGTGGCGCTGTGTGGTCCTCCCAGCCAGGAGGTGGTGGAATGTGGTCCTCCCAGGCAGAAGGTGGTGCTGTGTTGGTCCTCCCAGTCAGGAGGTGGTGCAGTGTTGGTCCTGCGTTGGTGCTGTGTTGCTCGACTCATCAATCAACAGTTCTGATGTGCCACAGCGATAAACCGCACTGACCTCCTCAGAAGACAAACACGGGACAAGGTGGACAGAGTACCCTTTATTGTCCAGTACTTCCCCGGAGCGGAGAAGCTACGACATCTTCTCCGGAGTCTTCAACATATCATTGATGATGAACATCTCGCTAGGGCCATCCCCACCCCCCACTTCTTGCTTTCAGACAACCGCACAACCTCAAACAGATCATTGTTCTCAGCAAACTACCCAACCTTCAGGAGAACAGTGACCACAATACCACACAACCCTGCCACAGCAACCTCTGCAAGACATGCCAGATCATAGACGTGGACGACATCATCAAACGTGAGGATACCATTCACCAGGCACACAGTACATACTCTTGCAACTTGGCCAACGTTGTCTACCTAATACGTTACAAGAAAGGATGTCCCGAAGCATGGTACATTGGGGAGACCATGCAAACACTACGACAGCGGATGAATGAGCATCGCTCAACAATCACCAGGCAAAACAGTTCCCTTCCTGTGGGCGAACACTTCAGCAGTCATGGGCATTCGCCTCCGACCTGCGGGTAAATGTTCTTCAAGGGGGCCTTCGTGACACATGACAGCGCAGAGTTGCTGAGCAGAGACTGATAGCCAAGTTCCGCACACATGAGGACGGTCTTAACAGGGATCTTGGCTTCATGTCACACTATCTGTAACCCCCGTAACTTGCCTGGATTAGCAAAAAACCTCACTTACTGTGCTGTCTGGAGAAAATACACAATTCTCTAACCAATGCTCAGGATTCCCTTCACACACATTGTTAGCCACTTTAACACTTGAATAGCAGGTTAGATGTAAGGATTCGCATTCTAATCAGCAATCTGTAACTGTCTGTGTGGATATGAGTGCCTCTGCAGATCAGAACACTGCATTTGCCTGACGAAGGCGCATAGCGTCGAAAGCTCGCAGATTTACTATCAAATAAATTGGTTGGATTTAAAATTGGGGTTGTAAAACTTTACTTGGTCCTCCCAGGCAGGAGGTGGTGCTGTGTTGGTCCTCCCAGGCAGGAGGTGGTGCTGTGTTGGTCCTCCCAGTCAGGAGGTGGTTCCGTGTTGGTCCTCCCAGTCAGGAGGTGGTGCTGTGTTG
Source organism: Sphyrna mokarran (assembly GCA_024679065.1). NCBI lineage: Eukaryota > Metazoa > Chordata > Chondrichthyes > Carcharhiniformes > Carcharhinidae > Sphyrna > Sphyrna mokarran. The sequence goes on from JAGIQG010000010.1 coordinate 108,105,696, forward strand.
GTCCTCCCAGTCAGGAGGTGGTGCTGCGTTGATCCTCCCAGGCAGGATGTGGTGGCTGCTGTTGGTCCTCCCAGGCAGGAGGTGGTTCTGTGTTGGTCCTCCCAGGCAGGAGGTGGTGCTGTGTTGGTCCTCCCAGTCAGGAGGTGGTGCTGTGTTGGTCCTCCCAGTCAGGAGGTGGTGCTGTGTTGGTCCTCCCAGTCAGGAGGTGGTGCTGTGTTGGTCCTCCCAGGCAGGATGTGGTGCTGCGTTGGTCCTCCCAGGCAGGAGGTGGTGCTGTGTTGGTCCTCCCAGGCAGGAGGTGGTGCTGTGTTGGTCCTCCCAGTCAGACGGAGCTGAATGTGGCGGGCACTGGCTTGGTCCTCCTGGTCCTCATGGGTGTGCTGTTGCTGTTTTTTTTCAAATTATGAAATGAATTGAAAAACAGTAAGAAATCTCCCAACACCAGGCTAAAGTCCAACAGGTTTATTTGGTAGGAAAAGCTTTCAGAGCGCTTCTCCTTCATCAGTTGAATAGAAAAGCAGGTGAGTCCTGATGAAGGAGCAATGCTCTGAAAGCTTGTGCTACCAAATAAACCTGCTGGACTTTAACCTGGTGTTGTGAGACTTCTTACTGTACTCACATCAGTCCAATGCCAGCATCTCCACATCAGGATAGAAAAAGTCAAGTGAGCAGACAAAAAAAGACAGAGGAAATATAACACGGGAAAATGTGAGTTGGTTTAGTTTGGCAGGAAGATTTAAGAAAGAACAAAGAGCAGTACAGCACAGAAAAAGACCCTTCGGCCCTTCAAGCCTGTATCGATCATGATGTCCTAACTAAACTAAAATAAAACCCTTCTGGCCTTACTCGGTCCGATTCCTTCCCTGTTCGTGGACCATCCAGATGCCTCTAATGTGCCTGATTCCACCTCCGCTGACAGCGTGTTCCAGGTACCACTCTGCATGAAAAACTTTCCCCACACATCTGCCTTAAACTTTCCCACTTTCACCTTGAACCTTTGCCCCCTTGTAATTAACACTTACTCCCTTGGAAAAAGCCTCTGACTATCCATGTCTATGCCTCTCATAATTTTGTAGACTTCTATCAGACCTCCCTTAAGCTTCTATCCAGTGAAAATAATTCTAGCTTATTTAACCTCTCCTCATAGCCAATATCCTCAAGACCAGGTAACACCCTGGTAAACCTTCTTTGCATTCTCTCCAAAACTTCCAAGTCCTTCTGGTAGTGTGGTGACCAGAACTGCACCCAATATTCCAAATACTCTATGCGGCTTAACCAAGGTTTTATAGAACTGCAATATGATTTCCCAATTTTGTACTCAATAGCCAGGCCGATGAAGAGAAGCATGCCATGTGCCTTCTTAATCACATTGGCCACTTGTGTTGCCACTTTTAGGGAACTGTGGATCTGCGCACCCAGATCTCTCTGTGTGTTAATGTTCTGAAGAGTTCTGATGTAAGGTTCTGGCCTTCACGACACACAACAGCGCAGAGCCGCTGAGTAGAGACTGATAGCCAAGTTCCGCACACATGAGGACGGCCTCAACAGGGATCTTGGGTTCATGTCACACTATCTGTAACTCCCATGACTTGCCTGGGTTAGCAAAAAACCTCACTTACTGTGCTGTCTGGAGACAATACACATTTCTCTAACCTGTGCTCAGTGCTCCATCCACTCACATTGTTAGCCACTTAAAGACTTGAATAGCAGGTTAGGTATAAAGATTCACATTCTAATCAGTAATCTGTAAACAGTCTGTGCTGTTACGTGTGCTGTTTGAGACCAGAACACGTCATTCACATGACGAAGACCAGAGGGTTGAAAGCTTGTGAGTTTACTACCAAATAAATCGAGTTGATTTATTTAGAACAAAAAAAACAGCACGGGAAACAGGTTCTTCAGCCCAACGAGCCCGCGCCGCCACCCCGATGTTCCCACTTTTACCCGTGATCCCTGTCCATGTTTATAGATCTATGGATTAAAAACCAAATTTGAGACAATTTAGGGAGAATTTGTTTTGCCAATTAGCCTAAGAGCACATCTTTGGGATGTGGGAGGAAACCGGAGCTCCCGGAGAAAACCCACGCAAGCACAGGGAGAATGCGCAAACTCCCACAGACACAGGCCCAAATCCATGTATCTGCACAGCACAGCGATAGTCACTGAGCTGTCGTGTTGCCCATCAAATGGTCCAGGTCAAGCGTACACTAACGACGTGAAGCACTAGGATACTCTCGAAAAAAATCCAAGAGCAGCCCTCTCACGACCCATCGCGTGTATGCCCCTCGTTAGACAACAAGGTGGACCAAAGCACCTGTAGGATAAAAACAAGTACATCAATATCATCATCTATTTACACACTTCCCAGGGACTCCCAAGGCTCATGATCCCTATTTTAAATCAGTTTTCTATACCCCTCCATTCCCATTCTGTTCATGTGCCCATCTAAGTATTTCTTAAATAACTCCAGAGTACCTGCCTCCACCACTTTACTTGGCAGCGCATTCCATACCCCCACCACCCTCTGTGTGAAAAAACTCCCTCTAGCATCCAAATTATACCTTACCCACCTCACCCTAAGCCTGTGACCCCTCGTGCTATTTGAGTCCATCCTAGGGAAAAGCTTAATCCTGTTTACTCTATCTATACCCCTCATAATCTTGTACACCTCTATTAGATCTCCTCTAAGTCTACATCTTTCTAAGGAAAACAGTCCCAATATGCCTAACCTCTCCTCGTAACTCAGACCTTCCATACCAGGCAGCATCCTGGTAAACCTCCTCTGCACTCTCCCTACAATCTTCACATCCTTCTGGTAGTAAGGCGACTAGAACTGGACGCAGTATCCCAAATGAGTTGTAGATAGTCTGGAGGGATGTCAGAAGTTGCAGCGAGACGTAGATAGGATGCAAGACTGGGCGGAGAAATGGCAAATGGACTTCAACACAGATAAATGTGTGGTGGTCCATTTTGGCAGGACCAATGGGATGAAGCAGTATAATATCAAGGGTAGGAGTCTTGACAGTGTTGAAGAGCAGAAGGATCTTGGGGTCCGTAGGACTCTTAAATCTGCCTCGCAAGTGGAGGATGTGGTCAAGAAGGCATATGGTGTACTGGCCTTCTTGTATAGAGAGATTGAGTTTAGGAGTCGGGAGGTAATGCTGCAACTTTATATGACCCTTTGTCAGACCCCACTTGGAGTATTGTGTGCAATTCTGGTCGCCTCACTATAGGAAGGATGTAGAAGCTATTGAGAGGGTGCAGAGGAGATTTACAAGGATGTTGCTTGGATTGGGGGGCATGTCTTATGAAGATAGGTTGAGGGAACTAGGACTCTTCTCCCTTGAGAGACGAAGGTTGAGAGGAGACCCGATAGAGGTTTATAAGATGTTGAGAGGAATAGACAGAGTGGATTCTCGGAGGCTATTTCCCAGGGCTGAAATGGTTGCTACGAGAGGACACAGGTTTAAGGTGCTGGGGGGCAAGTACAGAGGAGATGTTAGAGGTAAGCTTTTCACTCAGAGGGTGGTGAGTGAATGGAATCGGTTGCCATCAGTGGTGGTAGAGGCAAACTCGCTGGGGTCTTTTAAGAGACTTCTGGATGAGTATATGGGATCCAATGGGATTGGGAGTTACAGATAGTTATATGGCCTGGTAGGTATAGATATGATCGGCACAACTTGTGGGCCGAAGGGCCTGTTTGTGCTGTAGTGTTCTATGTTCTATGTTAACAGGACCATCCCTAATCCTAAGCAATGTAAAGATATTCTCATGTGCAGCACCAATAAAATGTTTTTTCAAATATTTCTCCAATATTGAATTTTAAATGATGTGTCATCATGAACTTGACAGCCGAAAACCATGGTTATGAATTGTACTCACTAAAGTAAAAGTTTATTTATTAGTCACAAGTAAGGCTTACATTAACTGCAATGAAGTTACTGTGAAATTCCACTCGTCACCACACTCTGGCACCTGTTCAGGTCAAAACACCCGAATCAGTACATCTTTCAGACTGGGGGGGGGGGGGAACCAGAACACCTGGAGGAAACCCATGCAGAGACAGGTAGAATGTGCAGACTGCACAGAGACAGTAACCTGGGAATCAAACCGGGATCCCTGGTTCTGTGAAGCAGCAATGCTAACCATTGTGCTATCACTAACCTTTGTACTACTGTGTTGCCCGGTATCCTGTCTTCACAGGATATTGAATCCCAAGACACCAGTTCAAGGTCCTGGGATTCATGCAATAAAATGGCAATCTGTCCTTGCCATCCCACTCACTACCTTTCACTGACTCCACTCACTGTGAGCAAGACTGAGGAGAGTGAGTCAGGTCAGATACTTTAAGGTGATCTACGGCGCTCACCTGACCTGTAACATTTTGTGTTGAATTTGGCGAGGATTAGCGTGAGAGGTTTCACTCCAGCTGGATTCAACTGATTCACCAGGAACTTTTATCAAAAACAAAGTTTAATTAAGAATATTGTTGACATGAATAGTAAGAAAATTTAACAATTACAAGCAAGAATAACAAATACAATAATACATACTTCTTAAGGATTTAATGGGCTTGAGGATTATAGGTAGGCCAAGTAGGTAGGGATATGATCAGCGCAACGGTTGGCCAAAGGGCCTGATTTATGCTGTAGTTTCCTATGTTCTATAAAATCTCTCTAATGTGTTCTAACCAAAGCCAATATCCAATGCACAAAACTCTCCAAATAAACACAATACAACATAGGTTAATGCCCACTTGTTACAAGAAACTCGCTCCCTGGATTGAATGCTGAAGATACCTTGCGGAAAAACCCAAAAGATGTTTAGTTGACCTTGTCCTGCTCGATGGGCAGTGATGGGTTTGGAAGGTTCTGTCTTGCTGCATCCTGTAGACGGTGCACTCGCTGTTACCCTTCATCGCCGGTGGAGGGAGCGAAGGTTCACTGCCCGGACTGAGGATGGCGCTGTGACTGGTGGGTCCTCCAGAGCGGGAGGTGGCGCTGTGTCTGGCGGGTCTTCCAGGGCGGGAGGTGGCGCTGTGACTGGCGGGTGCTCCCTGGCTGAGGATGGCGCTGTGACTAGCAGGTCCTCCCGGACTGACGATGGCACTGTGACTAGCAGGTCCTCCCGGACTGAGGATGGCGCTGTGACTAGCAGGTCCTCCCGGACTGAGGATGGCGCTGTGACTGGCGGGTCTTCCAGGGCGGGAGGTGGCGCTGTGACTGGCGAGTCTTCCAGTGCGGGAGGTGGCGCTGTGACTGGCGGGTCTTCCAGTGCGGAGGTGGCGCTATGACTGGCGGGTCTTCCAGTGCGGGAGGTGGCGCTGTGACTGGCGGGTCTTTGCAGTGCGGGAGGTGGCGCTGTGACTGGGGGTCCTCCCGGGCGGGGGGTGGCGCTGTGACTGGCGGGTCTTCCAGGGCGGGAGGTGGCGCTGTGACTGTCGGGTCTTCCAGTGCGGGAGGTGGCGCTGTGACTGTCGGGTCTTCCAGTGCGGGAGGTGGCGCTGTGACTGTCGGGTCTTCCAGTGCGGGAGATGGCGCTGTGACTGTCGGGTCTTCCAGTGCGGGAGGTGGCGCTGTGACTGGCGGATCCTCCCAGGATAGGCCCGAGGCCTGTGTCTGTGAGGATTTTCTAATGTGGGTAGCGTGCCCGGGGCCCTGAGGTAAATGCCGTGGCGGGGGAGCTGCTGTGTGGCTTTCCGGCAGTCAGTTTGATGGGAGGGCTCTAACTTGGGGCGGCGGGGGAGACGGGGAGGTTGTTGGAGTTCTAACCCTGGTCTCGGGAGAGGGTGGGGCAGGGGTATGAGGAGGGGGTGATTGGGGCTCTGGGGGAGGAGTCTGGGGCTCTAGGGGTATGGGGAGGGGTGATTGGGGGTGGGAGGGTTGGGCGGGGCTCTAGGGTTGGGGGGGGGGCAGGGGTCTGTCTCTAGGGGTTGGGGAGGGGGGGGCAACCCTGGTCTCTGGGAGGGGTATGGGGAATTGGGGAACCCTGAGGGGTATGGGGCTGTACAGGGGTGGCTCTAAGGGGGGAGGGGGTGATTGGGGTAACCCTGGTCTCTGGGGGGGGGCAGGGGTATGGGGCTCTAAATGGGGCTATGGTCTCTGTGGGGGGGGGGGGGGGGCAGGTCTCTGGGGGGGGGCAGGGAGGGAGGGGGGGGCTCTAACCCTGGTCTCTGGGGGGGGGGCAGGGGTATGGGGAGGGGGTGATTGGGGCTTTAAACCCTGGTCTCTGGGGGGGGGGGGGGGGCAGGGGTATGGGGGTGAGGGGCGGGAACCCTAACCCTGGTGGTGGGGGGGGGGGTGGGCAGGGGTATGGGGAGGGGTGATTGGGGCTCTAACCCTGGTCCTGGTAGCAGGGGTATGGGGAGGGGGTGATTGGGGCTCTAACCCTGGTCTCTGTGGGGGGGGGGGGGGCTAACCCTGGTCCTCTGGGGGGGGGTTGGGGAGGGGGTTGGGGGCTGTAACCCTAACCTGTAACCCTGGTCTTGGGGGGGGGGGGGTGGGCAGGGTATGGGGAGGGGATGCTTGGGGCTCTATGGTCTCTGGGGGGGGGGGGGCAGGGGTATGGGGAGGGGAGAGGTGGGGCTCTAACCCATGGTTCTCTGGGGGGGGTGGGGCAGGGGTATGGGGTGAGTGGTGATGGGGGACTGTAACCCTGGTCTCGGGGGGGGGGGTGGGCAGGGGTATGGGGAGGGGATGATTGGGGTCTAACCTGGTATCGTCTGGGGGGGGGGGGGGTGGGGGTAGTTGGGGAGGGGGTGATTTTTCTCTCTGGGGGTGGGGCAGGGGGCAAACCCTGGTCTTCTGGGGGGGGGGGGGGGGTATGGGGAGGGGGTGATTGGGGCTGTAACCCTGGTCTCTGGGGGGGGGCGTGGGGCAGGGGTATCGGGGAGGGGAGGTTTATAACCAACTTCTATGGGGCAGGGGTATGGGCGAGGGGATTGGGGCTCTAACCCTGGTCTGGGGGCGGAGGGGTCTGGGGTGGGGGGGGGTATAGGCGGGTGAGGGGGCTCATTTGGACCCCCGGTCTCTGTGGGGGGGGGTGGGGGCTCTAACCCTGGTGGGGGGGGGGCAGGGGTATGGGGAGGGGATGATTGGGGCTCTAACCCTGGTCTCTGCGGGGGGGGCAGGGTATGGGGAGGGGATGGGGGCTCTAACCCTGGTCTCTGTGGGGGGGGGGGCGGGGTTATGGGGAGGGGGTGATTGGGGCTCTCCCAACCCTGGGTGGCGGGGGCGGTGATTGGGGGTTCTCTGTGGGGGGGGGGGGGGGGGATGGGGATGATGGGGGAAACCCTGGTCTCTGGGGGGGAGTGGTTATGGGGAGGGGTGAGTGGGGGGTCTTTCTGTGGGGGGCGGGAATTGGGAGCTCTAACCCTGTTCTCTGTGTGGGGGGGGAGGGGTATGGGGAGGGATGATTGGCGGCTCTGGTTGTCTCTGCGGGGGGGGTGATTGGGGCTCTAACCCTGGGTCTCTGGGGGGGGGTGGGGCAGGGGTATGGGGAGGGGATGATTGGGGCTCTAAAATACCCTGGTCTCTGGGGGGGGGTGGGGCAGGGCATAGATGGGGAGGGGTGATTGGGGGGCTATAACCCTGGGTATCTGGGGGGGGGCCAGGGGTGAGGGGAGGGGCTGATAAACACTGGCTTCAACCCTGGTCTCTGGGGGGGGGTGGGGGGATGGGGCAGGGGTATGGGGTGGGCAGGGGTATGGGGGGATGATGGGCTCTAACCTGGTCTCTTGGGGGGGGGGGGGGGGGGGGGTATGGGGAGGAGTGGGCAGGTTTTGCTTCCTGCTCTCTTTTTGATTTTACTGAAAGTCCATTTCTCCACTCAGCTGCCTGTTTCGGTGTTGCAGAGGGGAGATGTTTGCTGAGGAAGATTGGAACGATGATCTGGAAGCCAGAACTCTGAGTAAAACTGTCTTTCACAAATTGGAGGTTTCACCCTACATTGCTGAGCTGGTGAGTTCCAAAATCATTGATTCCTTTATCCAATATGTTTCCTCACGTAAAAAGAGAATCATTCAGTAGGTTAGTTAGAACTTGGAGGTTTTAATGTATTGGCTCGATGATCTGTATTGGATAAGAGTTCATTCACCTGAATTGTTAATAGAGACCTGTGTCTTGGACAAGTCTAGGTTCAATACTGAATATCCTGTATTCTGTCAGAATGGCTGGGTTTGAATGGACTATCTCACGAATACATACTCAGGAGGTCGGATTCAGACATACCTGAGAATGGAAAGAGCTATAACTTCGTCAGGAAAAAATGTAATCTTGGTTCCCCAAGGTTTTGGTCTCCGGGACCAAAACAAAACAAGATGAGTCTCCGGGACCAGATGGGATGTACCCCAGGTTATTGTGGGAGGTGAGGGATGTCATTGCAGAGCCCCTGGCGATGATCTTTGCGTCGTCGATGGAGACGGGAGAGGTTCCGGAGGATTGCGGATGTGGTCCCTATTTTCAAGAAAGGGAACAGGGATAGTCCTGGAAATTACCGACCGGTGAGTCTGACCTCAGTGGTTGGTAAGCTGATGGAGAGGCTTCTGAGGGACAAGATTTACGAGCATTTGGAGAAGTTTAGGTTGATTAGAAATAGTCAGCATGGTTTTGTAAAAGGCAGGTCGTGCCTTACAAGCTTAATTGAGTTCTTCGAAAATGTGACTGAACACATTGACGAAGGTAGAGCAGTGGACGTGGTGTACATGGAGTTCAGCAAGGCATTTGACAAGGTCCACCATGCAAGACTTCTTGAGAAGGTGAGAGGCCATGGGATCCAAGGGGCTTTGGCCTTGTGGATCCAGAACTGGCTTGCCTGCAGAAGGCAGAGGGTGGTTGTGGATGGCTCTTTTTCTGCATGGAGGTCGGTCACCAGTGGAGTGCCCCAGGGATCTGTTCTAGGACCCTTGCTGTTTGTCATTTTCATAAATGACCTGGATGAGGAAGTGGAGGGATGGGTGAGTAAGTTCGCCGATGACACGAAGGTCGGTGGTGTTGTGGATGGTCTGGAGGGATGTCAAAAGTTGCAGCATGACATCGACAGGATGCAAGACTGGGCGGAGAAGTGGCAGATGGACTTCAACGCGGATAAATGTGTTGTGGTCCATTTTGGCAGATCCAACGGGATGAATGAGTACACTATCAAAGGTAGGAGTCTTAGCTGTGTGGAAGAGCAGAGGGATCTTGGGGTCCGGGTCCATAAGACTCTCAAATCGGCCTCCCAGGTGGAGGATGTGGTTAAGAAAGCTTACGGTGTACTGGCCTTCATTCATCGAGGGATTGAGTTCAGGAGTCAGGAGGTAATGCTGCAGCTTTATAGGACCCCTGTCAGACCACACTTGGAGTACTGTGCGCAGTTCTGGTCGCCTCACTATAGGAAGGACGTGGAAGCTATTGAAAGGGTGCAGAGGAGATTTACAAGGATGTTGCCTGGATTGGGAGGCATGCCTTATGAAGACAGGTTGAGGGAGCTGGGACTGTTCTCCCTGGAGAGACGAAGGTTGAGAGGCGACCTGATAGAGGTTTACAAGATGTTGAGAGGAATAGATAGGGTGGACTCTCAGAGACTATTTCCCAGGGCTGAAATGGTCGCGACGAGAGGGCACAGATTTAAGGTGCAGGGAAGCAAGTACAGAGGGGATGCTAGGGGAAAGTTTTTCACTCAGAGGGTGGTGAGTGAATGGAATCGGCTGCCGTCGGTGGTGGTCGAGGCGAACTCGCTGGGGTCTTTTAAAAGACTTCTGGATGAGTATATGGGATCCAATGGGATTGGGGGTTATAGATAGGTCTATGGCTGGTAGGTTTTGATGTGTTCGGCGCAACTTGTGGGCCGAAGGGCCTGTTTGTGCTGTAGTGTTCTATGTTTTCCACCGATCACTGATCTCTGTTTGTTATAGTCAAGAGGACCTTTGACTTCAACATCTCCTTTGTTCCATATCACTTAATACACTTCTCCAATCTGTTGGTCACTGTATTAAAAGCTTCCATTAATTAGCTCTCAGAATCCACAACCTTTTGGGGATGTATGTTCCAGATTTCCATTCCCCTCTGTGCTTCCTGACATGATGTAAAGATGCCGGCGTTGGATTGGAGTGGTAAGAACTCAGTAAGAATTTAGCAACACCAATTATTAATCCAACCGATTTATTTGATAGTAAAAAAGCGAGCTTTCAACACTCCCGTGTCTTCATCAGGCAAGTGCAGTGTTCTGGTCTGCAATAGCACACATCAGCACAGACAGTCAGAGATTGCTGATTAGAATGCGAATCCTTACATCTAACCTGCTATTCAAGTGTTAAAGTGGCTAACAATGTGTGTGAAGGGGATCCTGAGCATTGTTAGAGAATTGTGTATTTTCTCCAGACAGCACAGTAAGTGAGGTTTTTTGCTAACCCAGGCAAGTTACGGGGGTTACAGATAGTGTGTCATGAAGCCAAGATCCCTGTTAAGACCGTCCTCATGTGTGCGGAACTTGGCTATCAGTCTCTGTTCAGCGACTCTGCGCTGTCGTGTATCACGAAAGCCCCCTTGAAGAACATTTACCCGCAGGTCGGAGGCCGAATGCCCATGACTGCTGAAGTGTTCACCCACAGGAAGGGAACTGTTTTGCCTGGTGATTGTTGAGCGATGCTCATTCATCCGCTGTCGTAGTGTTTGCATGGTCTCCCCAATATACCATGCTTCGGGACATCCTTTCTTGCAACGTATTAGGTAGACAACGTTGGCCGAGTTGCAAGAGTATGTACCGTGCATCTGGTGAATGGTATCCTCACGTTTGATGATGTCGTCCATGTCTATGATCCGGCATGTCTTGCAGAGGTTGCTGTGGCAGGGTTGTGTGGTATTGTGGTCACTGTTCTCCTGAAGGTTGGGTAGTTTGCTGCGAACAATGATCTGTTTGAGGTTGTGCGGTTGTCTGAAAGCAAGAAGTGGGGGGGTGGGGATGGCCCTAGTGAGATGTTCATCGTCATCAATGATATGTTGAAGACTCTGGAGAAGATGTCGTAGCTTCTCCGCTCCGGGGAAGTACTGGACAACATTCCTACTCTCCCTCCTCCTGGATCAAACTTGCCTCTTGTTCTGGAGTCCTTTCACAGAGAAGGTAGCGTCTCTCTATCAATGTTACGGTAGACCTATTAAGAGTATAGAAACGCAGAGGGACCTGGGGGTGCAGGTGCACAAGTCTCTGAAGGTGGAAGAGCAGGTGGAGAAGGTTATGAAGAAAGCATATAGTATGTTAGCCTTTATAGGAAGGGGTATAGAGTACAAGAGCTGGCCTTTAATGTTGCAGTTGTATAAAACGGTGGTTACACCTCATTTGGAATACTGCGTCCAGTTCTGGTCGCCTTACTACCGGAAGGACGTGGAGACTCTGGAGAGAGTGCAGAGGAGGTTACCAGGATGCTGCCTGGTATGGAAGGTCTGAGTTACGAGGAGAGGTTAGGCAAATTGGGACTGTTTTCCTTACAAAGACGTAGACTTAGAGGAGATCTAATAGAGGTGTACAAGATTATGAAGGGTATAGATAGAGTAAACAGGGTTAAGCTTTTTCCTAGGATGGACTCGAATAGCACGAAGGGTCACAGGCTTAGGGTGAGGGGGGTAAGGTATAATTTGGATGCTAGAGGGAGTTTTTTCACACAGAGGGTGGTGGGGATATGGAATGCGCTGCCAAGTAAAGTGATGGAGGCAGGTACTCTGGAGTTATTTAAGAAATACTTAGATGGGCACATGAACAGAATGGGAATGGAGGGGTATAGAAAATGATTTAAAATAGGGATCATGAGCCTTGGGAGTCCCTGGGAAGTGTGTAAATAGATGATGATATTGATGTACTTGTTTTTATCCTACAGGTGCTTTGGTCCACCTTGTTGTCTAACAAGGGGCATACACGCGATGGGTCGTGAGGAGGTTGCTCTTGAATTTTTTTCGAGAGTGTCCTAGTGCTTCACATTGTTAGTGTACGCTTGACCTGGACCATTTGATGGGCAACACGACAGCTCAGTGACTATCTCTGTGCTGTGCAGATACATGGATTTGGGCCTGTGTCTGTGGGAGTTTGCACATTCTCCCCGTACTTGCATGGGTTTTCTCCGGTGCTCCGGTTTCCTCCCACATCCCAAAGATGTGCTCTTAGGCTAATTGGCAAAACAAATTCTCCTTAAATTGTCTCAAATTTGATTTTTAGTCCATAGATCTATAAACATAGACAGGGATCACAGGTAGGGGTGGGAATGTCGGGGTGGTGGCACCGGTCTCGTTGGACCGAAGGGCCTGTTTCCCGTGCTGTTTTGTTCTTTGTTACCAAATCCTTTAACTGTCTTAAATACTTTGATTTGATCATCAAAGAATTAATAGTCAACTGGGAGAAGTTGGTGTTTATTCATTCAAAAGTAAAGTACACGGAGCGTGAGTAATTTGAGATGTAAAGTGGTGATTGGAGCAATCTTGGGAGGAATGAATGACTCCCAGAACCTACCACCAGGCACAGGGGGCTTTCCTCATCTCCTGCCCAGCTCCAGTGTAGAATGTTTAATTGGAGATTGGTCAGTGCGACTGGTCAATAGCTGTATAATTGTTGTGTAATATGCCTGTTGGGATGGTAGATGGTGAATTGGATGGACTTTGGCTTCTTCTTGTCCATTCATTCCCATATTCGTTTGTAGCAGTGTGCCAGAATCCGATTGTTGATGAGATCTGGGGAGGGGAGCCACTAATATTTATTCTTATTCATGTTCTCAGAACGTCCAGTCACCTGTTGGAAAGAAGAGACAGAAGCTTCTGCGGACTCTCTCTGCAGCAGGAACACCTGATCAGAATCCAGGAGAAACACAGTCCAAGCCTGAGAACAGAGTAGCAAAGAAAACTGAGGGAAAAAATAAGAGGAAAAAGAAGAGAAATCGGATAGTGAAAGATAAATTGTGTGAGAATCTGTCTAAACAGGATGTGGAGAAGGGAAGTGAAGCCCCTTTGAAATCACCATCTGCTCAAGCTAATGCAGGGAAGAGAAAGCAGAGTGAAGCAGGGGCATCAAAGGTGAATGGACACTTGCACGCTGGCAATAAGGAGCTGTCAGCAGGAACCTCAGCCCATCCTGAAAAGGTGCTGAAGCTGAATAGTTTGGGAAGCAACCCGGGGCAGAGGACACTCACTCGCAAGCAATGGAGGAATCGAATGAAAAGCAAACATCGAAACAAAAACAAGTTCCGACCCCCAGCAGAGAACGGAGAGCAAATGGAGGGGATTGAACATGACAAGACTTTGACAAAATCAAGATCTGAAGAGGACGAAGAAAAAGGTGTCACAGACGGACATAAACCTAAAATAAAAAGACAGAAGGGAAAAGGAGAAAGGAATGAATCAGTGCAGAAAACAGTCTGTCAGAACAGCAATGAAAATATTATCAACCACAAGAAGAGAGCACAGATTCTGATCCAGGACGGTGAGACAGTATCACCCCGTAAGAAGACCAGGAGGAAAGGAACATGTGAAGAGAAAGTGATGTATGAACATGGTGACAGTATCAGGTCAGAACCAGGTCAGCCTGGTTCACTGGCCAGAATCTCTCCATCGTTTGTGCGGATAAACAGAACTGAATCAAGTGACACTAACCAGCCCGCTGACCGCTCAGCCGCTCTAAGAGCCAAGATGGAAGAGCGCCTGAAATCTGCCCATTTCCGCTACATTAACGAGCAACTGTATACCTCGAGCAGTGCTGAAGCCAAGAAGCTCTTCACACAAGATAAGAATGCCTTTGAAATTTACCATCGAGGTTTTACAGCACAAGTAAATCGCTGGCCGGAGAACCCAGTCAACCGTATCATTCAGTACATCAAAAGCAGGTATGGTTGGGGAGAGCAGCATGATGGAGTTAGTGTGCAGGAAGGGAAGGGGAGGAGGGAAAGAGGTTGGAGAACAAGGAACCCAAAGAAAATTAAAGCAGAGGAACAGGCCCTTTGGCCCTTCAAGCCTGTACCGACCATACTGCCCAACTGAACTAAAGTCCTCTACCCTTCCGGATCCCTTTATTCCCATCCTATTCATGTATTTTCAAGACACTCCTTAAAAGTCACTAGAGTATCCACTTCCATTACCTCCCCCAGCAGCGAGTTCCAGGCACGCTCTACTCTGTGTAAAATATCTGCCTCATACATCTCGAAACCTTATCCCTCGCACCTTAAACCTGTGCCCCCTAGTAATTGACACTTCCACCCTGGGAAAAAACTTCTGATTATCCACTCTGTCCATGCCTCTCATAATCTTGTAGACTTCTATCAGGTGGCCCCTCAACCTCTGTCGTTCCAGTGAGAACAAACCAAGTTTCTCCAACCTCTCCTCATAGCTAATGCCCTCCATACCAGGCAACATCCTGGTAAATCTTTTCTGCACCCTCTCCAAAGCCTCCACATCGTTCTATTAGTGTGGTGACCAGAATTGAACACTATATTCCAAGTGCGGCCTAACTAAGGTTCTATAAAGCTGCAACATGACCAATTTTTAAATGCCCTGGCCAACGAAGGAAAGAATGCCATATGCCTTCTTGACTGCTTTCTTAGCTGCGTTGCCACTTTCAGTGATCTGTGTACCTGCACCTATCCCTCTGCCTATCAATACTATTAAGGTTTTGCCAATTACTCTATATTTCCTATCTGTATTAGACTTTCAAAAATGCATTACATCGCGTTTGTCCAGATTAAACTCCATCTGCCATCTCTCCGACCAAATCTTCCACTGATCTATATTCTGCTGTATCCTCTGATGGCCCTCATCGCTATCTGCGAATCCACCAACTTTTGTGTTGTCCGCAAACTTACTAATTAATCCAGTTACATTTTCTTCCAAATCGTTTATATAGAAGGATAGGAGGAGGCTGTTAAATTTGGCAACTCATCAAAGCTTCTTTGACAGCATTTTCCAAATCTACTACGTCCACCAGGCAGCAGATACACCACCATCTTCAAGTTCTCCGTCAAACTTTTTGCTATCCATGGGGGAGACAGAGGAACAGCTGAGATGTTTGATATGAGTTGGTGTTGGGGACACTGGAATTTACCCAGTGCTCATACTCCCTGAGTGAAGTGAATGATTCTCAGCTTCCCTGTCACTGGTACTGTCTGCATTCATTGAATATTGCAAAAGGACACAAAGCCTCTCAGAGCCAGTATCACTTCTCCTTCTGGCTGGATTCCACACACGGAACCCAACAGGAGTGACAGACCATGATGGGACACAGGAGCGTTCCCCCCCCCACCCAAGCTGTGCTATACTGCAGCATTGACTCAGGCCTTGGAGAGAATCTGAGATGATTTTGACTCAGTGTCAAAGGGTTTATGTTCCTCAGCCACTCTGGAACAAGAGAAGTGCTTTCATCAGATTTGGAAATGATCAGAAATGACACACAGGGATGAGTAGTCCATCCCCAGCATAAATTGTTGACAAACTAATATTTTGTAGGTTCAGTTAAGACTCATCTTGAAATGTCTTGGCCTCTCCCACAGATCCTGCTCCGCTGTTGTTGCTGATTTTGGCTGTGGTGATTGTAAAATCGCTCGGAGCGTAAGCAACAAGGTTCATTCGCTAGACTTGGTGGCACTGAATGAACATGTGACTGTCTGTGACATGGCGAGTGTAAGTATAACTGCTGTTCCTCTCTGCCCGAGATGCCTGTTTTTCTCTCTCTCCCTCGCTTGCCCCCACACTCCATCAATATGCAATTTTCGTCAGGATATCTCGAGATAGAAACCCTACAGTACAGAAAGAGGCCATTCAGCCCATCAAGTCTGCACAGACCACAATCCCACCCAGGCCCCACACCCATATTCCTATACATTTTGCTCACTAATCCCTCTAACCTAAGCATCTCGGGACACTAATTTTAACATGCAATCAATCTAAGCCGCACATCTTTGGACTGTGGGAGGAAACCCATGCGGACATGGGGAGAATGTGCAAACTCCACACAGACAGTGACCCAAGCTGGGAATTGAATCCAGGTCCCTGGAGCAGTAAAGCAGCAGTGCCAGCTACTGTGCCGCTCCCCCATAGTATTTTTCTTGGGTGGGAGAGGTAGTTTCTGATCCCGATTTCTCTCCGGTCCCAGTTTCTTTGATTCCCTTTCGTTCTGATCCAAGTGTTTCCTCAATTCTGTCTGAAACGCTCCACCTCAGGCCGCATCACAGTGAATTTCCCCTGCATCCTGTCTGGTGTGATCACATCCTTCTTAGTGTGCTGAACAGAACTGTACAGTACTCAGCTATGGTCTAATGAGCATTCTATACAGTTCCATCATAACCTCTCTCCTCATATATTCTGTACCTTGTCTACTAAAAGCCAGTATCCCGTATACTTCCTAATCCTTTTTCTACCTGTCCTACTGCCCTCAGATGTCCCTCTGATCCTCTGGATTTCCTCAATATCCCCTTGCTCAGTGTGTATTCACTTGTTTTGTTAGTGCTCCCAAAATTCATCACCTCACATTTTTCAGGTTTAAATTCCGTTTGCTGCTGTTCTGCCTGTTTATATTGTCCTGTAATGTAAGGATTTTCCCCTTGCCATTTACCACATCAATTTGTATGTCACCTGTGAACTTATTGATCATAACGCTCACATTCACATCCTGATTATTAAATGTACTCTACAAGCCACAAGGGACCCAGCACCAATCCCTGCGGCACATCATTGGAAGAAGTCCAACAGGTTTATTTGGTAGAAAACGCCACTTGCTTTCGGAGTGCTGCTCCTTCGACAGATGAGTGGGGAGTTGAGAAAAGACCTGATAAAGGAACAGCATTCTGAAAGCTTGTGTGTTTACTGTTGGACTTTAACCTGGTGTTGTGAGACTTCTTATTGTGCTTACCAAGTTGGTGAATGGATAAGCTACTTGAAGGCGTAAAATAATATTCGAATATGGAAAAAGCAGTGGTTTGGGACTAAGCTACATTCTTTGAAATACTTGGATGGGCTGAATATCTTTCTGGATTGTTCTGTGATGATATGAAATGATATTCACAGGAACTGACGCTCCTTTTGACATCTTCCTGTGTTTGCACGGGCCCATCAGGTTCCTCTGGCTGCTGAATCGGTCGATATTGTGGTTTTCTGTCTCTCACTGATGGGCACTAATCTTCAGGATTTCCTGGCAGAAGCTAATCGAGTGCTCAGACTGGGGTAAGGGCTGCTGGGTTACAATATTAGATTATTTCACTCATCTCACAGGTTTGTTAGATCCACCTTCACCCTCCCAATCCTCCCTACCTTTCCCATGGCCCCTGCAAACCTCTTATGTACACCTCCTAAAGATTTTGCATCTCTATAGCACCTTTCATAACCCCAGGAAGTCCTAAAATGCTCCTTTTGTACTCCCCAGAGAGTTGGGGAAGATTTTAACCTGGGATACAGCAACACAAAGATGGTTTAGAGTTGAGATGTTGATTCATTCTGCATCATTAATGCTGTTAACATTGGTATAATCCGGGGAAGTGGGGGAATGTGGCCAGGGGGTGATGGTGAGCGAGAGTGACTCAGACCTGGGAGTAGAATGACCTGAGGTAAATTGGGTTGTGGGGATGGGGGATTGAGTTGGTTTCCCCTCGGAAGGAGAGGAGCCAGGACCAGTGTGACACCGTGTCACGTAGTCAGGACTTCTTGCAATAGCTGACCTGTTTTGTGACTTTTTGACAGGGGGATCCTGAAGATTGCTGAAGTTGCCAGCAGGTTTGAAAATTTGCGAAACTTCGTCAATGTCCTGGGATCTCTTGGCTTTAAGCTAATTTCAAAGGTAATGTTTAAAACCACAATTTATTTGAACTGATTGGAGTTGGGGATGTGTGAAGAGAATGAGGAAAAAGCATGACTGAAATCTCTGGAGTCGGATCTCCATCAGACAGAGGAGCAGAATAAAGCCATTTGGCCCAACGAGTGTGAGCCGCCATTCAATCATGGCTGATAAGTTTCTCAATCCCACTTTTCCATATATCTCTTTCTCATCTCCCCATTAATGTGGTCACTGGAGTTCATGAACGTTGAAAATCTGGGGCAGGAAATTTTTTATCTACCAGCAGCTGTTTCGTGGCCAGGTTTAGGATTGAAGTTCACTGGGGTTAAAGGGTGGGGGGGTAATTACACCAGTAACTCAGATCCAGCTTAGTTTCACTCTAATGTCAGACATTGTATACGAACTCTCTCATCTGGGATTTATATCCTTTAGACCCAATCCTGCATAATCAAACCCTGTAGGAAATCTGTTCAAATACTCAGAGTTGGCAGATGGGGAAAGGGAGGGTCTGGGGGAGATACGTGAGAAGGGGCAAGTGTGGAAATGATAAGGTGAGAGGGTGGAGGAAGGAAAGCTGAAAAGGGGTATTTAGATCAAATTTTGAGTGAAGTTTGAGACTGAAAGAGGCAGGAGGAGTGGGTGGACAGTTATTGGAATAACAGAGTGGGGTGGCCTGTTGGCAGGAACTGCATGAGAGGGACAGGAGGCAGAAGTGTTTGAGATATAGTATTTAATGGATTTGTGGGAGTGAGGGAGGACAGCCCTGGTTGATGACACGGCGGTGTAAGTAACTTGGTGCTGTACACTGTGAAATTTACTCAGACACACGGCTTGTTCTTTCCCATAGGACACAAAGAACAACTACTTTTATCTATTTGACTTCAAGAAGAGCCAGTCTCTCCGGGAGAAAGCTAAACTCCCCCAACTGCAGCTAAAACCTTGTCTTTACAAAAAACGGTGAGATGTTGGGAGTGAGTGGATAGACTGTGGAAGAAGCTGTGAAGAGTTAGTATTCTGGAAAGAAGTTACAAGTGAATGAAGTATCGGGGAGAGGGAGTTTCACCCGATTTGTGTTCTGTGTAGAAACGACTGTGGAGAAGAAAACCATCCTGGCTATTTTCCTGCCTTGGACAATTTGCATTGCCTCTGAGGAGGATAAACATGAATTCTATGTAATGGTGAAATGATCACTGAGATGTTAACACTTTAGGAATGAGTAATCCAGCTGAAGACTGTCCAGCCACAGCTGAATGATTTGAATATTTAGATCTTTATATTTTAGTAAAATAAACATGATATCTGGGTAAATAACATTGAGTGAGAAAAGTATTGTAATCTCTCTTCAACTTGTTGCAGATTCTGTACAGCTGGAGTTCTCCCGAAACGCATCAACAACTTTCACTATTGTGTACTTATCTCCGCTGCTACAAAACATCGTGGGAAATCTCAAATATAAACAGTTTCCGTATCATTTTGAGTCCAAATCCCTGTTAATTTAAATGTGAGCTATTTCCCTCCTGGTAAGACTGATGTGAAAAGAGAAAAATAAATACATTCAGTCAATGGAGAAGATGGAAAAGGAAATTATTGACTATTACAAATAAATGAGTTATGCACCAGACAGGTTCCTATTCCATCTTTTATCTTGGAAAGGAATAAAAAAACTGAAGAACAAGAATTAGGAGTAGGCCATTCAGCCCTTCAAGCCTACACTGCCATTCAATAGGACTATGGCTGCCATGATTGTGACTTCCACTTCCTCACTAACCCTTGCAATCTCCCATCACCAACTCAGCTTTGAATATATTCAGCAATCCCACATCCATGCTGTCCAGGGAAGAGAATTCCACAGACTACCAGCTCAGAAGAATTTCTTCTCATCAACCTTTAATGGGAGACCCCTATGTACCTGTCTCCTCAAACAGGTACAGACCTAATCTGCTGCATCATTCCTCATCCCAGTGGGATATTTGTGAAGCCTCCTCCTCCAGTGAGTTATTAAATTATCCACTGCCATTCACAGATGGATGTGGCAGGACTGCAGAACTTAGATCTGTTGATTGTAGGATCACTTAGCTCTGCCTATCACTTGTTGCTTATGCTGTTTGGCATACAAATAGTCCTGTGTTGTAGCTTCATCAGGTTGACAGCTCATTTTTAAGTATACCTGGTGTTGCTCCTGGTGTGCCGTCCTTTATTTCTCATTGAAGAAGTCTCATAACACCAAGTTAAAGTCCAACAGGTTTGTTTGGAATCATGAGCTTTTAGTTGGACTTGAACTGGTAGTGTGAAACTTCTTACTGTGCCCACTTCAGTCCAATGCTATTATCACTGAACCAAGGTTAATCCCGTGGTTTAGTGGTAATGGTAGAGTGGGAGATATGCTGGGCCATGAGTTGACTGATTGTGTTTGATTACAATGCTGCTGCTGACTAACAGTGCCTCATGGTTGCCCAGTCCTGAGCTGCTAGATCTGTTCAAGGTCTATCCCACTTCGCATGATGGTAGTGCCACACAATACAATGGAGGATATCTTCAATGAATGACAATATCACTGCTTCTGGAATGAGGGATGTGCCCTTTGAGGAAAGATGGCACATGTTGGGCTTGTGCGCACTAGTGTATGAAAGATTGAGAGGCAATCTTAAACATTTAAGATCCTGAGGGGACTTGACAGGCTAGGATCAATTACGCTTCTACATTCTCAGCATGTGAGCTGCCTGGAGCAGACAAATGGGCACCATTTAAACAACTGAATTCTAAATCTTCACTAGAAACATGTTAGAAATACATTTCTTCAAGGCACAGTATCATCACAAATAAGGGAAATTGTGAGGGTATGAAGACAGATTTGGCTGAAGTGGAAATGGCTGAAAAATTAAGGGGTGAGTCAGTTAAGAAGCAATGACATATTACAGAAGATATTTTGTAACACTCGGTAAGGATAGATTCCAGTAAAGACTTGAAAGTAAGGATGCAATTGTTTGTGGCTAAGTAAATAAAACATAACATCAAATTTAAAGAAGTGTATAACTCTGAAAAAGATGATTGTCAATTTAGAAGCTGGACAGGATATGAAAAAACAGCAAACTATGCTCGCATATCAAAATAATCAGTATTTGCAAAAGAGAAGGATTTGAACATAAGAAATAAGAGCAGGAGTCGGCCATCTAGTCATTGGAGCCTGCCCCGCCATACAATAAGATCATGGCTGATCTGATAGTCATTCAGTTCCACTTCCCTGCCTGCTCCCCATAACTCTTAATTCCCTTATTGATCAGAAGTCTATCAACCTGTGACTTAAACATATTCAATGAGATAGCTTCCACCACTTCAATGGGCAGAGAATTCCAGATATTCACCACCTCTGCGTGAAGAAGTTCTTCCTCAACTCTGTTCTAAACTGACTCCCCCTTATTTTGAGGCTGTGTCCTTTAGTTCTTGTTTCTTTTCTAAATGGAAAGAATCTCTCTGCCTCTACCCTATCTAGCCCCTTCGTTATCTTACATGTCCCTATAAGATCACCTCTCAGCCTTCTAAACTCCAACAAGTACAAGCCCAATCTACTCAATCTCTCCTCATAAGCTAACCCCCTCATCTCTGGTATCAGCCTGGTGAACCTTCTCTATACTCCCGCCAAGGCCAACATATCCTTTCGCAAATGCGGTGACCAAAACTGCGTACAGTACTCCAGTTGCGGCCTCACCAGTGCCCTGCATTGTTGCAGCAAGTCCTCCCTGCTTTTATATTCTATCCCCTCGCGATAAAGGCCAACATTGCATTCGCCTTCTTGATCATCTGCTGCACCTGCAGACTGGGTTTTTGTGATTCATGCACAAGGACCCCCTCTGCATAGTAGCTTGTTATAATTTTTCACCGTATAAATAATAGTCCATTTTACTATTATTTCTTCCAAAGTGGATAACCACATTTGCTAACGTTATACTCTACCTGCCAGATCCTTGCCCACTCATTCAGCGTATCCAAGTCTCTTTGCAGACTTTCCGCGTCCTCCACGCAATTTGCTTTCCCACTCATCTTTGTGCCATCAGCAAACTTTGTTATTTTACACTCAGCCCCCTTCTCCTGATTGTCTGTAAATGGTAAACAGTTGAGGCTCCAACACCAATCCCTGCGGCATGCCACTAGTCGCTAACTGCCAACCAGAAAACCACATATTTATTCCAACTCTCTGCTTCCTGTTAGACAACCAATCCTCAATCCACGCCAACACTTTATCCCCAACTCCGTGCACCTTAATCTTCTGTAGCAACCTTTCGTGAGGCTCCTTATCAAATGCCTTCTGGAAATCGAAAAACTCCCCTCTGTCGAACGCAATAGTCACATCTTCATAAAAATCCAATAAATTCATCAAACACGACTTTCTCTTCATGAATGCATGCTGAGTCTGCTTAATCAAACCGTTCTTTTCCAGGTGTCCTGCTATTTCTTTTTTAATGATGGACTTCAGCATTAGATTCCAACTTGGTTAATAATGAGTCTGGGAATGGATGTGCACTCATGTTGACTTCAAAGAGGAGGAAGTATTGGGGTTCTTGAGAAATATTAAGATAACAAGTCCCCAGGGCCCAGTGGGATGTACTCCAGAATTCTGAGAGAGGCAAGGGAGGAAATTGCTGGGGCTTTGAGAGAAATCTTTGTATCTTCACTGGCTACAGGGGCGGTCACAGTAAGAAGTCTCACAACACCAGGTTAAAGTCTAACAGCTTTATTAGACTTTAACCTGGTGTTGTGAGACTTCTTACTGTGTTTACCTCAGTCCAATACTGGCATCTCCACATCATACGGAGGAGGTCCCAGAAGATTGGAGAATAACCAATGTTGTCCCCTTGTTTATGAAGGGTAGCAAGAATAATCCAGGTAATTGCAGGCTGGTGAGCCTTATATCAGTGGGAGGGAAATTATTGGAGAGGATTCTTTGAGACATGATTTATTCCCACCTGGAAATAAATTATATTAGTGAGAGGCAACATGGTTTTTTGAAGAGGAAATCTTGTTTCATGAATTTGATTGAGTTTTTTGAAGCGAACAAAATGATTCATGAGGATAGGGCAGTGTATGTTGTCTACAGGAAAGCCTTTTACAAGGTCCCTTTTCACAGATTAGTGCAGAAGGTGAAGTCGTGTGGAATCAGCGGTGAGTTGGCAAAATGGAAACAAAGTTGGCTCGATCAAAGAACAGTCAGAAGTCTCGCAACAGCAGGTTAAAACCCAGCAGGTTTGTTTGGTAGCAAAAGCCACTAGCTTTGAAAAAAATCGATGTAGTCAAGGAGAATACTGAGATACAGGCTTTTAGACTAGACTGGATTGAGGTACATAAGGAGGAGATGTTAGCAATTCTTGAGAGTATGAAAATAGATAAGTCCCCTGGGCCAGATGGGATTTATCCTGGGATTCTCTAGGAGGCTAGGGAGGAGATCACAGAGCCTTTGGCTTTGATCTTCATATCGTCATTGGCTACAGGTATAGTGCCGGAAAACCAGAGGATAGAAAATGTCCCCTTGTTTAAGAAGGAGAGTAAAGACCATCCTGGGAATTATAGACCGGTGAGCCTTACTTCTGTTGTGGGCAAAGTTTTGGAAAGAATTATAAGAGATAGGATTTATAATCATCTAGTGATTTTATGAAGGGTAGGTTGTGCCTCACAAACCTTATCGAGTTCTTTGAGAAGGTGACCAAAGAGGTAGATAAGGGTAAGGCAGTTGATGTGGTGTATATGGATTTCAGTAAAGCCTTTGATAAGGTTCCCCATGGTAGGCTACTGCAGAAAATGCAGATGCATGGGATTGAGGGTGATTTAGCAGTTTGGATCAGGAATTGGCTAGCTGATAGAAGACAGAGGGTAGTGATTGATGGAAAATATTCAACCTGGAGTGCAGTTACAAGTGGTGTACCTCAGGGATCTGTTTTGGGGTCACTGTTGTTTGTCATTTTAATAAATGACCTAGATGAGGGTGTAGAAGGATGGGTTAGTAAATTTGCTGACGATACCAAAGTCAGAGGAGTTGTAGACAGTAAGGATGGATGTTACAGTTTGCAGAAGGGCATAGGTAAGCTGCAGAGTTGGGCCAAGAGGTGGCAAATGGAGTTTAATGCAGAAAAGTGTGAGGTGATTCACTTTGGAAAGTGTAACAGGAGTACAGAATATAGGGCTAATGGAAGGACTCTTGATAGTGTGGATGAGCAGAGAGATCTCAGTATCCTGCTGTTTGTAATTTTTATAAATGATCTGGATGAGGGTATTGAAGGATGGATTAGTAAATTTGCAGATGACACTAAAGTCGGTGGAGTGGTAGATAGTGAAGAGGGGTGTTATAGTTTGCAGAGAGACTTGGACAAGTTGCAGAGCTGGGCCGAGAGGTGGCAAATGGAGTTTAATGTGGAAAAGTGTGAGGTAATGCACTATGGCAGAAATAATAAATGTGTAGAGTATAGGGCTAATGGTAGGATTCTTAGTAGTCTAGATGAACAGAGGGATCTTGGTGTGTATGTGCATAGATCCCTGAAAGTAGGCAGTCAGGTCGAGAAGGTTGTTAAGAAGGCATATGGAGTCTTGGCTTTTATTGGTAGAGGGATTGAATTTCGGAGCCGCAACGTCATGTTGCAACTGTACAAAACTCTAGTGCGGCCGCACTTGGAGTATTGTGTGCAGTTCTGGTCCCCACATTATAAGAAAGATGTGGAGGCATTGGAGAGGGTACAGAGGAGGTTTACCAGGATGTTGCCTGGTATGGAGGGCAGGTCTTATGAAGAGAGGCTGAGGGATTTGAGGTTGTTTTCGTTAGAAAGGAGGAGGCTAAGAGGGGACCTGATCGAAACATATAAGATGATTAGAGGTTTAGATAGGGTGGACAGTGATAGCCTTTTTCCTAGGATGGAGAAAGCTAGCACGAGGGGACACAGCTTTAAATTAAGGGGTGATAGTTATAGGACGGATATCAGAGGTAGGTTCTTTACCCAAAGGGTGGTTCGGGAGTGGAATGCCCTGCCTGCAGCGGTTGTAGATGCGCCAAGTTTGGTGGCGTTTAAGAGGTTAGTTGATAAGTATATGGAAGAGAAGGGAATGGTTTAGTTTGGAGGGGCATTGCTTTTTATATTGGTCGGCGCAACATCGAAGGCCGAAGGGCCTGTTCTGTGCTGTAATGTTCTATGTTCTATGTTCTATGTGCATAGCTCCCTGAAAGTTAGCACCCAGGTTGATAAGGTTGTTAAGAAGGCATACGGCATGTTATCTTTTAGTGGTAGAGGGATTGAATTTCGGAGCTGTGAGGTCATGTTGCAACGTACAAAACCCTGGTGCGGCCGCACTTGGAGTATTGCGTGCAGTTCTGGTCCCCACATTATAAGAAAGATGTGGAAGCATTGGAAAGGGTGCAGACGAGGTTTACAGGATTTTGCCTGGTATGGTGGGAAGGCCTTAGGAGGAAAGGCTGAGGGACTCAAGGTTATTTTCATTAGAGAGAAGAAGGCTAAGAGGTGACCTAATTGAGACATATAAGATAATCAGAGGATTAGATAGGGATGAGAGGCTTTTTCCTTGGATGGTGATGGCTAACACGAGGGGACATACCTTTAAATTGAGGGGTGGTAATTATAGTTCGGATGTTAGAGGTATGTTCTTTACTCAGAGGGTAGTAAGAGCGTGGAATGCCCTGCCTGCAGCAGTTGTGGATTCGCCAAGTTTAAGGGCGTTCAAATGGTCAGTGGATAGGCATATAGATAGCATTGGAATAGTTTCGGTTAGAGGGTCATTAGATTTATTCCACTGGTCGGCGCAATATCGAGGGCTGAAGGGCCTGTACTGCGCTGTAATGTTCTACGTTCTATGTCCTAGCTTTTGGAACAGTGCTCCTTCATCAGGTAAGATCAAAGAAGTCATGATGTGGAAATGCTGGCGTTGGTTTGGGGTAAACACAGTAAGAAGTCTGACAACATCAGGTTTAAGTCCAACCGATTTATTTGATGTTAAACTTGCAAGCTTTCGGGTTTGCCCTTTTGTCACCTGTGTCAGACTTCTTACCAACATCAAAGAAGACAGAGGGTAGCAGTGGAAGGGTGTGTTTCTGAATGGAGGGCTGTGATAAGTGACGTTCCTCAGGGATCAGTGCTGGGACCTTTACTGTTTGTAATATATATAAATGATTTGGAGGAAAATGTAACTGGTTTGATTAGTAAGTTTGCAGATGACACAAAGTTGATGGATTTGTGGATAGGAATGAGGACCATCAGAGGATAGAGCAGGATAGAGATCAGTTGGAGACTTAAGTGGAGAGATGGCAGATGGATTTTAATCCGGACAAATATGAGGTAATGTGTTTTGGAAGGTCCAATACAGATTGAAAATGTACAGTAAATGGTTAAATTCTTAAGAGTTTTGATAGACAAAGGGGTCTGGGTGGACAGGTGACTAAAAGTTGCAATGGAGGTGGAGAATGTTGTCAAGAAGGCATACGGTATGCTTGCCTTCATTGGACGGGGTACTGAGTTTAAAAATTGACAAGTCATTTTACAGCTTTATAGCTTTATAGGTGAAGCCGCACTTGGAATATAGTGTTCAATTATGGTCACCACACTACCAGAGGATATGGAGGCTTTGGAGAGGGTACAGAAAAGATTTACCATAATGTTCGGCGCTCTCAGCCCCTTCCCTTCCTCACACTTACTGGCTGTGGGAAGACCGAGAGGCTGAGGGCTTACGGCCCAACGTCATGAAATTGCCGAGAAAGTTGCATGTGAACTGGGCATTAGCTATGGGAGGTTGGAGAAACTTGGTTTGTTCTCACCAGAACGACAAAGATTGAGGGGAGACCTGATAGATGGACAGAGGCACGTCTATTCATGCTCCTCAACAAGATTAGGAAAGACATGGACAGAGTGGATAGTCGGAAGCTTTTTCCCAGAGTGGAAGAATCAATTACCAGGGGCACAGGTTTAAGGTGCAAGGGGCAAGGTTTAAAGGAGGTGTACAAGGCAGATTTTTTACACAGAGGGTGGTGGGTACCTGGAACTCGCTGCTGGGGGAGGAGGTGGAAGCGGAAGCGGTAGTGAGTTTTAAGGGGCGTCTTGACAAATCCATGAATAGTATGGGAATAGAGGGATATGGTCCTCGGAAGGGTAGGGGGTTTTAGTTCAGTTGGGCAGCATGGTCAGAGGGGCCGAAGGGCCTGTTCCTGTGCTGTAATTTTCTTTGTTCTTTGAGGATTTAGACATGTTCCACTAATGATACCTTGGGAACATACAGTCAATAAAGGCAAACATTGAGACAGGGTTTCAGTGTGCCAAGAAGACAGTGTTTGATGACCTGCTCCACAGGTCAGACACCCAGAGACGATCTCAGGACCACACAAACCCTCTGCGCATGTGCAGAGCCGGCGGGATTCTCGGCTGTGCGCATGTGCAGAGCTGGCAGGGTGATGGGTTCTGCGCATGTGCAAAGCTGGCAGGGTGATGTTGGATTGTACGCATGTGCAGAGCCGGCGGGATTCTGGGTTGAGCGCATGTGCAAAGTGATCCAATTCCGGTGAAGCCGCTCCCAGGTGTCCACGTGCTTTGCCACGCCTGAAGCTCCGCCCTAAATGATCAGAATCCAATCCAATGACTGGCTGACTGCCTTGAATGGCACCAGTGTGGACCAATGGGCTGAGGGTGGGGCGGGCTCTCCTTCTCCGCTGTTCTCTGGGCCTCTGTCTCGGGTTTAGAGCGTGCAGCGGTTTTGGCCATTGTTGGGCTGGGACCAGATATCAAAAAATATATCGTGTCCGAAGACTGTTTTCCAGTCGGATGGATTTAATAACTCCACAGTTCAAAGTATTAAATCAAATTTTTGTGAAAAAAAGAAACAAAACAAGTGAAATAATTCAGGCGACAGCCCCACCCAGACTAAAGACAGCAGCCAATCAATAATGTGGACGGTTGATGAGCACATTCCCTACCAATGGGAATGCAGCTGTCATTTGATTGGCGTTGAGCGAGCGGAGAGGGTGGGCTGGTTAGTGATGGATGGTTTGATTGGCCAATGAGGCTGCGAGAGGTCACTTGAGTGACCGTCAATTGGACCAATAGGTTGTGTAGAATTGTGGGCGGGGGAAATGGAATTCCAAACGCCGAATGGTTTTTCAGACCTGATGGACGTTAGCACGGACCAATCAGTGATGCAAATGATTGCGGGCGCGTTTCACGCATCCAATGGGCAGGGCGAGTTCTATGATTGACATCCCTCCTGTCCAATGGGCGGCGGCGGGGGAGGTGGGCGGAAAGGCCGCCAGCGGAAGTGGCGGGTTTTCCGTTTGTTTTTCTGCCGGTTTCTGCAGCCGCTTTTTTTTGAGGAAAGTTTTGGGTGAAAATCCCGGGGGAAGCGGCTGTCTGAGTCCGGCACCGAGCCACTCACCTTGACCCCCAACATAGGCCGCGAAGCCTGGCGTTCGCCTCGGCGCTCCCGGCCCCTTCTCCTCCTCACCCTCACTGGCTGCGGGAAGAGCGAAAGGCCGAGGCCTCGCGGCCTAACGCCATGGAATCGCCCGAGAAAGTCGATGTGAACCGGGCGAGCGCAGAGGAGTTGGAGACAGCACTATTCGGAATCGGGAGGAAGAGGGCGAGAGCCATCGTGAGGAGGAGAGAGGTGAAAGAGAGAGGCGGGGACAGGGGGGAGTTTCACAGTAACTTGATTGCAGTGTTAATGTAAGAGGGAGAGATAGTGGTGAGGAGGGGGAGCACGGGCCGTTGGAGCATTGAGTGACAGGAGGGGGTAGAGGCTCTCCGTGTTAGAGACAAAGGGGAAAAGGGTTGGTGAGTAGAGGGTTGGAGCAGATTTATGTGCTGGGGAAGATGGGGGTGAGGTATTGGAGGTCGATCCAGTGTGTCTGTGCTGGCTGTAAAGGAGCTATCCAGTCTAATCAGGTTTTCAAGCCCTAGGTTTGTAGGCGTGTAGATTATCTGAAGTCCATATCCAAGTAATTTTCAAATGTGACTAGTGTTTCTGGCTCCACTGTCCTGTCAGCGAGAAAGTTCCAAATGCCCTTCACAACCTGGGTGAAAAATTACACTTCAACTTGCCTTTAATCCTTCCTTAAACTAATCTGAATCTATCCTCCTTGGTTCCTGATATCTCTGCAAAGGGGAACATGCCCATAACAACCTCAATCTCAAAGGCCTCTAATTTATATACTTCAATTAAATTTCCACTGAGCTTCCTCCCTTTGAAAGGAAACAGTTCAAATCTATCCAATCTTTCCTCAGTACTAATATTTTCTGATCCAAAAAGCCTCTTTGTAAATTTTATTTGTCCCTCTTTGGTCAGTATGTCCTCATTTGGGAAAGGAGGCATTGCTGGGTCTGATGCTGGGGTATGATGTAGGCCAAGGAACACTTGGAAGAGAGTGGTCGTTGTATGATAAAGTTTAGATTAGTAATGGAGAAGAGCAAAGGGCAGCCTAATGTACAACTCATAAATTGGAAAAGAGCTAATTTCAGTGGGGTGAAGGGATTTTGCCAGGTGAAAATGGATCAAATGATTGACAGGAAAAACAGTTTCAGGTATAGGCCAGTCACTTTGCAAAAAGAGGGGAACTGAAACCAGGGTTCCTTGGGTGATGAGAGGGATGGAGATTATGATGACACTTTTTAAAAAAAAAAGGAGGGTATACGATGTAGGTCAGATGATTTTAACAGAATCCAGTCAATACAAAGTTGAAGAGGAGGAAATAAGACTGAAAAGGAAAGAATGAGAATTAAGTCTTAAAGTAAAAGGAAACCAAAAAATCCTCAATGCCATGTAAATAGTAAGCAGATAGCTAGGATTGGGGTAGGACTTATTACGGATAAAGTAAGTGATTATAAATAGGACAGTGCTAGAATACTTGACGAGTACTTTGGCACCACCCCTTTCTTAAACACCAACACTACGTATCAGTAGAAGTGGGAGCAATATTGTATGGGGTGAAAACTGATGGGACAGCTTTTCCAGCAGATCTGTGTATTTAGAATGGATAAATCATGTGGTCAAGATGGCAAACATCCCAGGTCACTAAAGGAAGTGGGGATGGAGACATTGGAAGAGCTTGTTATGATCTTCAATCTTCTTCAGATACGGGGTGGGGGAGTGCCAGAGGATTGGCGAGTGAGTATTGAGAGAACCTTATCCAAGAAAGAATGTAAATATGTTGTGTAACCACAGAGCTATCACTTTAACTTCAGTGGTTGGTAAGGCTTTAGAAACAGTAATCGGAGAAATTCACCAGGTATTGAGAGGTTTGATTTCATTAGAGAGCCAGTGTGGATTTGTACAAGGCTGATTCTGTTTGACTAATTTGATGAAGTTTTTGATGAAGTTACAGTGAAGGTTAATGAGGAGAATATAGTAGATATCGTCTATATGGATTTGAAGAAAGTCTTTGACAAAGATCCACATGAAAGATTGGTTTAATAAAATTGAGGTTTATGGAATAGCTGAGACAGTTTGGCTAAAAGATGGTAAACATTGAAACTTGGTGTATGAGTGCCCTAGTCAGAGGAATGTGAGCAATGGATACTTGGACTGGAATAAATCCAGTGGCAATAAGTTGAATACAAAATGTCAGTTAGTAACTAGATTCCTTCATTGATATGTGTGAGACTGTTTATTTTCTGTGTGTGGTGTTATATACTCATTTGATTTATTTGCTGTTTTCTTATCTGAAACCGCTACTTTAGGAATTGAAAGGTTTTTCATCGCTGGATGATCTCCTGCACATCAAAGGCATCACAGGCCACCTTCTGGAGAGGAACTGTGAACTACTATTGTGCCACACCAGTAAGCTGAATACAGAGACCAGCATGCAAGGGTTGTCCAGCAGCTCTGATAGTGTAAGTCAAACTCTGCAATCCAGAGAAAATGGTGTGTGTGTGTGCTTGTGCATGTGGAGAGTTGGGAGAGGGGTGGGGGTGTGTCAGGATGCGGATGCAGGACCATACAGAAGAAAAATTTCCAGATCACCTTTTCTACTGATTGATCATGGATATGCAAGGCCTGTTTCTGTTGGTTTGATACAAAAAAACTGCAAAATTTCCCCATCTCTATTATCACCTTCAACTTTGAGAGTTTTGCACCATCCAATTCTACTCTTTTCCCAGTGGCCTAATTTTAATTGCTCCATCACTAGTGGCTGTGCCCAGAGCTACTTTGATCTCAGGAAACTATGAATTATGAGGGGCAAGTTGGCTATTGTGGATTGGGAAATTGATTAAAAGATATGACAATGGTTGGATGTAAAGAACTAATACGTAGTTTACAGCAAAGTAGTGTTCCAACTGTGACTAATGGAATAAATCAAGGATAGCATTAGATTAATCAAAAAGGTGTACAAAGTTGCCAAAAGATAGTAATCCTGAGGATTGGGTGCATTCTTCTGCAAAGAAGGACCAAGAAAAACATTAAGAAAGGGAAAAATGAGATTAAATTAGTAACTGACAAAGAAAGGCCTATAAAAATTTCTATAGGTATATAAAAGGAAAAGATTAGCAAAATGCAAAGTCAGGAGAATTTTTAATGGGAAGCAAGGAAATGTCAGGGAAGGTAAACAAATACTTTGTTTCTCTGCATGAAGAAGATACTAAAAACCTCACAAATCAGAGAATCAAGGGACTAATGCAAAGGAAGGACTGCAAGTTATTTATACTTTTTTTGAAAAAATACCAAAGAAATTCATGGAACTTCTATGATTCTATGACTTAAAGCAGATGAATCCCCTGTACCTATTCTGACAGTCTCCAAATAAAGGACAGGCCATTTAGGATTGAGATGAGGAATTTCTGCACTAAGACTAGTGAAGCAGTCTCATATGATTGGATGAACTGTACTTAGATTTAGAAAAGACAGTTGACGAAGCACTGCATCAAAGGTTATTATGGAAAATGAAAGCTCGGAGTAACATTAACATAGATAAAAGATTGACTAGTTTACAAAACAAGCAAAAATTGGTACAAGTGGGCCTTTTTCTGATTGGCAAGATGTAGCAATTGGAGTACCACAGAGATTAATGCTGCAACCTCAACTCTTTACAATTTATATAATTGACTTGGATGAAGGGACTGAAGATATAGTTGCTAAATTTGCTGCTGATGCAAAGATAAAGTGTGAAGAGGACATGAGAAATCTACTGAGGGATAAAGACCAAACAAATGGCTTATAATGTATGAAAATGTGAATTTGTCCATTTTGGCCTGAAGAATAATAAAGAAGCTTTTATTTTGAGTTGGTTTATTATTGTCGCATGTATTATATATAGTAAAAAGTATTGTTTCTTGCATGCCATATAGATAAAGCGTACTGGTACCTAAATGGTAAGAGATTGCAGCACTCTGAATTGAAAAGGTATCTGGTTTTCCTAGGACATAAATCACAAGACACCAATACGCAGATACAGCAAGTAATTGGAAAAGTTAATAGTATTACAGTTTATTGTGAAGGGTATTGATTTCAAAAGTAGTTTCACTACCCAGGGCACTAGTAAGATCGCATCTGGAGTACTTACATATAGAACAAAGAACACTACAGCACGAACAGACCCTTCGGCCCACAAGTTGTGCCGATCGTGTCTATACTTATTAGGCCATAGACCTATCTGTAACTCCCAATCCCATTAAATCCCATGTACTATAGTGTACTGTGTACACTATAGGTCTCTTTATTTAAGGAAGAATGCAATTAGATTAGAAGCAATTCAAATTTACAACTAATACCTCAAATGGGTAGATTGTGTTATGAAGAAAGATTGGAGAGATTAGGGTTGTGAATTGGAGTTTAAAAGAGCAAGAGGTGACTTGATTGAAGCCTTTAAGATCCTGAGGGGTATTGACTGGAGGATGTGGAAGAATCTAGCATTAACAGTCATTGTTTAAAAATAAGATATGCTAATTTAAGATGGAGATGAGAAAAATTTTTGAGTTGTGCATCTCCAGAACACACTTCCTCAGACAGGAAACCCAGTCTTTGACTATTTGTAAAGCAGACCTAGATAAAGTCCTGACTAACAAGGAGATGAAAGATGATCCGGGGTGAAGAAGAATGTGCATTTGAGGTTACCGTCAGATCAGCCATGATTTGAACATTATTTCATGGGATGTGGACAATGCTGGCTGGACCAGCATTTATTGCCCATTCCTAACCAACCTTAAGAGGGCATTTAAGAGTCAACAACATTGCTCTGGCTCTGGAGTGATATGTAGGCCAGACGGGGCAAGGATGACAGATTTTCTTCCCTAAAAGGACGTTGGTGAGCTGGATGGGCTTTTCTGACAATTGACTGGTTTCACCAACTGGTTGCTGAAGAATGCAGTTTACATCTTTTGTCTCTAATTAGGCTTCCGGTGATTGACAGTTAACTTGAGTGGGGACAGCTCCTTTTTTTTTTAACCAACTTACTAGACCACTAAACTTATAGCTGGAAAAAACCCAAGAAAATTAGATTTACCACTTTAATTGCCACACTGTGCCAAATTATCAAGTTTCAATCCACTGTGGCTGCTTCACTCGTGCTGTCTCCCCTTCAGTATGCAAAGTTCACTCGGAGTGCACTTATGCATCTGTCTTACATAGAGCTCTATGTAGATCAGTTGGAGACTTGGGTGGAGAGATGGCAGATGGAGTTTAATCCAAACAAATGAGGTACTGGATTTTGGAAGGTCCAATACAGATAGAAAATATACAGTAAATGGCAACCCCTTAAGAGTATTGACAGGCAGAGAGATCTGGGTGTACAGATACATGGGTTACTGAAAGTGGCAATGCAGGTGAAAGTTTCAAGAAGGCATGTGGCATGCTTGTCTTCATCAGCCGCAGCACTGAGCTTAAAAATTAGCAAGTTGTGCTGCAGCTTTATAGAATCTTAGTTAGGCTGCACTTGGAATATAGTGCTCAATTCCAGCTGCCACACTACCAGAAGGATGTGAAGGCTTTGAAGAGGGCACAGAAAAGATTTACCAGGATGTTGCCTGGTAGGGAGGACATTAGCTATGAGAAGAGGGGAGATTGAAGAAACTTGGTTCGTTCTCACTGGATGACGGAGATTGAGAGGCAACCTGGTAGAAGTTTACAAGATTGAGAGGTGTGGATAGTCAGAAGCTTTTTTCCAGAGTGGATGAGTCACTTACAAGGGGGTACAGGTTTAAGGTGTGAGGGGCAAGGTTTAAAGGAGGGTAAGAGGTGCCTAGAACTTGCTGCTGAGGGAGATAGTGGAAGTGCATACAATAGTGCCTTTTAAGGGGCTTCTGGACAAATACATGAATAGGTTGGGAATAGAGGGGTACGGTCCCTGCAAGGGTAGGGGGCTTTAGTTCAATCAGGAGCATGGCCAGTGCAGGTTTGGAGAGCCAAGGGCCTGTTCCTGTGTTGTAATTTTTTGTTCCATGGTAATCATTTAGATTGTTAATTCTAGGTATTTTACTGAGTTTAAATTTCACCATTTGTCGTGTTGGGATTCAAAGCTAGTTTCCCAGAGCATTGTTCTGGAGTGCAAGTCCACAAGTGGCATAGCAGGCTTGAGTGGCTTACTTCAGCGCTTAAATATGTACATTTGTATGAATTTTTGAAAATCTGTGCCTCAGTGTTGTGGAGTCAGTTGTTGAATATCTTCAAGAAGGAGATTAGTAGATCGCTACATGTTAAATCATGAAACAGCATGGATTCAGTGCAGGAAATTGTTGGAGGTTAGTCATGATCTAATTGAATGGCATAGCAGGTTTGAGTGGTCTCATCCTATTTATGTTCTCTGGAATTCTTTTCCTTTGTATCTCTACCACTCTCTCCCTTAAAAACATTGCTGCAAATCTACTCTCACCTGTCTTTGGCTTTGTGTCAAATATTTGTCTGATGCAAAAGAACGTTGAGGAATCTGAGGAGAAGAGTAGTAAATCATTAACCTTATCCTGTTCTGCCATTCAAGAAGACCAAGACTGTGTGTCATGGTTTAATCAGATCTTTTGTAAGGATCATCTGTGTTTGAAAGACTTAGTTCCTCGGTTATTGTCGCACTCGTTGCAGATGCTGACTATGTTGACGTCATTGAGGTTTTGTGGAGCTTTCCCTTTGACTCCTGAAATTTTGTGAAGTCAAATATAATCATCAAGCTTTGACATTCTATGCAGGAATGCGGCCTGGACCAGGATTTTGGTTGTGTAATCACGTAAGGAAACCTGCTGAGAGTTCTATTCTGCGTTGTTCCTAATTCCTCATCTGGAAGACTGCCACTGGGGTGTTGTGGTGTGGCGCTTGGCCTTATTGCTCAGTCTATATATAGTGGAGTGTAACTGAACCTGTGATCCACTGATATAGAATTGAGAATGCTCTCACTAATCCACAGCTGGCAAGGAATTCGGAGAGCTCTCCAGGACCATCAGATACTGGAGATGAGATATCTGCAGCTTCTTGAGTGATATCTGTAGAAGTGTAATGTTGAGTTAATTAGACGCGTTTTGAATACCCTGCCACTTGATACTGCAACCCCTCGTTCTCACAAAGCAAAGCTGTCATCTCGTCTATTTGGAGTGATAGAACAGGTGACTGTCATATGTTAAAATGGCACTGGACTAGAACATAGAACATAGAACATTACAGTGCAGTACAGGCCCTTCGGCCTTTGATGTTGCGCCGACCAATGGAACGAATCTTATGACCCTCTATCCTAAACTACTCCAATGCTATCCATATGCATATCTACTGATCATTTGAACGCCCTTAAACTTGACGAGTCCACAACTGCTGCAGGCAGGGCATTCCACACCCTTACTACCCTCTGAGTAAAGAACCCGTCTCTATTATCTGTCCTATAACTACCACCCCTTAATTTAAAGCTATGTTCCCTCATGTTAGCTATCTGCATCCGAGGAAAAAGGCTCTCTGTCCACCCTATCTAACCCTCTGATCATCTTGTATGTCTCAATTAGGTCACCTCTTAACCTTCTTCTCTCTACTGAATAAATAACCTCAAGTCCTTAGCCTTTCCTCATAAGACTTGCCCACCATTACCAGGCAACATCCTGGTAAATCTCCTCTGCACCCTTTCCAATGCCTCCACATCTTTCTTATAATGTGGCAACCAAAACTGTACACAATACTCCAAGTGCGGCCGCACCAGAGTTTTGTACAGTTGTAACATGACGTCTTGGCTCCGAAATTCAATCCCTCTACTAATAAATGCTAACACACTGTCCGCCTTCTTAACAACCTTATCAACCTGAGTACCAACTTTCAGAGATCTATGCACCTGTACACCAAGATCTCTCTGCTCATCTACACTACTAAGAGTCCTACCATTAGCCCTATATTCTGTACACGTATTACTTTTACCAAAGTGAATCACCTCACACTTTTCCGCATTAAACTCCATTTGCCACCTCTCAGCCTAGCTCTGCAGCTTATCTGTGTCTCTCTGCAAACTGAAACATCCATTCACACTGTCTACAACTCCTCCGACTTTGGTGTCGTCAGCAGATTTACTAACCTATCCCTCTACACCGTCATCTAGGTCATTTATAAAAATGACAAACAACAGTGGCCCCAAAACAGATCCCTGAGGTACACCACTTATAACTGAACTCCAGATTGAACGTATCTCATCAATCGCCCCCCTCTGTCTTCTATCAGCTAACCAATTCCTAATTCAAATTGCTAAATCTCCCTCAATCCCATGTATCTGCATTTTCTGCAGTAGTCTTCCATGGGGAACCTTATCAAACACTTTGCTAAAATTCATATATACCACATCAACTGCCTTACCCATATCCACCTCTTTGGTTACCTTTTCAAAAAACTCAATAAGGTTTGTGAGACACGACCTATCCTTTACAAATCCATGTTGACTATCCCTAATTGATTCACTTCTCTCTAGATGACTATAAATCCTATCCCTTATAATTCTTTCCAAAACT
This sequence comes from Sphyrna mokarran, assembly GCA_024679065.1. Classification (NCBI taxonomy): domain Eukaryota; kingdom Metazoa; phylum Chordata; class Chondrichthyes; order Carcharhiniformes; family Carcharhinidae; genus Sphyrna; species Sphyrna mokarran. The sequence goes on from JAGIQG010000010.1 coordinate 108,142,385, forward strand.
TTCCCCACAACAGAAGTAAGGCTCACAGGTCTATAATTCGCAGGATGGTCTCTACTCCCCTTTTTGAACAAGGGGACAACATTTGCCATCCTTCAGTCTTCCGGCACTATACCTATAGCCAATGACGACATGAACAAAGAACAAAACAGCACGGGAAACAGGCCCTTCGGCCCAACGAGCTCGCGCCGCCACCCCGATGTTCCCGTCTCTACTCGCGATCCCTGTCCATGTTTAGAGATCAGTGGATTTAAAAACCAAATTTGAGACAATTTAGGGAGAATTTGTTTTGCCAATTAGCTTAAGAGCACATCTTTGGGATGTGGGAGGAAACCGGAGAAAACCCACGCAAGCACGGGGAGAATGCGCAAACTCCCACAGACACAGGCCCAAATCCATGTATCTGCACAGCGATAGTCACTGAGCTGTCGTGTTGCCCATCAGAAGGTCCAGGTCAAGTGTACACGAACAACGTGAAGCAGTAGGATACTCTCGAAAAAGATCCAAGAGCAGTCCCCTCACGACCCATTGCGTGTATGCCCCTCGTTAGACAACAAGGTGGACCAAAGCACCTATGGGATAAAAACAAATACATCAATATCATCCATCATCTATTTACTCACTTCCCAAGGCTCATGATCCCTATTTTAAATCAGTTTTCTATACCCCTTCATTCCCATTCTGTTCATGTGCCCATCTAAGTATTTCTTAAATAACTCCAGAGTACCTGCCTCCATCACTTTACTTGGCAGCGCATTCCATACCCCCATCATCAAAGGCTTTGCTATCTTCTGTCTAGCCTCCCAGAGAATCCTGGGATAAATCCCATCCGGCCCAGGGGACTTATCTATTTTCATACTCTCAAGAATTGCTAACACCTCCTCCTTATGTATGTCTATCCTGTCTAGTCTGCAACCCAGTATCCCAGTATTCTCCTCGACTACATTGATATTTTCCTGCATGAAGACCGACGAAAAATACTTATTCAGTGCCTCTCCGATCTCTACAGGCTCCACGCACAATTTCCCACTGCTGTCTCTCACTGGCCCTAATCTTTCCCTAAGCAATCTTTTATTCTTAATATATCCATAAAAAGCTTAAGGGTTCTCCTTGATCCTATCTGCCAAAGTCTTCTCATGTCTTCTTTAGCTCTTAACTCACTCTTTAGCTCCCTCCTGGTTAATTTATAACTGTCCAGTGCCCGAACCGAGCCTTCATGTCTCATCTTTATGTAAGCCTCCTTTTTCCTCTTCACCAGAGAACTAACTTCCTTAGTACACCACAGTTCCCTCACTCTAGCACTTCCTCCCTACCTGACAGGTGCATGTTTATCAAGGACTCGCAGTAGCTGTTCCTTGAATAAGCTCCACGTTTCAATCGTTCCCAGTCCCTTCAGTTTCCTACTCCACCCTATGTATCCTAAATCTCGCCTAATAGCCTCATAATTACCTTTCCCCCAGCCATAACTTCTGCCCTTAGAAATATATGTATCCCTTTCCATCACTAAGGTAAACGTAACTGAATTGTGGTCACTATCACCGAAGTGCTCTCCTGCGTCCAAGTCTAACACCTGGTCTGGTTCATTGCTCAGTACCAAACCAATGTAGCCTCACCTCTTGTTGGCCTATCTACATACTGAGTCATAAAACCCCCCTGCACACATTGTACGAAAACTGACCCCTCGAATGTGCTTGAACTATAGCTTTTCCAATCGATATTTGCAAAGTTAAATTCCCCCATGACAACCACCCTGTTACTTTCACTTCTGTCCAGAATCATCCTTGAAATCCTTTCCTCTACATCTTTGGAACTTTTTGGAGGCCTATAAAAAAAACTCCCAACAGAGTGACCTCTCCTCTCCTGTTTCTAATCTCACCCGTACTACCTCAATAGACAGGTCCACGTCAAACGGCCTTTCTGCCACCGTAATACAGTCTTTGACTAACAATGCCACACCTCCCCCTCTTCTACCACCTACTTTGCTCCGACTGAAACATCTGAACCCTGGAATCTGCAACACCCATTCCTGTCCCTGCTGTATCCGTGTCTCTGAAACGGCCACAACATCGAAGTCCCAGGCACCAATCCAGGCTGCAAGTTCGTTCACCTTATTGCATATGCTCCTCGCATTGAAGTACACACACTTCAAACCACCTTCCCACCTACCAGTACCCTGCTATGACCTAGAAACCTTATCCGTGACTTTGCTATTCCCATCCTCCTGTACATTTCAGTTACTCAGGTTCCCGTCCCCCCTCTGAATTAGTTTAAATCTCCCTGAACAGCATTGGCAAATTATCCCCCCCAAGATATTAGTTTCCCTCTGGTTCAGGTGCAGACCATCCCTCTTATAGAGGTCCCACCTACCCCAGAATGAGCCCCAATTGTCCAAGAATCTGAACCTTTCCCTCCTGCACCAACCCTTTAGCCATGAGTTCAAATATTCTTTCTCTGTTATAGAATATAGAACATTACAGCGCAGTACAAGCCCTTCGGCCCTCGATGTTGCGGCCGGCCAGTGGACCCTCTAACCTAAACTATTCCAATATCATCCATATGCCTATCCACTGAACATTTGAATGCCCCCAAAGTAGGCGAGTCCACAACTGCTGCAGGCAGGGCATTCCACGCTCTCACCACCCTCTGTGTAAAGAACCTGCCTCTGACATCCGTCCTATAACTACCACCTCTTAATTTAAAAGTTATAGAACATAGAACATTACAGCACAGAACAGGCCCTTCGGCCTTCGATGTTGCGCCGACCAATATAAAAAGCAATGCCCCTCCAAACTAAACCATTCCCTTCTCTTCCATATACTTATCAACTAACCTCTTAAACGCCACCAAACTTGGCGCATCTACAACTGCTGCAGGCAGGGCATTCCACTCCCGAACCACCCTTTGGGTAAAGAACCTACCTCTGATATCCGTTCCTAACTATCACCCCTTAATTTAAAGCTGTGTCCCCTCATGCTAGCTTTTCCATCCTAGGAAAAAGGCTATCACTGTCCACCCTATCTAAACCTCTAATCATCTTATATGTTTCAATTAGGTCCCCTCTTAGCCGCCTCCTTCCTCCTTATGTCCCCTTGTGTTGGTCATCACCATCCGAGGAAAAAGGCTCTCACTATCCACCCTATCCAATCCCTTGATCATCTTATACGCCTCAATTAGGTCACCGCGTAACCTTCTTCTCTCTAATGAAAATAACCTCAGGTCCCTCAGCCTTTCCTCATAAGGCCTTCCCACCATACCAGGCAACATCCTGGTAAACCTCCTCTGCACCCTTTCCAATGCTTCCACATCTTTCTTATAATGCGGCGACCAGAACTGTACGCAATACTCCAAGTGCGGCCGCACCAGAGTTTTGTACAGTTGTAACATAACCTCACGGCTCCTAAATTCAATCCCTCTACCAATAAAAGCTAACACACCGTACGCCTTCTTAACAACTTTATCAACCTGGGTGCCAACTTTCAAAGAGCTATGTACTTGTACCCCAAGATCCCTCTGCTCGACAACACTATTAAGGGTCCTTCCATTAGCCCTATATTTCATATGCCTGTTATTCCTACCAAAGTGAATCACCTCACACTTATCCGTATTGAATTCCATTTGCCACCTCACGGCCCAGCTCTGCAACCTATCTATGTCCCTCTGCAAACTGTAACATCCATCCTCGCTGTCTACAACTCCCCCCACTTTGGTATCGTCAGCAAATTTACTAATCCAACCCTCTACACCCTCATCTAGGTCATTTATAAAAATGACAAACAGCAGTGGCCCTAAAACAGATCCTTGAGGTACACCACTTGTAACTGCACTCCAGGTTGAATATTTCCCATCAACCACCACCCTCTGTCTTCTATCAGCTAGCCAATTCCTAATCCAAACTGCTAAATCACCTTCAATCCCATGCATCTGCACTTTCTGCAATAGCCTACCATGGGGAACCTTATCAAATGCTTTGCTAAAATCCATATACACTACATCAACTGCCTTACCCTTATCTGCCTCTTTGGTCACCTCCTCAAAAAACTCAAAGGTTTGTGAGGCACGACCTACCCTTCTCTTCTCCATGCTATCCCGTGACACAGGTAACAAACCAGAGATAACCACTCTGTTTTAGCCCTAAGCTTCCACCCCAACTCCCTGAATTTCTGTTTTATATCCCCGTCCCTTATCCTACCTATGTCATGAGTGCCTATGTGAACCAGGACTTGAGGCTGGTTACCCTCCCCCTTAAGGATCTCGAACACTCAGATGACTGAGTGCAGATGTCTCACTCCCCAAGTGTCAGATTTATTACAAATATGGTACAGCCTTAAAATGTTGTCTCTCTGCTTCAGTTTGAAAAAGATCTAATCTTCTCAACCTTGGGCTGTATTTAGAGCAGTTAAACTGTAGTTGCAAAAGGCAAACTGAAATTCTTAGCCACTGTAAAATGGATCATGGAACAGTGATGCACAAGATCTGGGCATCACATGTTGCTAGTATTTTAACAACTTCAAGTCAGTTGTTGATCTGAGACGTTAACTCTGTTTCTCTCTCCACAGATACAGCTGAGACTTCCATAATGATTTTTTTGTTCTCATTGGTTCAAATTTCAAATTTCTTTTCAGTAAAAAGCTAGAGAATATCACTGGGGGAGGGAAAGGAAGAAATTAGACTTTCAAAAGAGCAGGTACACTCAGAAAGTTAGTTATTCCTTTGCTAAAACTCAGTAAGCCAGAGGCTTAAAAGTCAACCATCAAATGGACTAGTAGCCTGCTGCTATTTATATGGCATCACATTTATGGCATTCAGTTATGTCTTAACTGTGACAAAGTTGGTGATATGTGAGAGTTTTATACCATAGGTGAAGGACTGCAAGGGTGAGCTGTGGACAATTGTCACGGACGTAAAAACGTCACAAAAATCTGTCTGGCAACAAAGGATCTTGGTGGAATAGATGATGACTCTGAAGGTTACCATTGCTGTATTGCATGCAGTAAATTATTCCCTGAGCCTATGTCAGCAGTGCCAGCACTGAGTGTCCAGCACACAATGTCTCTGTCAGTATCATTGGTGTGAAGTGTATTCCTTGCTGCTTTTAGGAAAATGAATGTAATTTAAAAACAGTTGTTCACGGGATGAATACACTCCACAGAAACAAATTATTTGATTTCAAATGGCCTCCACACAAGCTGCCTCTCACCTCCTATCACAAAAGCTTCCTCCTCTCTTCTCCCTTATGCTGCCACTTAGATGTATCTGTTACTTGCTGCAACCACTCTCTCTGACAGCAAATCCCACATTTTTGTGTCTTATATTTATCAAATCCATTCAATGTCTGTAACCTGGAAAAATGTCCCAAAGTCTTTCAGAGCAATGTTTGAAAAGCCTCTTCCTGATGGATACAAGAGCTGGAATGTAACAATGTCTTGAGGTAGAAACTAGAAACAGGAGTAGGCTATTCTGCCACTCACATCCACAACCATTCCGTTTTCTGCAGGCAAGCCAGTTCCGGATCCATAAGGCCAAAGCTCCTTGGATCTGATGCCCTCTCAACTTCTCAAGAAGTTTTGCACGGAGGACCTTGTCAAACACCTTGCTGAAATCCATGTAAACCACATCCCCACTGCTCTTCCTTTGTCAGTGTGTTCAGTCACATTTTCAAAGAACTCCACTAGGCTCGTAAGGCATGACCTGCCCTTGACAAAGCCGTGTTGACTATTTCTGATCAAGCTAAACTTCTCTAAATGCTTGTAAATCCTGTACCTCAGAATCCTTTCCATCAACTTACCAACCACTAAGGTCAGACTCACTGATCAGTAATTTCCCGGGCTATCTCTGTTCCCTTTCTTGAAAATAGGAACCCCATCCGCAATCCTCCGGAACCTCTTCGTCTCCATCGATGACGCAAAGATCATCACCAGGGGCTCTGCAATCACTTCCCTCACCTCCCACAGTAACCTGGGGTGCATCCCATCTGGTCCCGGTGACTTATCTACCTTGATAGAATTTAAAAGTTCCAACACATCCTCTTTCTTCACATCCACATACTCAATCTTTTCAGTCTGCTGCAAACTTGCAGTACAATCTCCCAGATCACTTTCCACTGTGAATACTGAGGCAAAGTACTCATTAAGCACCTCTGCCATTTCTTCTGGTTCCACACAAACTTTTCCCCCTTTACCTTTTAAAGGTCCAATCCCTTCACTTCTCATCCTTTTACCTTCCACATATTTGTAGGATGCCTTGGGATTCTCCTTAATCTGAGGCATTCCTCAGGGATCAGTGCTGGGACCTTTGCCTCTTGTAATATATATAAATGATTTGGGGAAACGTGACTGGTTTGATTAGTAAGTTTGTGGATAACACAAAGCTTGGTGGATTTGTGGATAGTGTTGAGGACCATCAGAGAATACAGCAGTCTACAGATTGATTGGTGACTTGGACAGAGAGATGGCTTTTATTTAGCTTTTATTGCTAGGGGGATTGAATTTTGGAGCCACAACGTCATGTTGCAACTATACAAAACTCTAGTGTGGCTGCACTTGGAGTATTGTGTACAGTTCTGGTCCCCACATTATAAGAAAGATGTGGAGGCATTGGAGAGGGTACAGAGGAGGTTTACCAGGATGTTGCCTGGTATGGAGGGCAGGCCTTATGAAGAGAGGCTGAGGGATTTGAGGTTGTTTTCGTTAGAAAGAAGGCGCCTAAGAGGAGACCTTATTGAAACATATAAGATGTTATATGCTAGCACGAGGGGACACAGCTTTAAATTAAGGGGTATGAGTTATAGGACGGATATCAGAGGTAGGTTCTTTACTCAAAGAGTGATTAGGGAATGGAATGCCCTGCCTGCAGCTGTCGTAGATGCGCAAGTTTGGTGGCGTTTAAGAGGTTAATTGATAAGTATATGGAAGAGAAGGGAATGGTTTAGTTTGGAGGGGCATTGCTTTTTATTTTGGTCGGCACAACATCGAAGGCCGAAGGGCCTGTTCTGTGCTTCTATGTTCTATGTTCTATGATTAGAGGTTTAGATAGGGTGGACAGTGATAGCTTTTTTCCAAGAATGGGGAAAGCTAGCACGAGGGGACATAGCTTTAAATTAAGGGGTGGTAGTTATAGGACGGATGTCAGAGGTAGGTTCTTTACCCAGAGGTTGGTAAGGGTATGGAATGCCCTGCCTGCTGCAGTTGTAGATGCGCCAAGTTTGGTGGCATTTAAGAGGTTAGTAGATAAGTTTATGGATGAAAAGGGAATGGTTTAGGTTAGAGAGTCATTGCTTTTTCTTAATTGGTCGGCGCAACATTGAAGGCCGAACGGCCTGTTCTGCGCTGTAATGTTCTATGTTCTATGGCAGATAGCGTTTAACCTGGACAAATGTGAGGTAATGTGTTTTCGAAGATTTAATACAGATAGGAAATATATAGTTAAGGGTTCTGCCACTTAGAGTATTGATAGAGAAATCTGGTACACGGGTCACTGAAAGTGGCAATGCAGGTGGAGAACATAGTCAAGCATACAGCATGTTTGCCTTTATCGCCTAGGGCATTGAATTTAAAAATTAGCAAATCATGTTGCAGCTTTATAGAAACTTTTTTATATTTGGAATATTGTGTTTCATTCTGGTTGCCTCACTAGCAGAACATTGTGGAAGCTTTGGAGAGGATACAGAAAGGATTTACTAGGATGTTGCCTGGTATGGGGGCATCAGCTATGGGGAAAGGTTGAAGTACCTTTGTTCTCAGTGCTTGGAGGTTGAGGAGGCCTGATGGAAGTCTACAAATTGAGGAGCATGGACAGAGTAAATAGTCCAAGGTGGAAGAGTCAATTACTAGGTGACATAGGTTTAAGGTGCGAAGGGTAAGATTTAAAGGAGATGAATGAGGCAAGGTTTTTCACACACAGGATAGTGGGTCTCTGCTGGGGAAGGTAGTGGAAGCAGATATGTTAATGAGTTTTAAGGGGCATCTTGACAAATACATGAATAGAGGTATATGGTCCTTGGAAGTGTAGGGGGTTTTAGTTAAGTCAGGCAGCATGGTCGGTGCAGACTTGGAGGGTTGAAGGAGCCTGTTCCTGTGCTGTAATTTTGTTTGTTCTCTTTGTAATCCCACTGACACTATGGTCAATTTAGCATGGCAAATCAATCTAACTTGCATATCTTTGGAATGTGTGAGGAAACCAGAGCACCCCAAAGAAACTCTCTCAGACATGGGGGTGAATGTGCAAACTTCATCCAGGCAGTGACCCAAGGCTGGAATTGCTGATGTTTGAACAACTGTCTCCAACACCATCAACTCCCCAAAACATGGTTCACTCTCACTTGAAGAAACGCAACGAAGTCCCACTCTAGATCTCAGCTGATGCTAAAATGCCACCCCTACTACCTTCCATCTGGAGTTCACGTCCATTATCCTGATGGCAGTTTACTTCCCACTTTATGCCTACCTTAAGATCACGCTGGACGAAATATACACCACTACGAATAGCCTTGAGATGAAATATCCCCAGGCCTTGTTCATCATGGCCAGGGAATTCAATCAGTCCAAGCTCGAGTGTATTACCAAAACTTCCTAGAGCACTTCCAAACAAACATCAAACATGCCTATCACTCTATCATCTGCTCACACTTTGGCAAATCAGATCACAAGGCTACACCTAATCCCGGTTTTTGCTTACAAACAAAACTGAAGTGGGAGAATCCATCAAAGAAAGTTGTGCAATGTTAGTCTGAGGAATTGGATGATCTCCTACAGGGCTGCTTGGAGTCAGTGGACTGGTCAGTATTTAAAAACTGACCAACCTGAATGAGTACGCCACTACCATAACTGACTTCATTAGTAAGTATGTAGAAGACTGTGTGCAAAAGAAGCAAATCCATGCATTCCCCAATTGTAAACTATGGATGAACAGAGATATCCACTGCTGAAGTCCAGGTCTGAAGCATTTGAGTCAGGTGACAATGACCTACACACGAAAGCCAGATACAATCCAAGGAGATCCATCAAAGATGCCAAAAGAGTATTATGCCAAAAGAGTATTACACCAAACTAGAGTCCCAGGCTAGCCACACTGACCCCTGCTGACTATAGTAAGATCTACAAGATAGTCATGTAGAACTGCTGGCTCCAACGCACCCCTCCCTGATGAGCTCAATGCAGTCTATGCCTGTTTTGAGCAAAAGGTCAGCAAGAGAATGCCTTCCATCCTTGGTGAACCTGTATCTGGGATCCCCATGCAGATGTCAGAACAGCTTTCTCGAAGATCAACCCACAAAGTGACTGGCCCAGAGGAGGTACCCAGACGAACGCTTGGATCCTACGCAGATCGGCTAGCAGGGGTTTTTGTAGACATTTTCAAACTCTCTTTCCAACAATCTGAGGTCCCTATCTGCTTCAAGAAAACTATCGTCCGGTACCTGAAAAAACCAAGCAGCGTATCTTAATGACTATCGGCTGGTGCTCTGACATCCATCATTGTGAAGTGTTTTGATACACTAGTCTTGGCACAAATCAATTCCAGTCTCCTGGACCGACTGGATCCACTACAGTTTGTCCACTGCTACAACAGGTCCTCAGCAGAAACTATCATCCTGGCCCTGCACTCAATCCTAAAATGCCTAGTGGTGTTTTTTTGTTATCTATATCAGACTCCTATTTATTGACAATAGCTCAGTATTCAATACCATCATTATTCTCACAAAACTCATTTCCAAACATTGTGGCCTGGACTTTGGCATCTGTCTTTGACTGGACCCTGAACTTCTTAACACTCAGATGACAATCAATAAAGAGAGCCTCTTCCATGATTATCCTCAACACTGGTGCCCCACAAGGCTGTATTCTCAGCCACCTGCTTTATTCCTTATGTACCTATGACCGTGTGGCCAAATTCCTCTCCAGTTCGTTTTTCAAGTTTGCTGATGACACCACTGTAGTGGGTTGGATCTCAAATAGTGATGAGACAAAGTACAGGAATGAGATAGGAAATCTGGTGACCAGGTATGACAATAATAATGTGTCTCTCAATGTCAACAAAATGAAGGAGCTTGCCATTGACTTCAGAAAGCATAAAGGAGTACGTGCTCCTGACAACATCAACAGGGTCGAGAGCTTCAAGTTTGTAGGTGTCCAGTTCACCAACAACCTGTCCTACTCCCCTTCCCCATGCTGTCACAAGAAGACCGTAAGACATAGAAGCAGAATGAGGACACTCAGCCCACTGATTCTGTTCTGCCATACAATCATGGCTGATATTTTTCTTATCTCCATTCTCCTGTCTCTTCTATAACTGCTGATCTTCTGATCCCCTTATTAATATATGTCTCTGTCTTAAAGACATAGAACATTACAGCACAGAACAGGCCCTTCGGCCTTCGATGTTGCGCCGACCAATATAAAAAGCAATGCCCCTCCAAACTAAACCATTCCCTTCTCTTCCATATACTTATCAACTAACCTCTTAAACGCCACCAAACTTGGCGCATCTACAACTGCTGCAGGCAGGGCATTCCACTCCCGAACCACCCTTTGGGTAAAGAACCTACCTCTGATATCCGTCCTATAACTATCACCCCTTAATTTAAAGCTGTGTCCCCTCGTGCTAGCTTTCTCCATCCTAGGAAAAAGGCTATCACTGTCCACCCTATCTAAACCTCTAATCATCTTATATGTTTCAATAAGGTCCCCTCTTAGCCGCCTCCTTTCTAACGAAAACAACCTCAAATCCTCAGCCTCTCCTCATAAGACCTGCCCTCCATACCAGGCAACATCCTGGTAAACCTCCTCTGTACCCTCTCCAATGCCTCCACATCTTTCTTATAATGTGGGGACCAGAACTGCACACAATACTCCAAGTGCGGCCGCACTAGAGTTTTGTACAGTTGCAACATGACGTTGCGGCTCCGAAATTCAATCCCTCTACCAATAAAAGCCAAGACTCCATATGCCTTCCTAACAACCTTCTCGACCTGACTGCCTACTTTCAGGGATCTATGCACATACACACCAAGATCCCTCTGTTCATCTAGACTACTAAGAATCCTACCATTTGCCCTATACTCTACACATTTATTATTTCTGCCATAGTGCATTACCTCACACTTTTCCACATTAAACTCCATTTGCCACCTCTCGGCCCAGCTCTGCAACTTGTCCAAGTCCCTCTGCAAACTATAACACCCCTCTTCACTATCTACCACTCCACCGACTTTAGTGTCATCTGCAAATTTACTAATCCATCCTTCAATACCCTCATCCAGATCATTTATAAAAATTACAAACAGCAGGGGCCCCAAAACAGACCCCTGAGGTACACCACTTGTCACCGAACTCCACGATGAATATTCCATCAACCACCACCCTCTGTCTTCTATCTGCTAGCCAATTCCTAACCCAATTAGCTAAATCACCCTCTATCCCATACATCTGCATTTTCTGCAGAAGTCTTCCATGGGCCACCTTATCAAACGCCTTACTAAAGTCCATATATACCACATCAACCGCCTTACCCCCATCCACCTCCTTAGTCACTTTTTCAAAAAACTCAATGAGGTTAGTAAGGCACGACCTACCCTTCACAAAACCATGCTGACTATCTCCAATCAATTCATTACTCTCTAAATAACTATAAATCCTATCCCTAATTATTCTCTCCAACACTTTGCCCACCACAGAAGTAAGACTCACTGGCCTATAATTCCCTGGAAGGTCTCTCTTCCCCTTCTTGAACAACGGGACCACATTTGCTATCCTCCAGTCCTCCGGAACCATACCCGTAACCAACGACAACCTGAAGATCAGAGCCAGAGGCTCTGCAATCTCCTCTCTTGCCTCCCACTCAATGATCTGGCCTCCACAGCCTTCTGTGTAACAGTTAAGAGAGCCCATCAATATCTCTACTTTCTCAGAAGACTAAGGAAATTTGGCATGTCAGCTACGAGTCTCTCCAACTTTCACAGACTCATTCTTACTGGTTGTATCACAGCTTGGTATGGCTTCCGCTCTGCCCAAGACCGCAACAAATACAAAAAGTCTTGAGTGTAGCCCAATTTGTCATGCAAAGCAGCCTCCCATCCATTGACTCAGTAAACACTTCCTGCTGCCTCGGAAAAGCAGCCAGCGTAATCAAGGATCCCGTGCACTCTGGACATTTTCTCTTCCACCTACTTCCTTCGGGAAAAAGATACAAATGTTTGAGATCGCGTACCAGCCGAAGAACAGCTTCTTCCCTGCTGCTGTCAGACTTTTGAATGGATATACCTTGCATTAAGTTAATCTTTCTATAAACCCTAGCTGCAACTGTAACACTATATTCTGCATTCTCTCGTTTCCTTCTCCATGAACAGTATGTTTTGTCTGTATAGTGCCTAAGAAACAATACTTTTCACTGTATGCTAATACGTGTGACGACAATAGATCAAATCAGCTTGTAACTCCAATAAGTTTAAAAAAAAGACTAAAAGTCCTGCAAACATGAAGGTACTGGAATTAAGAGAAAACATTCATGGGATATGAAAGTTGCTGGCAAGGACAGCATTATTGCCCTTGATGTGGTGAACTACTGCCTTGAACCGTTGCAATCCATTTAGTATAGGTACACCCACAGTGCTGTTAGAGGGGGAGTTCCAGGATCTTGTCCCAGTGATAGTGAAGCAAGCAGTAACATACTTCCAAGTCAGGATGTTGAATGGCTTGGAGGGAGGAGTTTACAGCTAGAGGTGTTACCATGTATCTGCTGCCCTTGTCCTAGATAGTGGTGGTTGCAGGTTTGGAAGGTGCTGTTAAAGGGGCAAGTACTTGTGGTGCATCTTGTAGCTTGTACACAGCTATAACATTGGTGTGCAGGGATTGAATGTTGGAGGAGCTGGCCAGGGTGCCAAGCATGTGGACTGCTCATGTGGCACAGGCCAGTCGATGCCTGTAGAGAGAGGTGATGACATTTGGGCGGCTGTCTGTAGGCTACACTCCAAATACTGTCTTGATAGAAGCTGATCTTGTATTGCCAGTACAAACTTCATTGATCAATATTGTTTCCCATATGATTGGTTAACAGAATAGCTCATTCACTGAGTACAAGGGCTTGCATGCTTCATAATGGAAGGAAATGCTCAGGCAGACTCTCAGAGACTATTTCCCTGAGCGGAAATGGTCAATACGAGAGGACACAGATTTAAGGTGCAGAGAAGCAAATACAAAGGAGATGTCGGGGTAGGTTTTTCACTGAGGGTGGTGAGTGAATGGAACCGACTGCTGTCGGAAGTTGTTGAGGCAAACTCACTGGGGTCTTTTAAGAAACTTCTGGATGAGTATATGGAAAAGAATAAGATAGGGGGTTATAGATGGGTCTGTGGATTGGTAGATGTGATTGGCGCAACTCGTGGGCTGAAGGGCCTGTTTGTGCTGTATTGTTCTATGTTCAGACCGTTAGTGTGAATAATTTCGATCATATTCGGATAAATGTGGCAAAGCTTTCATCCACAAGTGTTTATTCAGGTAGCTTTTGTGAGAAATACTGAATTGGACATGAGGGAAGTGCACCCCCCCCACGCCACGCCAAACAAAGGCATGGTTTTTAAACAACTGGCTGATGTCAATCCAGATTCTGGGCTGAAGTAGGATTTAATCCCCACCTTGTGCTGCTGAAGTAGTTTGATAGAGATCCGTAGATGCTGTAGTTTATTTTGTGATACTGTAGGGATATAATTGCTGTTCAGAGATCTGGATTAGGTGCTGCATGATCTGTATGTTCGTTTCTACTATTGTGTGAATGGTTTTGCTGAAAGTGGCACCATGCCACCACCTGCTGGCTATTCATGAGGACAGCAGCATATTCAGCTGTGTTCGTGCTCCTTTGTTACTCTGCAGTGGAATTAATTAAAATCTGTCTTTGTTCAGTAATCTTCTAATACAGTAACTGGTTAGAGATTCTGAATTTAATGCAAGTGCAACATGGGATGCAAATTGGCAAAGAGCAGATCTCACCTGGTTGAAATCTTTAGGAGGAAAAAGGGAATTGTCCAAACTGCATCAGGTAAATTGCTCACTGCTGCAAATGGTTCAAATAAAGGGTGGGAGTGGGACTTGGGATCAAAATGAGGAAGTTAAGAGTAAGGAAGGTGGGACTTGGGGAAATGTTGGTCGAATTTTTATTGAAAAGGTAATTAATCTTTGGGGTAAGTTAGCAGAGAAGAATGGTATGAATGGAAGCAACTGATAATTTACTGTTACCTTTGAAATATAAGATGAATCACTGATCTTTGATCTTTGAAATATGGATAGGGGAGCATAGGCTTTCCCAGAAGAAATTTCTGGGATTGCATGATGGGCTGCTGCAGTAATCAATGTTCAATAGATAACAGAATTCTGCCTGGCAGCAATATGGACAATGGTGGATAGTGAGCTAGAAAAATATATCCTGAGTTTACAGGGCCTAAAGCAGCCGTTGCAATGCTGGCCGTGGCATTTGTATTTCCAAAGACTTTGCAAACTTGTTCAGAGGCATCATATATGATTCCAGAATATAGACCTCATCATAGACCCACATATGGTCGTTTGAATGCAGGCCACATTAGCAGAGAGCTCATTTCTATGACCAACTCAGGATTGAAAAACTGTCTGGTTTAAAATTTATTTATTAGTGTTACAAGTCAGTTTACATTTAATATTGCAATGAAGTTACTGTGAAAATTCCCTAGTTGGCACACTCTGGTTCGGATACAGAGGGAGAATTTAACATGGCCAGTGTACCTAACCAGTACGTCTTTTGGACTGTGGGAGGAAATTGGAGTACCTGGAGGAAACTCGTGCAGACACTGGGAGAATGTGCAGACTTAGCACACACAGTGACACAAGCTGAGAATTGAACATCGATCTCTGATGTGAAGTGGCAGTGCTAACCACTGTACTGCACAGATGTTAATTGGTATTTTCTGAAAAGAACTGGGTTGATGCATGTGATTACACATATTGTGCAGTATTGTAAGTAGCGTAAAATATTTGGCCTCCTCTGAAGTGAAGATTGTCTCACGCATGTGTTTGAACTTTACAGAGGCTACTGTAGGTGATGAATGTAGCGCAATCCATCACACAAACCAGCCTCCCATCCATTGACTCTATCTATACATTTTGTTGCTTTGGCAAAGCAGCCAGCATAAATAAGGACCCCACGCACCCCGGACATTCTCTCTTCCACCTCCTTCCATCAGGAAAATGATACAAAAGTCTGAGGTCATGTACCAACCAACTCAGCAGCAGGGAAGAAACTGTTCTTATCAGACTTTTGAATGGACCTACCTTGCTTTAAGTTGATCTTTCTCTGCTCCCTAGCTATGACTAACACGATATTCTGCACCCTCTTGCTTCATTCCTTATGAACTTGGACAAGTTGCAGAGCTGGACTGAGAGGTGATAAATGGAGTTCAATGCGGAAAAGTGTGAGGTAATTCACTTTGGCAGGAATAACAAATGTGTAGAGTATAGGGCTAATGGTAGGACTCTTAGTAGTGTTGATGAACAGAGAGATCTTGGTGTATATGTGCATAGATCCCTGAAAGTTGGCAATCAAGTCGATAAGGTTGTTAAGAAGGCATACGGAGTCTTGACTTTTATTGGTGGGGGGATTGAATTTTGGAGCCGCAACGTCATGTTGCAACTGTACAAAACTCTCGTGCGGCCGCACTTGGAGGATTGTGTACAGTTCTGGTCCCCGCATTATAAGAAAGACGTGGAGGCATTGGAGAGGGTGCAGAGGAGGTTTACCAGGATGTTGCCTGGTATGGAGGGCAGGTCTTATGAAGAGAGGCTGAGGGATTTGAGATTGTTTTTGTTAGAAAGAAGGCGGCTAATCATATAAGATGATTAGAGGTTTAGATAGGGTGGACAGTGATAGCCTTTTTCCTAGGATGGAGAAAGCTAGCACGAGGGACACAGCTTTAAATTAAGGGGTGATAGTTATAGGACGGATATCAGAGGTAGGTTCTTTACCCAGAGGGTGGTAAGGATATGGAATGCCCTGCCTGCTGCAGTTGTAGATGTGCCAAGTTTGGTGGCGTTTAAGAGGTTAGTAGATAAGTTTATGGATGAAAAGGGAACGGTTTAGGTTAGAGGGTCATTGCTTTTTCTTAATTGGTCGGCGCAACAGGGCCAAAGGCCCTGTTCTGCGCTGTAATGTTCTATGTCCTATGAATGGTATGTTTTGTCTGTAAAATGTGCAAGAAACAATATTTTTCACTGTATGAATATGCATGACATTAAATCAAAAGATTTGGGAGGAAAAGAAACTGATGGGCTGAATAGCTTCCTTCTGAATATCTTTTTATCTTTGAAATAAGATTACACATTTAATTCTTGAGGTTCTAAGTTTGAATTTTTACTCAGTGTCCCTTGTAACCTACCAGTTGGGATTATTCTGACAACGATCTTAACTGACAAGATGGGAATTTTCTCTCCTCCTTCCTTTTAACCTCCCTTTCTGTGTTTCCAAAAAAGTTTATTTAGTTTGTCTTGCAACTGCTAAATAGAAGTAAGATGCTAACATAGGAACTAGAAGCAAGAGTTGGCCACTCTATTTGTTCACTAGTTGTTTTGGATGGCACAATCGCACAGTGGTTAGCACTGGTAGCTTCATGGTGTTGGGAACCTGGGTTTGATTCCTGGCTTGACGAACTATCTGGAGTTTGTATGTTTTCCCTGGGTTTGTGTGGGTTTTCTCCCACAGTCTGAAAGATGTGCTGGTTAAGTGCATTGACCCGAATGGGTGCTGGAATGTGGCAACTAGGAGAATTTCACAATAGCTTAATTCACACAGTACTCCAGTTGCGGCCTCACCAGCACCCTGTACAGTTGCAACAAGACCTCCCTACTTTTATATTCTATCCCCCTCGCTATAAAGGCCAACATTCCATTCGCCTTCTTGATCACTTGCTGCACCTGCAGACTGGGTTTTTGTGATTTGTGCACAAGGACTCCCAGGTCCCTCTGCACCATAATATGCTGCAGCTTTTTGCCTTTTAAGAGGCATGGATTAAGTGCAATAGGTTAGAACTGAGGTGGGATTGTTGTCGGTGCAGAATCTATGGGCCAAATGGCCTCCTTCTGCACTATAGAGTTTCTTTGATCCAATGATTGAAGATTGACTAGCTAACAGAAAGGAGTTGGCATAAATGGGTCTTGTTCTGGTTGGCAGAATATGATTGGTGTGCCACAGGGATCGATGCTGGCGGCTGAACTTCTTTTATTTAAAGAACTTGTACCGTTGCTAAAATAGACCAGAAAGTTGTAAGGAGGCAACAAAGGAGCATGGATATATTTAGTGAGTGGACACAATTCTAGCAAATAGAACATAGAACATTACAGCACAGAACAGGCCCTTCGGCCTTCGATGTTGCGCCGACCAATATAAAAAGCAATGCCCTCCAAACTAAACCATTCCCTTCTCTTCCATATACTTATCAACTAACCTCGTAAACGCCACCAAACTTGGCGCATCTACAACTGCTGCAGGCAGGGCATTCCACTCCCGAACCACCCTTTGGGTAAAGAACCTACCTCTGATATCCGTCCTATAACTATCACCCCTTAATTTAAAGCTGTGTCTCCTCGTGCTAGCTTTCTCCATCCTAGGAAAAAGGCTATCACTGTCCACCCTATCTAAACCTCTAATCATCTTATATGCTTCGATAAGGTCTCCTCTTAGCCGCCTCCTCTCTAACGAAAACAACCTCAAATACCTCAGCCTCTCTTCATAAGACCTGCCCTCCATACCAGGCAACATCCTGGTAAACCTCCTCTGTACCCTCTCCAATGCCTCCACATCTTTCTTATAATGTGGGACCAGAACTGCACACAATACTCCAAGTGCGGCCGCACTAGAGTTTTGTACAGTTGCAACATGACGTTGCGGCTCCGAAATTCAATCCCCCTACCAATAAAAGCTAAGACTCCATATGCCTTCTTAACAACCTTATCGACTTGACTGCCTACTTTCAGGAATCTATGCACGTATACACCAAGATCCCTCTGTTCATCAATACTATTAAGAGTCCTACCATTAGCCCTATACTCTACACATTTATTATTCCTGCCAAAGTGCATTTCCTCACACTTTTCCACATTAAACTCCATTTGCCACCTCTCGGCCCAGCTCTGCAACTTGTCCAAGTCACTCTGTAAACTAAAACACCCCTCTTCACTATCTACACTCCACCAACTTTAGTATCATCTGCAAATTTACTGATCCATCCCTCAATACCCTCATCCAGATCATTTATAAAAATTACAAACAGCAGGGCCCCAAAACAGACCCCTGAGGCACACCACTCGTCACCGAACTCCATGATGAATATCTCCCATCAACCACCACCCTCTGTCTTCTATCTGCTAGCCAATTCCTAATCCAATTAGCTAAATCACCCTCTACCCCATACATCTGCATTTTCTGCAGAAGTCTTCCATGGGCCACCTTATCAAACGCCTTACTAAAGTCCATATACCACATCAACCGCCTTACCCCCATCCACTTCTTTGGTCACTTTTTCAAAAAACTCAATAAGGTTAGTAAGGCACGACCTACCCTTCACAAAACCATGCTGACTATCCCCAATCAATTCATTTCTCTCTAAATAACTATAACTCCTATCCCTAATAATTCTTTCCAATACTTTGCCCACAACAGAAGTAAGACTCACCGGTCTATAATTCCCAGGAAAGTCTCTATTCCCCTTCTTGAACAATGGACCACATTCGCTATCCTCCAGTCTTCCGGCACTATACCCGTAACCAACGACGACCTGAAGATCAGAGCCAGAGGCTCTGCAATTGCCTCTCTTGCCTCCCAGACAATCCTAGGGTAAATCCCGTCCAGCCCAGGGGACTTATCTAACTTCAAACTCTCAAGAATATCTAGCACATCCTCCTTATCTACTTCAATACTTTCCAGTTTGCAACCCTGTATCCCAGTGTTCTCCACAACTACATTTACATCTCCCTGCGTGAATACTGAAGAGAAATATTTGTTCAGTGCCTTCCCAATCTCTTCAGGCTCCACGCACAACTTCCCACTGCTGTCCATGACTGGCCCTAACCTTGTCCTAACCAATCTTCTAATCTTAACATATCTAAAGAAAGCTTTAGGATTCTCCTTGATCCTATCAGCCAGAGTCTTCTTGTGTCCCCTTTTAGCTCTCCTCAGCTCACTCTTTAGCTCCCTCCTGGCTAATCTATAGCTATCCATTGCACTAACTGAGCCTTCAAGCCTCATCCTGACATAAGCCTCCTTTTTCCTTTTAACCAGCAAATCAACTTTTTTCATACACCAAGGTTCTCTTACTCAACCATTTCCTCCTTGCCTGACAGGGACATACTTATCAAGGACTCGCAGCAGCTGCTCCTTGAATAAGCACCACATTCCCGATGTTCCCAGTCCCTGTAGTTTCCTAGTCCAATCTATGCACCCTAATTCTCTCCTGATGGCCTCATAATTACCCTTCCCCCAGCTATAACTACTGCTCCTAGCTTCATGCCTATGCCTATCCCTATCCATCACTAATGTGAACGTAACCGAATTGTGGTCACCATCACCAAAATGTTCACTAACTTCCAAGCCTAACACCTGGTCTGGCTCATTGTCCAGCACCAAATCCAATATAGCCTCACCTCTAGTTGGCCTATCTACATACTGAATCAAATAACCTTCCTGCACACTTTGTACGAAAACTGACCCCACTAACGAGCTAGAGCTATAGCTATTCCAAATGGGGCATAATGTGGGTGAATGAGAATTGTATATTATGGCAACGAGAATTTAAAAGAAGTTATTTAAATGGTGAGGGATTGTAAAGCTCTGAGATACCAGTGCGCGAAACACAAAAGGTTAGTATACAGCTACAGCACAGAAACATAGAACAGTACAACACAGTACAGGCCCTTCGGCCTTCAATGTTGTGCCAAACTATTTTTAAACCCAAGATCAAGCTGTCCCACTCCCTATCATTCTGGAGTGCTCCATGTGCCTATCTAATAACTGCATGAAAGTTCCTAAAGTGTCCGACTCCACTATCACAGCAGGCAGTGTATTCTGTACTCCAACCACTGTCTGAGTGAAGAATCTACCATGGACATTCCTTCTATATCTCCCACATGAACCTTATAGTTATACCCACTAATAACAGCTACACCCACCTGAGGAAATTAGTCTCTGAACATCCATCCTCTCTATCCCCCTCATCTTATTAACCTCTAAGTCGCCTCTCATCCTCCTCTGCTCTAAAGAGAAAAGCCCCAACTCCCTCACCATTCCTCATTGGACTTGTCCTTCAAGCTTGGCAGCATCCTGGTAAATCTCCTCTGCACTCTCTCCAATGCTTCCACATCCTTCTCATAGTGAGGTGACCAGAACTGGACACAATATTCCAAATGTGGTCTCACTAAGGTCCGGTACAGTTGCAGCATAATTCCACGGCTGTTAAACTCAAACCCCCTGTTAATAAACGCTAACACACTATAAAGCTTCTTCACGGCTCTATCCACTTGTGTGGCCACCTTCAGAGATCTGTGCATATGAAGCCCAAGGTATTTCTGTTCCTGCACATTCCTCAGAACCTTGCCATTGACCCTGTAATCCGCATTCAAGTTTGTCCTACCAAAATGAATCACCTCACACTTATCAGAGTTAAACTCCATCTGTCACTTTTCAGCCCAGATACGCATCCTATTGATGTCTCTTTAGAGCCTACAAGACCCCCCCCAACCTCATCCACTACTCCACCAATTTCGGTGTCATCAGCAAATTTCCTAACCTGGCCTTCAGTCCCCTTTTCCAAGTCATTGATAAAAATCACAAATAGCGGAGGACCCAGCACTGATCCCTGTGGTACACTGCTGGTAACTGTCCTCCAATCTGAAAATTTTCCTTCTATCACCACTCTGTCTTCTATGAGAGAGCCAATTACTTATCCAATCAGCCAAACTTCCTTCTATCCCACATCACCTATCTTTTCATGAGCCTACCATGGGGAACCTTATCAAACGTTTTACTAAAATCTACGTATATGGCATCAACTGCTCTACCTTCATATAAACACTTCGTTATCTCTTCAAAGAATTCAATCGAATTTGTGAGTCAGGATTTACCCTTCATGAAACCATGCTGACTATCCCGGATTAAACTGAATCTTTCCAAATAGTCATAAATCCTAACTCTCAAGACTCTTTCCATTAACTTAGTCTTACTTCGGTGTCCACAAACTGGCCTATAATTATCAGGGTCATTCCTATTTCCTTTCTTGAAGAGAGGAACAACATTCACCACTCTCCAGTCCTCTGACACAATCCCTTTGGACAGTGAGGACCCAAAGATCAAAGCTAAAGACTCTGCAATCTCATCCCTTGCCTCCCAAAGTATCCTAGGATGTGTCCCATCTGGCCCAGAGGACTTATCCACCCTTAGGCTTTTCAAAATTGCTAATACATCTTCCCTCAGAACATCTACCTCCTCCATCCTATCAGCCTGTATCATGCACTCATCTGCAAAAACATGGCTCCTCTCCTTAGTGAACAGTGAAGAAAAGTATTCATTTAACCCCTCTCTTATCTCTTCTGACTCCATGCTCAAGTTCCCACTACTATCCTCAACTGGCTCTAACCTCTGGTCATTCTTTTATTTATCGTATAAGAGTAAAAAGCCTTGGTTTTCTTTTATGTGACCCAGCAAGGACTTTTCGTGCCCCTTCCGAGCTCTCCTAAGCCCTTTCTTCAACTCATTCCTAGCTATCTTGTAACCCTCAAGCAACCCAACTGAACCTTGTTTTTTTCATCCTTACATATGCTTCCTTTTTGCTCTTGACAAGACATTCAACCTCCTTTGTGAACCATGATTCCCTCACTCAGCCATTTCCTTCCTCCCGCCCTGCCAGGGACATACCTATCAAGGACACGTAGTGTTTGTTCCTTGACCTAGCTGCGTTTTTCATTTGTGCCCATACCTGACAGTTTCCCATCTTATGCTCCCTAATTCTTGCCTAATTGCATCATAATTACCCCGCCCCAATTATAAACCTTGCCCTGCCGTATGACCCTATCCCCCTCCATTTGCAATAACAAAGGATATTGAATTAGGGTCACTATCTCCAAAGTGCTCTCCTACAAACAAATCTAACACTTGGCCCAGTTCGTTACCCAGTACCAAGTCCAATGTGATCCCACTCTTGTTGGCTTATCCACATATCGTGTCAGGAAAGCCTCTTGAACACACTGTACAAAAAGTGTCCCATACGAACTATTTAACCTATAAAATTCCAGTTAATATTTGGAAAGTTAAAATCACACATGATAACTACCCTGTGACCTCCACGTTTATCCATAATCTGCTTTGCCATTTCCTCCTCCTCATCTCTCTCACTATTTGGGGCCTAGAGAAAACTCCTAACAATGTGACCGATCTTTTCCTATTTCTAACTTCAGCCCATATTACCTCAGTAGTCAGATCACACTCAATGCCTTTCAGCTGCCATTAAACTATCCTTGATTAACAATGCTACTCTTTCACCGCCTTCCCTACTTGGAACTGTCAACAATCTTTCCTGTTCTGTTCTAACCATGTCTGCATAATAGAACATAGAACACTACAGCACAGACAGGCCCTTTGGCCCACAAGTTGCGCCAATAATGGTCACAATATGATAACCCCAAGTACCAATCCATGTTCCAAGTTCACCTACCTTACTCCTGATTGCCTTTGCATTGAAGTAGATACACTTCAACCCACCATCCTGTCTGCCTGTACACTCCTGCGACCTTGATATCTTCCTCAGTACCTCATGACCCTCAAAACTGGCTTTTGGACTACGTTTCATTTTCCCATCCCCCTGACAGCAAGTCATTAGGAAAGCTAACAGAATGTTATCATTTATTGTGAGGTGTGTTGGTTACAAAACTGGAGGTTATAGCCACATCTGGAGTATTATGTATCGTATTGGTCCCCTTATGGTCTTATGTAAGGAAAGATTTAAATGCATTAGAAACAGAATCTAGAACTAGGTTTAAAGTTTGTTTATTTATTAGTCACAAGTAGCTTACATTATCACTGCAATGAAATCCAACTCCTGTTCAGGTACACTGAGGAAGAGTTTAGCATGGTCAGTGCACTTAACCAAGTTTTTTGAACTGTGGAAGCAAACTGGAGCATCCGGAGGAAACCCATGCAGAGATTGGGAGAATGTGCAGTCTTTGCACAGATAGTGAGTCAAGTTGGGAATTGAATCCAGGTCCCTGACGCTGTGAGGTAGCAGTGATAATTGCTGTGCCACTCGTGAGGGGTCAATGTTTAAAAATATGATCTCATTTAAGACAGATGAGAAAGACTTTTTTCTGAGGGTTGAGAGTCTCTGGACCTTTCTTTGTCAAAAGGCAGTGAAAGCAGAGTATTTGAATATTTTTTCAAATAAAGTTTATCGGGGGTCATCAGAAATGTGGGGTTGAGATTACGATCAGATCAGCCACAGCCATCTTGAATGGGGCAGCAGTCTCATGGGACTGAGTGGCCTCCTAATTTTTAAAAATTTTATCTATTCGTCACAAGTAAGACTTACATTAACACTGCAGTGAAGTTACTGTGAAATTTCCCTAGTTACCATAGTCTGGCGCTTTACGGGGTTAATGTACCTAATTAGCATGTTGTTCAGACTGTGGGAGGAAACCCATGCAAACGTGGGGACAGTGTGCAGACTCTGTACAGACAATGACCCAAACTGGGAATCAAACCCGGGTCCCTGACTCTGAGGCAGCATTACTAATCATTGTGCCACCATGCTGCCATGTTTGTATCTATTCTGATAGTTGTTTTGGTTTGTACCTCCTTTTGTATATTGTTCATGTTCTTCAATTAGCAGGCGGAAGTATTGATGATGTTGATGCAAAGCACCTGAATAAAGTAGGGATTTGACACTGGGTTAACATTGCTGTTAATTTGCTAACTTGGGCATATCCTGACCCTGACTTTATTTTTACTGACTTTAGGTCAACTTTTTCAACTGAAAACCTGAAAGAATGTTGAAGTTGAAGCAGAAGTTTACTTTACTGACTTGAGTAACGATGGTCAACACAAAGACTGTTTGTGTTCATCGGTTTCCCGAGTGCAGCTTGGAATAGACCTTTTGTATCAAATTCCCTGATGTAATGCCACAAATGTATGATTGGAAATTGAGAACTGTGGGACTGGCTCCCCATTTGTGATGTCACTGGACCAGAATGTCACATTGTTCCACAGGTTTTCTGTGAAACTCTGCTGCTTCTCCCATTCTCTGCTAAAAGCACTGGGTTTTGCTACAGAGCAGTCTGATGGGTATCAGTTGGCCTCCAGTTGGACTGTTATTCTTCATCTTAGGTGGGAGTGTTTAATATCCAGCTGAATTAGGCAGAGCAGTGGTATACTCTGTGAAACCTAGGGTCTGTCCACTATCTTTTATAGAGTAGCTTAGTAATTATCAGTCACAATCAGCACTGGAAAATTGACAAGATCTTCATCTCTTCCCAGTGATTAGCACAGTTAACAATGCAGCGCAGAAGCATGCTTTATCAGTGGAATGTAGTAACACTTTCTAAGATTTAAGATTGGCTATGATTAGAATATATATCTAATCTCAATTCTGCTTTGGAGTATACTTATTCTCATGGCAAGACCTTCCTTTGTGAGCTCATACTTGAAATTTTTGGTAAGTCAGTTGCTTGGCATTGTAATATAATTGTTATTTCTATGAAAATATTAATAGCTGCTGTTTTGAAGTAAGCATTGGGAGTGGGGGAAATGTAAAGTAACTCGGTCTTGAATCCTACCCCATTTCTTGCTGCTGGAATATATATCCTGGATAAGCATGGGATTAGTTTTGGCTCACAGCTTCCAAGTCCAAGATCTTCCGACTCTTGCAAAGTTAGATGAAATTCAATCAGAGTGCCAATATCTACACAGCTGTGGCTAGTATCAACAGCGAAATGAGCACAAAAATGCCAAGTCACACATGATTCAGATAACTTCCCTGGGGTGCTGGCCAACTGTCAACTATTACTGTCAAAGGAACAGCTTGACTGTCAATCCAACTCATTGCTGTTTGGAACTGAAATTTGATTTATTATTGTCATATGTATTAGTATATAGTGAAAAGTATATAGTGTTTCTTGCACGCTATACAAAACACATCGTACATAGGAAAGGAGAGAATGCAGAATGAAGTGTTAAAATCATAGCTAGGGTGTAGAGAAAGATCAACTTAATGTGAGGTAGGTCCATTCAAAAATTTGATGGCAGCAGGAGAAAAGCTATTCTTGAGTCAGTTGTTATGTGTCCTCAGACTTCTTTCTTTTTCCTGATGGAAGAAGGTGGAACAGTGTAGTGTTCTTAATTATGCTGGCTGCTTTTCTGAAGCAGCATAGACCAGTTTCAATGGATGGGAGGCTGGTTTGAGTAATGGACTGGGCTTTGTTCATGATCCTTTGTAGTTTATTGTGGCCATGGACAGAACAGGAGCCATACCAAGCTGTGACACAACCAAAAAGAGGGCTTTCTGTGGTCTATCTGTAGAAGTTGGTGAAAGCTGTAGCAGACATGACAAACTTTCTTAGTCTTCTGAGGAAGTAGCGACGTTGGTTTGCCTTTTTAACTATAGCATCTGCATGGAGCTCCAGGACAGGGGTTGTTGGTGATCTGAACACCTACAAACATGAAGCTTTCGAATATTTCTGATTTATCCCCGTTGTTGTAAACATGGGCATGCCCTCCACTTTGCTTTCTGAAATCGATGATTTTTTTTTTGGTTGACATTGAAGAAGAGATTATTGCTGTTGCACCAGATCACTAGATTTTTCAGCTGTTTCCTGTACTGTGTCATTGTTTGAGATCCGACACACACAACGGTACGAAGGTTGGTGTTGTGGATAGTCTGGAGGGATGTCTGAATTTGCAGCGAGACATAGATAGGATGCAAGACTGGACGGAGGAGTGGCAGATGGACTTCAACACAGATAAATGTGTGGTGGTCCATTTTGGCAGGACCAATGGGGTGAAGCAATATAATATCAAGGGTAGGAGTCTTGGCTGTGTTGAGGAGCAGAAGGATCTTGGGGTCCGTAGGACTCTTAAATCTGCAAGTGGAGGATGTGGTCAAGAAGGCATATGGCGTACTGGCCTTCATTAATAGAGGAATTGAGTTTAGGAGTTGGGAGGTAATGCCGCAACTTTATAAGACTCTTGTCAGACCCCACTTGGAGTACTGTGTGCAGTTCTGGTTGCCTCACTACAGGAAGGATGTGGAAGCTATTGAGGGTGCAGAGGAGATTTACAAGGATGTTGCCTGGATTGGGGAGCATGCCTTAGGTTGAGAGAGCTAGGTCTCTTCTCCCTGGAGAGATGAAGGTTGAGAGGCAACCTGATGGATTTATAAGATGTTGAGAGGAATATATAGAGTGGATTCTCGGAGGCTATTTCCCAAGGCTGAAATGGTTGCTACAAGAGGACACAGGTTTAACAAAGAACAAAACAGCACAGGAAACAGCCCCTTCGGCCCAACGAGCCCGTGCCGCCACCCTGAAGGTGCTGGGGGGCAAGTACAGAGGAGATGTTAGAGGTAAGTTTTTCACCGAGGGTGGTGAGTGAATGGAATCGGTTGCTGTTGGTGGTAGAGTTGAACTTGCTGGGGTCTTTTAAGAGATTTCTGGATGAGTACATGGGATTTAATGGGATTGGGAGTTACAAATAATTTTATGGCCTGGTAGATATAGATATGATCAGCGCAA
This sequence comes from Sphyrna mokarran, assembly GCA_024679065.1. Lineage (NCBI taxonomy): Eukaryota > Metazoa > Chordata > Chondrichthyes > Carcharhiniformes > Carcharhinidae > Sphyrna > Sphyrna mokarran. Next base: position 108,169,156 of record JAGIQG010000010.1, read on the forward strand.
CTTGTGGGCCGAAGGGCCTGTTTGTGCTGTAGTGTTCTATGTAATGATAATGTCATCAGCACTGTCTCAGAAGATTAAGGAAATTTGGCATGTCAGCTGCGGTTCTTACCAACTTTTACAGATACACCATAGAAAAATTCTAAATTGGGGCAAGGCCAATTTTGATGGTATCAGGGAGGAACTTTCAAAAGTTAATCAGGGGAGTATATGGGAAGGCAAAAGAATGTCTGGTAAGTGGTATGCTTTCAAAAGTATGTTTACCAGCATTCAGGTAAATCATTCCTCTTAAAGTGAAGGGCAAGGCTTTTTCAAGAAGAAGGAAGCATGTGACATGCATAGGCAGCTGGAATAAAATGAATCCCTTGAGTAATGGGGGTGTAGGAGTAGAGTTTAGAGAGAAAACAGGTAAAAAGGGGACACAAGATTATTTTGGCAGATAAGGCAAAGGAGAATCCTAAGAGCTTCTACAAATACATAAGTGAGGGGTTTGGGTAGGGCCTCTTAAGGATCAACATCATCTCTATGTGCGGATCCACAATAGATAGGTGAGATCCTAAATGAATATTTCTCAATATTTACTGTTGAGCAAAGTATGGATGTTAGGGAACTTGGGGAAATAAATAATGCTGTATTGAGGAGTGTACATTTTACACATGAGGAGGTGCTGGAAGTCTTAAAGCGCATCAAGGTAGATAAATCCCTGGGATCTGATGAAGTGTATCCCAGGACGTTGTGGGAGGCTAGGGAGGAAATTGTGGATCTCATGGCTGAGATATTCGAATCATCGATAGTCACAGGTGAGGTGTCTGAAGATTGGAGAGTGGTAAATATTGTGCCTTTGTTTAAGAAGGGCTGCAGGGAAACGTTTCTTTTGCCCTCCATGTGAGCTGCTTCCAGCAGAGAGTTCTCCAAAAAGGAGCTGCTTAACACTCATCTGACATATGTATGACATGACGTGACCTGCCCACCGGGTCTGTGCTCACATCAGCAGTATGTGGACTGATGGTAGACTTGCTGTAGAGAGAACTTCAGTGTCTGGTACTTTGTCTTGCCATCTGATGCGTAATATTCTGCGAAGCCAAGTCATGTGGAAATGATTGAGCTGTCTTGCATGCCTTCAATACACAGTCCATGTTTCACAGGCATACAGGTGGATAGTGAGTACCGTGGATCTGTAGACCTTCAGTTTTGTTGCTGGGCTGATTGCTTGATGTTCCCATACATTGGAGCACAGTTTACTGAAAGCAGAACTTGCCTTAGCTATTCTGCAGTTAACTTCTGTATCAATAGTCACTGCTTGGGAGAGAGTGCTGCCAAGATAAGTGAATTGGTCCACTGCCTGTAGTTTCTGTCCTTGATTGTGATTATGGGTTCTTTGTATGATGCATGAGGAGCAGGCTGGTGCATGACTTTGGTCTTTTTAATGTTGATGGTGAGTCCAAAGTTGTCACAAGCTGTGGAAAATTTGTCCATACTGACTTGCATTTCTGGTTCTGAGCCAGCATACAGGGCGCAGTCATCGACAAAGAGGAAGTCTCTCAGAACAGTCTTTTTCAGTTTGGTAATAGCTTGAAGTCTCCTCAGGTTGAAGAACTTCCTGTCCACTCTGTACTTGAGGCTGATTCCAGCAACAGTGTCCTGGAAGGCATCATTCGACATGGCAGTAAACATCACGCTGAACAGTGTGGGTGTGCGCATACACACCGTTGGTGACTGGGAATGCCTCAGAGGATTCTCCGCCATCCAGTACTCTGGCCATCATGGAACTGGCGTACTATCTGAATGAATTTGGTGGGGAGGGGTAGCAACTGAACTTTGACATGATCCTCCACAGGCCTTGTCGGCATACAGTGTCGAAGGCTTTTGTGAGGTCAACAAAGCTCGCGATTCTGCTCCTGACACTTCTCTTGAAATTGGCATGAGGCAAAAATCATGTCAGTAGCTCCATGACCTTTGCGGAAGTCACAGTGTGACTCTGAAAGCAGGCCCATCTCCAGATGATTTAGCAGGACTCTGTGATGGAGAGCAGTGAGATTCCTCTGTTGTTGCATACTTGCCGATTGCCCTTCCCCTTGTAGAGGTGTATGATGGAAGCACCTTTAGATTCCTGAGGAATGGATTATTGCTTCTGAAATGACTGGAACAATTCATAGAATATTACAGCGCAGTACAGGCCCTTCGGCCCTCTATTGCGCCAACTAATTTAATGACCCTTTAACCTAAACTGTTCGAATATTATCCATATGCCTGTCTAATGACCATTTGAATGCCCTTAAAGTTGGTGTGCGCACAATTGCTGCAGGCAGGGCATTCCACACCCTTACTACCCTCCTGAGTGAAGAACCTACCTCTGACATCCGTCCTATAATTATCACCCCTTAATTTAAAGCTACGTCCCCTCGTGTTAACCATTACCATCCGAGAAAAAAGACTCTCACTGTCCACCCTATCTAACCCTCTGATCATCATGTATGCCTCAATTAGGTCACCTCTTAGCTGCCTTCTCTCTATTGAAAATAACCTCAAGTCTCTCAGCCTTTCCTCATAAACCTTTCCCACCATACAGGCAACATCCTGGTAAACCTCTTCTGCACCCTTTCCAGTGCTTCCACATATTTCTTATAATGTGGCAACCAGAACTATACGCAATACTCCAGGTGTGGCCGCACGAGAGTTTTGTACAGTTACAGCATGATCTCGCAGCTCCGAAATTCAATCCCTCTACCAATAAAAATTAACACACCGTACGCCTTCTTAACAACCCTATCAACCTGGGTGTCAGCTTTGAGGGATCTGTACACGTACACTGAGATCTGTCTGCTCGTTGACGCTATCAAGAGTCCTTCCATTAGCCCTATATTCTGTAATCCTGTTACTCTTAGCGAAATGAATCACCTCACACTTTTCGCATTAAACTCCATTTACCACCTCTGAGCCCAGCTCTGCAGCTTATTTATGTCCCCCTGCAAACTATAACATCCATCTTCAGTGTCTACAACTCCTCCGACTTTGGCGTCATTTGCAAATTTACTAACTCATCATTCTACGTCCTCCTCTAGGTCGTTTATAAAAATGACAAACAGCAGTGGCCCGAAAACAGATCCCTGCAGTACACCACTAGTAACTGAACTCCAGATTGAATATTTCTCATCAACCACCATCCTCTGTCTTCTATCAGCTAGCCAATTCTTGATCCAAACGTGCTAAATCACCCTCAACCCTATGCATCCGAATTTTCCACAGTAGCTTCCCATGGGGAACCTCATCAAACGCTTTGGTAAAAGCCATATACACCACGTCAACTGCTTTACCCATATCCACCTCTTTTTGATCACTTTCTCAAAGAACTCAATAAGGTTTGTGAGACATGACCTACCCTTCACAAAACCGTGTTGACTATCCCTAATCAGATTATTTCTCTCTGGATGATTATAGATCTTATCTCTTATCCTTTCCAAAATTTTGTGCACAGCAGAAGTAAGGCTCACCGGTCTATAATTCCCAGGATGGTCTCTACTCCCCTTCTTGAAGAAGGGGACAACATTTCCTATCCAACTTGGTGAGCTTCTCAATAAATGCAGGACCAGCAGCTTTGTAGATCTCTGCAGGTATGGCATCAGCCCCTGGGGCTTTGCCACTGGATAGCTGGCTGACAGGTTTTGTGACTTTGGTTACTACCGGTGGGTCATACATGGCACTGTTGATATCAGCCTGGGAAATCTATCTATTGCCTCATTGTTAATAGATGACGGTCGGTTGAGGACAGCTTCAAAGTGATCAGCCCATCTCTGCAGGATCTGAGCCTTCTCTGTAATGAGAGTTGTAACATCTTTATTCAGGAGGAGGAAACTCCTGAGATGTTGAGGTCTGTAGAGACGGTTGAGGCCTTCATAGAACTGTTTCTAGTCATTTGTCAGTCTATCCCTGTGTTTCATCTGCCTTGGTGCTCAGCCAGACTCCTGCATTTTATGCAGTTTATTCTGGACTGTCCTGCAAGCACTGTTAAATAGCATTTTCCTTGGCAGCTGATGGGTCGTTCTGACAGGCCCGATGAAGACTGTGCTTTTCAACAAGTAGAGCCAGTATCTCCTCTTCATTCTCATCAAACCAATCATGCTGCTTGCGGTAGAGGGCCCGAGCGTCTTCAGTGCAGGTGTACGGATAGCATCCCTGAAGCGTTTCCCATCATCCTCAGCGCTGCCTACGAGGTGTATGTCAGCAAGCTTGATTTCTAATTCTTCAGCCAGTGCTGAAGCTATGCTGGGGTTCTTTAGCTTGACCACATTGATTCTTTTCATAACCTTGCTTCCTTGTGGTCGCCTTTTGGGTCCGTTGTGGAGCCTCATTTTGGAGACAGTGAGCTTGTGATGTAGAACATAGAACATTACAGCGCAGAACAGGCCGTTTGGCCTTTGATGTTGCGCCGACCAATTAAGAAAAAGCAATGACCCTCTAACCTAAACCATTCCCTCTTCATCCATAAACTTATCCACTAACCTCTTAAACTCCGCCAAACTTGGCGCATCTACAACTGCAGTAGGCAGGGCATTCTATACCCTTGCCACCCTCTGGGTAAAGAACCTACCTCTGACATCCGTCCTATAACTACCATCCCTTAATTTAAAGCTATGTCCCCTCGTGCTAGCTTTCTCCATCCGAGGAAAAAGGCTATCACTGTCCACCCTTTCTAAACCTCTAATCATCTTATATGTTTCAATAAGGTCTCCTCTTAGCTGCCTTCTTTCTAACGAAAACAACCTCAAATCTCTCAGCCTCTCTTCATAAGACCTGTCCAGAGTCAGTACCACACGTGGCCTTGCAAGACCAACGTTGACATTGCCGCCCTGAGTGAAACTTGACATGCCAACGTAAGTCAATTGACTGAAACTGGAGGTGGATACGCTTTTTTTTGAAGTGGTCGTGGTAACAATGAGCATCGTGATGCTGGAGTTGGATTCACTGTCAGGAGTCACCTTGTTCGGAAACTTGCTATTCTAACCAAGGTTGTGAATGACTGGCTTATGACATCACAGCTTCCACTACAGAACAGAAGGCAAGCCGTCATGATCAGCGCCCATGTCCCCACAGTGATCACCCCAGACCAGATGAAAGACAAGTTCTACGAAGAACTAGACACCCTACTATCAGCGGTGAGCAGTATCGACAAGCTGACCTTGCTTGGCGCTTTCGATGCAACAGTAGGGTGTGACTCTGCAGTCTGGTGTGAACTCATTGAGAGGCATGGAGTGGGCAAGTGTAACAGTAACGGCCTACTCTTAATGAAGACCTGTGCAGCATACAATCTCCATCACAACACAACCTTCTGTCTGCCTACCCATAACAAGAGTTTGTGGAGTTTAATGCGGAAAAGTGTGAGGTAATTCACTTTGGCAGGAATAACAAATGTGTAGAGTATAGGGCTAATGGTAGGACTCTTAATAGTGTTGAAGAACAGAGGGATCTTGGTGTATATGTGCATAGATCCCTGAAAGTTGGCAATCAAGTCGATAAGGTTGTTAAGAAGGCATACGGAGTCTTAGCTTTTATTGGTAGGGGGATTGAATTTCGGAGCCGCAACGTCATGTTGCAACTGTACAAAACTCTAGTGCGGCCGCACTTGGAGTATTGTGTGCAGTTCTGGTCCCCACATTATAAGAAAGATGTGGAGGCATTGGAGAGGGTACAGAGGAGGTTTACCAGGATGTTGCCTGGTATGGAGGGCAGGTCTTATGAAGAGAGACTGAGGGATTTGAGGTTGTTTTCGTTAGAAAGAAGGCGGCTAAGAGGAGACCTTATTGAAACATATAAGATGATTAGAGGTTTAGATAGGGTGGACAGTGATAGCCTTTTTCCTAGGATGGAGAAAGCTAGCACGAGGGGACGTAGCTTTAAATTAAGGGGTGGTAGTCATAGGACGGATGTCAGAGGTAGGTTCTTTACCCAGAGGGTGGTAAGGGTATGGAATGCCCTGCCTGCTGCAGTTGTAGATGCGCCAAGTTTGGTGGCGTTTAAGAGGTTAGTAGATAAGTTTATGGACGAAAAGGAAATGGTTTAGGTTAGAGGGTCATTGCTTTTTCCTAATTGGTTGGCGCAACATCGAAGGCCGAAGGGCCTGTTCTGCGCTGTAATGTTCTATGTTCTAAGACCTCCTGGATGCATCCCCGCACTAAGCATTGGCAACTTATCGACTATATCATTGCCAGGAGAAAAGATAGGCAGGATGTCAGAGTAACCAAGGCATGGTTAGTAAGTTTGCAGATGACACCAACATTGCTAGCATAGTGGACAGTGAAGAAAGTTATCTCCAACTGCAATGGGATCTGGATCAATTGGGCCACTGGGCTGACGAATGACAGATGGAGTTTAATGTAGACAAATGCGAGATGCATTTGGTAGATTGAACAGGGCAGGACTTATTGAGTTAATGATAGAGCGTTGCAGAGAGTTACAGAACACAAAGATCTAGGGGTTACGGGTTCATAGCCTCTTGAAACTGGAGTTACATGTGGACAGAGTGATGAAGAAGGCATTCGGCATGCTTGTTTTCATTGGTCAGAACATTGAATGCAGGAGTTGAGACATCTTGTTGAAGTTGTACAAGACATTAGTAAAACCATATTTGGAATACTGTGTATAGTTCTGGTCACCCTATTATAGAAAGGAGGGTCATGGTAGCACAGTGGTTAGCCCTGCTGCTTCACAGCTCCAGGGTCCTCGGTTTGATTCTCGACTCGGGCCACTGCCTGTGTGGAATTGCATATTCTGTTTGTGTCTGTGTGGGTTTCCTCCAGGTTCTCTGGTTTCCTCCCAAAACCCAAAGATGTGCGGGTTCGGTTGATTGGTCATGCTAAGAAATTTCCCCTTTAGTGTGCAGAGTAGTGGAGGTTAGAGGGATTAATGGGTATAATACGTAGGTATATGGGAGCAGGGCCTGGGTGGGATTATGTTTGGTTCAGACTTGATGGGCTAAAGAGCCTCTTTCTGTACTGTAGGGTTCTATAATTCTATGATTGTTAAACTAGAAAGAGTGCAGAAAATATTTACTAGGATGCTACCGAGACTTAATGGATTGAGTTATAAGGAGAGGATGGGTAGATTGGGACTTTTTACCCTGGAGTGCAGAAGTTGAGGGATGATCTTATAGAGGTCTATAAAATAACGAGGGGCACAGATCAGCTAGGTAGTCATATCCTTTCTTGACTATCACTGTGCTGTGCAGATACATGGATTTGGGCCTGTGTCTGTGGGAGTTTGTGCATTCTCCCCGTGCTTGCATGGGTTTTCTCCGGGTGCTCCGATTTCCTTCCACACCTCAAAAATGTGCTTTTAGGCTGATTGGCAAAACAAATTCTCCCTAAGTTGTCTCAAATTTGGTTTCAATCCATAGACCTATAAACATAGACAGGGATCGTGGGTAGAAGTGGGAACATCGAGGTGGCGGCGCGGGCTCGTTGGGCTGAAGGGCCTGTTTCCTGTGCTGCTTGTTCTTTGCTCTGAGTCTAAAACTAGAGAACGTAGGTTTAAGATGAGAGGGGAGAGATACGTAAGTGTCCAGAGAGGCAATTTTTTCACACAGGATGGTGAATGTCTGGAACAAGCTGCCAGAAGTCGTAGTGGAGGCAGGTACAATTTTGTCTTTTAAAAAGCATTTAGATAATTACATGGGTACAATGGGTATAGAGGGATTTGGGCCAAATGCGGCAATTGGATTAGCTTAGGGGTTTTAAAAAAGAAGGGTGGCATGGACAAGTTGGGCCAAAGGGCCTGTTTCCATGCTGTAAATCTCTGACTGTAAGGTCACGTACCAACTGACTCAAGAACAGCTGCTTTCCCGCTGCTATCAGACTTTTGAATGGATTTACCTTGCAATAGTTGATTATTCTCTATACCTTACCTATGACTGTAACTTTACATTCTGCACTCTCTCCTTTCCTTCTCTGAGCTGTATGGTATGCAAGGAACAACACTTGCATGCTGTATGATAATACATGTGACAAATGAAAACTTGAAAATTGAGTTGCAGGGAATTTGGTCATACAGTTAAAGGTGTATGAGGAGTATAGTAAGGGGCTGAGGACACAGTATTGCGGAGCACTTATGTTGAGAATTATCATGGAGGTGTTGATCTTATCCTTACTGATTGTGGCCTGTGAATTAGAAAGTTCAGGATCCAGTCACAGAGGGAGGAGCTGAGCCCCAGGCTGTGAAGTTTGGAGATGAGTTTCATGGTAATAATGGTGTTGAAGGCTGAACTGTAGTCAATAAAGAGGAGTCTGACATAGGTGTTCCAGGGTTGAGTGTGAGGCCAGGACGATGGTCTCTGCTGTGGATTGTTGCAGCAATAGGTAAACTACAGTGGATCGAGGCAGGAATTTATTTATGATTTGAGATGCAACTGACACAGGATTGCTTCTCCATCTGCTTATATAATGTTTGCTGCGTCTTGTGTAGAATCTTTGAGATGTTCACCATGATATTAGCAGTATAAATGCTAATATTTATATCTTTATGCCCTTCAGATAAAGAGCCATTCTGAATGAATGCATCAATAGGTTGTGTGTCCCACACCTTTCTTAGAACAGAGAGCATGTGGTTTGCTTTTTATTTTATTTTTGATATCTTATTTGAATTTGGGTACACGGAAACGGTCGTTGGAAATTGGTACCTGGTCTCGAAGCTTTTAACTCATCGTCACAGCACACAAAACATTTTTCTCAAATGGACTCTTTTATTCTAAATTGGAACTTGTGACTTTATGCATGGTCAGAATGGAATTGTGTGAAAGAACAAGAATTTACCCTTCTCTCTTGGTCTTTTCTATTGCCTGTTGACTGGCATAATGGTTAGCATGCTACCTCACACTGCCAGGGACCTAGGTTCGATTCCTGGCTTGGAGCACTGACTGTGCTGAGTATGCAGATTTTACCCATGTTTGTGTGGGTTTCCTACAGTGTTTCAGTTTCCTCCTACAGTCCAAAAGACATGCTGGTTAGTTGCATCGGCTGTGCTAAATTCTTCCTCAACCGAGTAGGTACTGGTGGTGTATCTAGGGAGAAGGGAATTTTCACAGTAACTTCATTGCAGTATTAATGTAAGCCTTGTGAGCAATAATAAACTTTAAAATTGGAAGTAGATATCCTTCTTGTCATCCTTTTTGAAAAGATAATAAATATCTCAATTTTAAATGCATTCAATGAAAACCCACCCTTAATTTCCCTTGCAAAGTTGGTAATGAGCCATTTCCTTAAACTGTTGCAGTCCAAGAACAAGCACGTTGTTAGAGAGGAAGTCCCAAGATTCTGTCTTAGTGACAGTGAAGGAACAGCAGTATAATTACAAGTAATGATGGTGTGTGGCTTGGAGGGTCACTTGCAGGTGCAGTGTTCCCATGTGTTTGCTGCCCTTGTCCTATTATATGATGGATGGTTTGCAACATGTTGTTGAAGAAATCTTGGTGAGCCTTGGCTGCCTGGTGAACAGCATTGCTGTTGCACATATGGTGAACGTTTGTGGGAGGAGTGCCATTCAAATAGGCTACTTTGACCTGGATGGTGTCAAATTTAAGTCTTGCTGGAGCTGTACTCATCCAGGCAGGTAGAAAGTGTTCCAATGCACTCCTGATTTGTGACGTGTAGATCGTGGCTTTGGGGGGTTCAGGAATGGAGTTTCCCTCTTCAAAATTCCCAACCGCTTAGGAATATAATTCGGGCTAAAACTAATGGTTCAATTAATTTAGAATTAAGATGTAACAAGACAAGAAGGCATGCTGTACTGCGAAGAGTAATATAACACAATGCACTTAATGTTTCAAATATGAAAGGCCACAAGTAGTTTTTTTTCCAAAGTTTCAATCTAAAGCTTATGGAAAACATTGTGAATGGTGATTCTTTTCTACATTTACCATGTAAACATACATGTTAAAGTTCTTGTAGGATCTAAGCCCCTCACCAGCTCTTTAAGCCTGCTAAGCTTGCTAATGGCAAGATTAAAAAGTCAAAATTCGAACTGTATTGACAGGGCATAGGAAGAATGAGCTGATTTGTAGGGCCCATGGATTGCAAGGCAAACTGACATGCTGCTTTAATTGTGGATGTCTCCAGGAAGTTTTGAACTTGTCTTGTTTTTTTGGTGGAACAGTGTGTTAGTGATGATGAGATGGTATTCAGTAAGCAGGAGAACCCCATTGGAGTTGCAATTCCCAACTCTTTCCTTTCCAGAGTTGGGAGTCCTTTCCAACTCTGGCATTGAAATCCCCAAGGGGGATGATATCTTCCTTGGGAATGTTGGAGAGAATGATATCAAGGTGAAGTAGAATCCTTCTTTGGACTCATCATTGGTGTCAATGGTTGGAGGGTAGGCACTCATAACAATTGCCTGCTGATTCTTGGTGAATTGTAGACATAAGGTCAAGAGGCGCTGAATGTTGACAGAGAGTTCAAGAGTCGGTTGATGTGTTTGTTCTTGATGGTAAATATGATTCTTTGCATCCTAGGTTCATCCTTGGGTTTTTCTATCCACAAGAAGGTGTAACCACTCTTGCCTTTCCTCAGATGCTCTGTGCCTGCTCTTTGAGTCTCTTGAAGGGTGGTGATGTCAATGTTGAAGAGTCCACATGGACACCAAGGGCAGTTCTCCATTCTGGTTTTGCGCTTGGGGGTTTGTACATTCAGAGTTCCAAGATTGAGTTAACTTTGATTTTCTGACCACAAATATATGATCTTGCTGATTGTGGTTTTCCAGCCAGATTGCAGATGGAACAAACTGTTTTTCGACCACTTTTTCTAATCCTTTTCGCAAGTGTGATGGGCAAGTAGCTTTTGAAGAAAGCTGCTGAGAGGCTCTACTGCTGCCATTCCAAGAATGAGAGAACTGAATGTAGGGTCGAAAGCTGGGCACTTCCAGATTTTGCATTTCTGTCCTTATCACTTCTCGCTTAGCAACCGCTGGGCTTGTCCGTGTGTGGGTGTATGTTGGTTTCCTCTAGGTAGATGCTTGGTGTGGGTTAGCTTTTAACTTGAGAATGCCATTTCGTGTCAGCCGGCATACAGTCCTCAACAGAGGTTAGGTCCAGTTCCAGTACCGTACAAGTCTCTTCTGCCTGATTTGCCATTAAGGACTTGTTAAAGATTGCACTTTGCACTTTGTCTGGTTCCTTCCCTCTCACCTTGCTTTTGGAATTGGAAGTACAAACAGTATGGTGATTGGCCCTTTGGATGAATGGAGACTGTGTCTTGTAGAATCAGTTAGTGTTTTGCCAGAAGGGAATCAAGTGATGAATTCTGTGTTCTGATTCTATAGTGTGAAATTTGTCTTCATTTCCATAGTGTCCACAAGAACAATCATCAATGCATTGCTATTTAGTAATCTAGGTTTGTATTCCATCAGGATCTAACAGCTCCTGACCTCGTTATAGCTTTGGTCTAAACATGGACGAAAGTGCTCAACTCCAGAGGTGAGAGTGACTGCCTGCATTATCAAGGTAACATTATCAAGGTGGCATCAAGAAGCACCAGCAAAGCTGGACTCCATGTGAATCGGGGAAAGCCCTTTCACTAACAAAAAGAAAAATGGCTGCCATTGTTAGAGGTCAATTATCACAGTTCAATGGCTTCAGTGTAGGAGTTTCTGTGTAGTGTCCGAGCCTGAACGCCTTCAGCTGCTTCATCAATGACCTTCCTTTCTTCACGAGGTCAGAAGTGGGGTATTTGCTCTCGACTGCGTAATATTTCTTTTCATTCACAACACCTTACTAAAGAAGTCTGTGCCTGGTTGAAATGTTGGTGTTGGAGTGGGATGGGCACTGTAAGAAGTCTCAACACCAAGTTGAAGTCCAACAGGTTTATTTGGAATCACAAGCTTTCAAAGCATTGTTCCTTCCTTAGGTGACTCACCTGAGGAAACAGTAGGGCTCTGAGAGCTTGTGATTCCAAATAAACCTGTTGGATTTTAACCTGTGTTGTCAGATTTCCTACCATGTGCAGAAAGACGTGGAAAACATTTAGGCTTATGTTGATGTATGGCATGTATGTTACTTGTTCATCTCCAACAAGAGAGAATCTGATATCCAATCCCATTGATGTTCAATGGCATTAATGTCACAGAATCCATCTCCCCTCCCATCACATCCTGGGGTTTGCCATTGGCCAGCCATGTAAACAGAGGCTACAAGAACAGTTCAAGAGGTTTGAAATTCTCACCTCCTGACTCATCAAATCCTGTCCACCACTTGCCTGGATGGGTGCAGCTTCAACAACACTCTAAGAAATGTGATGCCATGCACTTGATTGGCACCCCATCCATCACCTTCAACATCCACAGCACCACCAATGTACATTGGCACCTGTACGTGCCATCTGGAAGATGCATTGCAGTAACTCACTAACATTCCTTTTAATAGCATCTTCCAAACCAGTCACATCTACCATCTAAAAGGACAAGGGCAACAAGTACATCAACTGGAGGTTCCCCTCTAAGCCACGCACATCCTAACTGGGATGTATGTTCCCGTGCGTTCACTGTCTCTGGGTCAAAATCAAAGAATGAACGAAGAACAGTACAGCACAGGAACAGGCCCATCAGCTTCCAAGTCTGCACCAATCACATTTACCCATCTAGACTACCATTTGGAGCATAGAAGAATGAGGGGAGATTTAATAGAGGTGTATAAGATTTTGATGGGTATCGATAGAGTAAATGCAAGCAGGCTTTTTCTACTGAAGCTAGGGGAGAAAAAAAAACCAGAGAGTATGGGCTAAGTGTGAAAGGAGAAAAGTTTAAAGGGAATATTAGGCGGGGGTGCTTCTTCATGCAGAGAGTGGTGGGACTGTGGAATGAGCTGCCGGATAAAGTGGTAAATGTGCGGTCACTTTTAGTATTTAAGGAAAACTTGGACGAGTTCATGGATGAGAGGGGTGTGGAGGAATATGGTTCAAGTGCAGGTCAGTGGGACTATGCAAGTAATGGTTTGGCACAGACAAGAAGAGGCAAAAAGCTTGTTTCTGAGCTGTAATTTTCTATGGTTTATATTCCTCTATTTCCCATTTGTTGATATGAAGATAAGTCTTAAATGTAGCTAATGTAACTCCTGAACCAACTCACTGGCAGTACACTCCAGGCCCCAACACCCTTTGTGTTTAAAAAGTTTCCTCTGCACACCTCCACTGAACCTTCCCCCCCCTTATCTTGAACTTGTGCCCCCTTTTAATTATCATTTCATCCTTGGGAAAAAGTTTCCAACTATTCACCCTATCGAGTTCCTTCATAATTTTATAAACCTCTATCACGTCACCTCCTCAGCCTCCATCTTTCCAGGGAGAATCCCAGTTTATTCAATCTGTCCTTATAGCTAATGCTGTCATACCTGGCAACATCTTGATAAGCCTTTTCTGTACTTAACAACTTTATCAACCTGGGTGCCAACTTTCAAAGAGCTGTACTTGTACCCCAAGATCCATCTGCTCGACAACACTATTAAGGGTCCTTCCACTAGCCCTATATTTCATATGCCTGTTATTCCTACCAAAGTGAATCACCTCACACTTATCCGTATTGAATTCCATTTGCCACCTCACGGCCCAGCTCTGCAACCTATCTATGTCCCTTTGCAAACTGTAACATCCATCCTCGCTGTCTACAACTCCCCCCACTTTGGTATCGTCAGCAAATTTACTAATCCAACCCTCTACATCCTCGTCTAGGTCATTTATAAAAATGACAAACAGCAGTGGCCCCAAAACAAATCCTTGAGCTTTCCTATGAGGAAAGGCTGAGGGACCTGAGTTTATTCTCATTAGAGAGAAGGTTATGCAGTGACCTAATTGAGGCATATAAGATGATCAAAGGACTGGATAGGGTGGATAGTGAGAACCTTTTTCCGCGGATGGTGATGACTAACACGAGGGGACATAACTTGAAATTAAGAGGTGGTAGTTATAGGATGGATGTCAGAGGCAGGTTCTTTACACAGAGGGTGGTGAGGGCGTGGAATGCTCTGCCTGCAGCAGTTGTGGACTCGCCTACTTTGGGGGCATTCAAATGGTCGGTGGATAGGCATATGGATGATATTGGAATAGTTTAGGTTAGAGAGTCCACTGGCCGGCGCAACATCGAGGGCCGAAGGGCCTGTACTGCGATGTAATGTTCTATGTACTCTCTCCAAGTTTCCATGTCCTTCTGGTAATGTGGTGACCGGAATTGGACGCAGAATTCCAAATGTGGTCTAACTAACGTTTTATACAACTGTTAACATAATTTGTCATCTTTTATACTTGATGCCCCATCTGATGAAAGCAAGCATGCCATATGCTTTCTCCACCATCTTTTCCATCAGTGCCTCCACTTTTAAGGTCTGTGGACCTGTACCCTTCTCCATGTCTGTGATCCTAATGGTTATAGAACATAGAACATAGAACAATACAGCACAGAACAGGCCCTTCGGCCTTCGATGTTGTGCCGACCAAAATAAAAAGCAATGCCCCTCCTAACTAACCATTCCCTTCTCATCCATATACTTATCAACTAACCTCTTAAACGCCACCAAACTTGGCGCATCTACAACAGCTGCAGGCAGGGCATTCCACTCCCTAATCACTCTTTCAGTAAAGAACCTACCTCTGATATCCGTCCTATAACTCATACCCCTTAATTTAAAGTTGTGTCCCCTCGTGCTAGCTTTTTCCATCCTAGGAAAAAGGCTATCACTGTCCACCCTATCCAAACCTCTAATTATCTTATATGTTTCAATAAGATCCCCCCTTAGCCGCCTCCTTTCTAACGAAAACAACCCCAAATCCTTCAACCTCTCTTCATAGGACCTGCCCTCCATACCAGGCAACATCCTAGTAAACCTCCTCTGTACCCTCTCCAATGCCTCCACATCTTTCTTATAATGTGGCGACCAGAACTGCACACAATACTCAAGTGCGGCCGCACTAGAGTTTTGTACAGCTGCAACATGATGCTGCGGCTCCTAAATTCAATCCCCCTACCAATAAAAGCTAAGACTCCATAAGCCTTCTTAACAACTTTATCCACTTGACTGCCTACTTTCAGGGATCTATTGACACATACACCAAGATCCTTCTGTTCCTCAACACTATTAAGAGCCCTACCATTAGCCCTATACTCTACACATTTATTGTTCCTGCCAAAGTGCATTACCTCACACTTTTCCACATTAAACTCCATTTGCCACCTCTCGGCCCAGCTCTGCAACTTGTCCAAGTCACTCTGTAAACTAAAACACCCCTCTTCACTATCTACCACACCACCAACTTTAGTATCATCTGCAAATTTACTGATCCATCCCTCAATACCCTCATCCAGATCATTTATAAAAATTACAAACAGCAGGGGCCCCAAAACAGACCCCTGAGGCACACCACTCGTCACCGAACTCCACGATGAATATCTCCCATCAACCACCACCCTCTGTCTTCTATCTGCCAGCCAATTCCTAATCCAATTAGCTAAATCACCCTCTATTCCACACATCTGCATTTTCTGTAGAAGTCTTCCATGGGCCACCTTATCAAAAGCCTTACTAAAGTCCATATATACTACATCAACCGCCTTACCCCCATCCACCTCTCTGGTCACCTTCTCAAAAAACTCAATGAGGTCTCTGAAATTTAGGTAAATTGGTAGGTAAATTGACTATTTACACATTTCTCAGGGACTCCCAAGGTTTATGATCCCTATTTTAAGTCAGTTTAAAATAAACAGTTCTATAAACATGGACAGGGATCGCGGGTAGAGATGGGAACATCGGGGTGGCGGCGCAGGCTCATTGGGCCGAAGGGCCTGTTTCCTGTGCTGTTTTGTTCTTTGTTCTAGTTTTCTATACCCCTCCATTCCCATTCTGTTCATGTGCCCATCTAAGTATTTCTTAACTCCAGAGTACCTGCCTCCACCACTTTACTTGGCAGCGCATTCCATACCCCTACCACCCTCTGTGAAAAAACCCCCTCTAGCATCCAAATTATACCTTACCCCCCTCACCCTAAGCCTGTGACCCCTCATGGTATTTGAGTCCATCTTAGGAAAAAGCTTAACCCTGTTTACTCTATCTATACCCCTCATAATCTTGTACACCTCTATTAGATCATTGAGTACATACAGCTATAATATCACGGAGTAGTTGAATAGGCTCAAGAAGCTAAGTGGCTTATTTCTATATTATTGGAAGAAGAAAGAATCCTGTGACAACATCAGGAAGTTGGTCCTGCTTTTCAATTATTGCTGTGAGATTTTTTTATTTGGTGCCTGAACTGATAAGTAAAAGCACCAGTCTGAAAAATGACACCTTGGATACTGCAGCATTCTGTAGTTGTACTGTTGTAATACTCCATGGGCCTGTTGGCTGGATAGGAGCTTGACTCCATTACAGCTGTCTCTGGTTAGTGACAGTCGCCGTAAAATTTTAGTTCTTCAAGCATTTTTGAGACCTAATGGTGTAGTGAAGCATGTAGCTGGAGAATAAATTATTGATCAGCATGCACAGTTGGTAGGTATAATCACTTATAGTTCATAATCAATGGTTAAATGTACAGAAGGCTTTGATTACAGCAACACTGACTGCTCTTTCTGTTTGTTCCCTGTTCAGAGCTTCTCTGATGGTGCAGTGGATGACGTGAGTGGAGTTCATGATGGCTGGGAGGAAGGAGAGAATGAAGAAATGGATGAGAGAGAAGAGGAAGATCTGAGTGACGCTGCAGAGGGTATTGAAGATGAGAGTGGAGAGTCGTACTATTATTTTGTTGCAGACAAGAAGTTGATTGACCTTGTTCAGGAAGCACAGGGTGGGGGCCTAGTCCAACGTGTGAAACCCAAGGTAAGTGTTTACAGTTAGTGAGATAGACAGCAGTGTGTTTACTGAAAGATTGAAATTTAAGTTCCTGACAGGTCTTTGCTTAATTTAAATTTTTGGTGGTATCTTTGTAATGAGACATTGTGAATTCATAACTGTCCAGAACCACCAGCGTTTAACGATGCAAGTGAAGAAAATCCAGAACCTTGATTGGAGGGATTTTGCTGACAAATTTATGGAGGGTTCCATGCACTTACCACCCTCTGAGTGAAAAACTTACCCCTAACATCTCCTCTGTACTTGCCCCCCAGCACCTTAAACCTGTGTCTTCTCGTAGCGACCGTTTCAGCTCTGGGAAATAGCCTCCGAGAATCCACTCTACCTATTCCTTTCAACATCTTAAAAACCTCTATCAGGTCGCCTCTCAACCTTCGTCTCTCCAGGGAGAAGAGACCTATCTCTCTCAACATATCTTCATAAGGCGTGCCCCCCAATCCAGGCAACCCTCTGCACCCTCTCAATAGCTTCCACATACTTCCTATAGTGAGGCGACCAGAACTGCACGCAGTGTCCTTGTGCATCAGTCACTAAAAGTAAGCATGCAGGTGCAGCAAGCGATAAAGAAGACAAATGGTTTATTGGCTTTCATAGTGAGAGGATTTGAGTATAGGGATAGCAATGTTTTGCTGCAATTGTATAGGCCATTGGTGAGACCCCACCTGAAATATTGTGTGCAGTTTTGGTGACCTTATCTGAGAAGCATGTCCTTGCTACAGAGGGAGTACAATGAAAATTTACCAGCCTGATTCCTGGGGGGGTTGCAGGTCTGTTGTATGAGGAGAGACGAAGTCAGTTAGGATTATATTCACTGGAGTTGAGAAGAATGAAAGGGTGTCTTATAGAAACTTAAAATTCCAGCGGGGTTAGATAGAGTAGATTCAGAAAGAATGTTCTTGATGGTGGGGAAATCCAGATCTAGGGGCCATAGTTTGAGGATAAGGAGTAAACCTTTTAGAACTGAGGTGAGGAGAAATTTCTTCATCCAGAGGGTAGTGAATGTATGTAATGGTCGACCACAATGTTGTTGTGTAATTTCAAGAAGGAATTAAATATAGCTCCTGGGGTGAAAGGGATATGGGGCGGGAAGGGGAAATCAGGATTTTGGAAAGATGCAGTTTAATATGGGAAAGCCAGCATGGTTTTGTGAGGGGTAAGTCTTCACACATTTGATTGAATTCTTTGAGGAGGTAACTAAGTGTAGACGAAGGTAGAGCAGTTGGCGTCGTATACATGGATTTTAGTAAGGCCTTTGATAAGGTTCCCGTGGTAGGCTCATGAAGAAAAGGTGTGGGATAGAAGGAAATTTGGCAGATTGGATAAGTAACTGGCTGTCTCATAGTAAGACAGAGGGTGGTGGTGAAAGGAAAATTTTCAGACTGGAGGCCAGTTATCAGCGTTGTACCACAGGAATCAGTGCTGGGTCCTCTGCTTCTTGTGTTTTTTTTTAATTGATGATTTGGAAGAGAGACTGAAGGTAAATTTAGTGGTAAGATTGGTGGAGTAGTGGATGAGGTGGAGGGTTCTTGCGGACTGCAAAGAGACATTGATAGGATGCAGAGCTGGGCAGAAAAGTGGCAGATGGAGTTTACCCCTGATAAGTGTGAGGTGATTCATTTTGGTGGGACAAACTTGAATGCGGATTACAGGATCAACGACAGGGTTCTGAGGAATGTGGAGGAACAGAGAGATCTTGGGGTTCATATCTACAGATCTCTGAAGGTTGCCACTCAAGTGGACAGAGCTGTGCAGAAGCTTATAGTATGTTAGCGTTTATTAACAGGGGGTTTGAGTTTGAGCCGTGGAGTTAATATTGCAACAATACTGGACATTGGTGAGACCACGTTTGGAATATTGTGTGCCATTCTGGCCATCGATAAGAAGGATGTGGAAGCATTGGAGAGAGTGGAGGGGAGATTTACCAGAATGCTACCTGGTTTGGAAGATTGGTCTTATGAGGAAAGGTTGAGGGAGCTGAGGTTTTTCTCTTTAGAATGGAGGAGGATGAGAGATGACTTAATAGAGGTTTATAAGATGAGCGGGATTGATAGTCTGTGCGGAACACTATTTCCTCAGATGGATGTAGCTGTTACTATGGGACGTCACTATAAAGGTTCATGGTGGGAGATATAGGAGGGATTCTTTACTCAGAGTGGTCGGTGTGTGAAATACACTGCCTGCTGTGATAGTGGAGTTGGACACTTTAGGAACTTTCAAGCAGTTATTGGATAGGCACGTGGAGCACACCAGAATGATAGAGTGGGACAGCTTGATCTTGGGTTTGGACATAGCTCAGTGCAACATTGAGGGCCAAAGGGCCTATACTATTATATGTTCTAAGTTCTGTTGAATTTGATGATCAGCTGTGATCAAAATGAATGGCTGCCTCCTGCTTCTAGGTTTTATGTTTCTATGAATTTAAACCCTGATAAGTGCAAGGTAGTGCACTTTGGAAGATGAAACAAGATGAGGAAGTATTAAAGAATGGCAGGATGCTAGGAGCTCAGAGGAATAGAAGGATCTTGGGTAAATAATTTAATGGGATTGGGAGTTACAGATAGTTCTATGGCCTGGTAGGTACTGATATGATCAGCAAAACTTGTGGGCTGAAGGGCGTTTGTGCTGTAGTGTTCTATGTAATTATTCACAAATCCCTGAATTCAGCAGAGCATGTGAATAGGATAGTTAAGAAGGCATATATGGGACACTTGCTTTTATCCATCATTGGATAGAATACAAGAGCCAGGAGGTAATGTTGGAATTGTACAGTGTGTTAGTTACACCACAGCTGGAGTATTGTGTGCAATTCGTCAAAAAGGCGATGGAAACAGTTTTGAATATATTTTAAGGCAGAGCTAAATAGATCATTGGTGAGCAAGGGTGATGAATTATCAGGGTGAGTCAGGATGCAGGTTTGAGATTACAATCAAATCAGCCATGATTGTATTAAATGACAGAGGAGTTTCAAAGGTTGTAGTTCTTAGTTCTCTTTACTTATAGGTAAGCAACGCTGTATTAGATATATTGGTGCTGTTGTGATATACTGAGCACACATGGTGGAACGGGACATAGTGGAGAGACCAGGGTATACTGAATCTTGGTACTCCAATTCTAATGGTAATGCTTCTCACATTGATTACCTATTGGCTGCACGTGAATGCTGTTACCATG
The DNA here is from genome assembly GCA_024679065.1 of Sphyrna mokarran. Lineage (NCBI taxonomy): Eukaryota > Metazoa > Chordata > Chondrichthyes > Carcharhiniformes > Carcharhinidae > Sphyrna > Sphyrna mokarran. The sequence goes on from JAGIQG010000010.1 coordinate 108,189,191, forward strand.
GAAACAGTTCACTCACATTTCAGCGTATGTAAATCTATACACAGTAGGTGAAGATTCATGAACCGGTGCAATATTGAGTAGCTATGGTCGGCTGTAAATTTGGAAGCTTGAGAATGGAACTTGTTTTTTCATTGACGCTGAGGGAAAAGTAAAAGCTGCTGCTTATTTCAGCAGCTGATCCATCTATTAACATGCTCAATGAGTTGTATATATCAGGATTATGGGAAACTTGCGCCTTTATCAGGCTCCAGTGGTGTTTAGTTTGAGAGATGAATTAATGAAATTCTAATGCCACTGCAGTCAGCTGGATGAAAAGAACCAGACGAGCTGTGCAGGAGAATCTCTGGATTTCAGAACAGTTGTTGCACAAAATATTTACTTCAGCCCTCCTCCTTCAAAATCCTCCCATGTTCAAATTGGAATGATGTATATTTACTGCTGTTTTCTGTGCTTTGTCCCATCTCATTTTAAAATGCAATGTCACCCTGAGCCTAAGCATTCATAGAATTTACAGCATGGAGACAGGCCCTTGGCCCAAATTGGTCCATGCTAACCAAGAAGCCCATTTGCCTACATTTGGCCCCTATCTCTCTCAATCTTTTCAACATTAAAAGCCAGCTCTTGTACTCTGTACCCCTTCCTATAAAGGCTAGCATACCATATGCTTTCTTCACAACCCCCTCCACCTGCTCTGCCACTTTCAGAGACTTGTGCACCTGCACCCCCAAGTCCCTCTGCGTTTCTATACTAAGTCTACCCTGGTGTATAAGACTGTGAAAGGACTCAGTCTTTTTCCCAGGACTGGGGAATTGAGAACATAATTCTTTCCCCATTTAAACCTGTGCCCTCGTTCTCAATTCCCCAGTCCTTTCACAGTCTTATACACCAGGGTAGACTTAGTATAGAAACGCAGAGGGACTTGGGGGTGCAGGTGCACAAGTCTCTGAAAGTGGCAGAGCAGGTGGAGGGGATTGTGAAGAAAGCATATGGTATGCTAGCCTTTATAGGAAGGGGTACAGAGTACAAGAGCTGGCTTTTAATGTTGCATTTGTATAAAACGGTGGTTACACCTCATTTGGAATACTGCGTCCAGTTCTGGTCGCCTTACTACCGGAAGGACGTGGAGACTCTGGAGACAGTGTAGAGGGGGTTTACCAGGATGCTGCCTGGTATGCAAGGTCTGAGTTACGAGGAGAGGTTAGGCAAATTGGGGCTGTTTTCCTTAGAAAGACATAGACTTAGCGGAGATCTAATAGAGGTGTACAAGATTGAGGGGTATAGGTAGATTAAACAGGGTTAGGCTTTTTCCTAGGATGGACTCGAATAGCACGAGGGGTCACGGGTGTAGGGTGAGGGGGTAAGGTATAATTTGGATGCTAGAGGGAGTTTTTTTTTCCCCACACAGAGGGTGGTGGGGGTATGGAATGTGCTGCCAAGTAAAGTGATGGAGGCAGGCATGAGTTATTTAAGAAATACTTAGATGGGCACATGAACGAAATGGGAATGGAAGGATATAGAAAACTGATTTAAAATAGGGATTGAGCCTTGGGAGTCCCTGGGAAGTGTGTAAATAGATGATGATATTGATGTACTTGTTTTTATCCTACAGGTGCTTTGGTCCACCTTGTTATCTAACAAGGGGCATACACGCGATGGGTCATGAGAGGGCTGCTTTTGGATTTTTTTCGCGAGTATCCTAGTGCTTCATGTCGTTAGTGTACGCTTGACCTGGACCATTTGATGGGCAACACGACAGCTCAGTGACTATCGCTGTGCTGTGCAGATACATGGATTTGGGCCTGTGTCTGTGGGAGTTTGCGCATTCTCCCCATGCTTGTGTGGGTTTTCTCCGGGTGCTCCGGTTTCCTCCCACATCCCAAAGATGTGCTGTTAGGCTAATTGGCAAAACAATTCTCCCTAAATTGTCTCAAATTTGTTTTTTTAATCCATAGATCTATAAACATAGACAGGGATCACGGGTAGAAATGGGAACATTGGGGTGGTGGCGCAGACTCGTTGGGCCGATGGGCCTGTTTCCCGTACTGTTTTGCAGATGACACTAAAGTCAGTGGAGTGGTAGATAGTGAAGAGGGGTGTTTTAGTTTGCAGAGGGACTTGGACAAGTTGCAGAGCTGGGCCGAGGCATTGGAGAGGGTACAGAGGAGGTTTACCAGGATGTTGCCTGGTATGGAGGGCAGGTCTTATGAAGAGAGGCTGAGGGATTTGAGGTCGTTTTCGTTAGAAAGGAGGCGGCTAAGAGGGGACCTAATCGAAACATATAAGATGATTAGAGGTTTAGATAGGGTGGACAGTGATAGCCTTTTTCCTAGGATGGAAAAAGCTAGCACGAGGGGACACAGCTTTAAATTAAGGGGTGATAGTTATAGGACGGATATCAGAGGTAGGTTCTTTACCCAAAGGGTGGTTCGGGAGTGGAATGCCCTGCCTGCAGCAGTTGTAGATGCGCCAAGTTTGGTGGCGTTTAAGAGGTTAGTTGATAAGTATATGGAAGAGAAGGAATGGTTTAGTTTGGAGGGGCATTGCTTTTTATATTGGTCGGCGCAACATCGAAGGCCGAAGGGCCTGTTCTGTGCTGTAATGTTCTATGTTCTATTCTTTGTTCTTTGTCCAATCGCTTCCTATAACTCAGTCCCTTGAGTCCTGGCAACATTCTTATAAATCTCTTCTGCACTCTGTCCAGTTTAGTAACGTCTTTCCTATAGCAAGGCAACCAAAACTGAACATAATACTCCAAATGCAACATCGCCAAAGTTCTGTACAACTGCAACGTAACTTCCTGACTTCTGCACTCAATACAATTAAATTTAATGGTCCAAGTTACTCCCATTTTTTTAATCAAAAATTTTATTTTCCATTTTTTTGTGAACACAATTTCTGGCATTAAGCTTCTGATATTTTTGGAGAGACATAGAAACATAGAACTTTACAGCATAGTACAGGCCCTTCGGCCCTTAATGTTGTGCTAAGCTATGTCCGGTCCCAAGATCAAGCTATCCCACTCTATCATTCTGGAGTGCTCCATGTGCCTATCCAATAACTGCTTGAAAGTTCCTAAACTGTCCGACTCCACTATCTCAGCAGACAGTGCATTCCACACATCAACCACTCTCTGAGTGAAGAATCTACCTCGGACATTCCCCCTACATCTCTTACCATGAACCTTACAGTTATGCCCCTTAGTAACAGCTACATCCACCTGAGGAAATAGTCTCTGCACGTCCACTGTATCACTCCCTCTCATCTTATAAACTTCTCAAGTAGTCTTTCATCTTCCTCCGCTCTAAAGAGAAAAACCCCAGTTCCCTCATGAGACCTACTCTCCAAACCAGGCAGTATCCTGGTAAATCTCTTCTGCCCTCTCTCCAATGCTTCCATATCCTTCTTATAGTGAGGTGATCAGACTGAACACACTATTCCAAATGTGGCCTTACCAACGTCCAGTATAGTTGCAGCATAACCCCATAGCTCTGAAACTCAAAGCCCCTGTTAATAAACACTAACATACTATAAGCTGCCTTCACGGATCTATCCACTTGAGTAGCTAGCTAGCTGGACTGACTCTGCCCAGTGTCAAGTCAGAGGGGGATGAACGATGGGGGCTAACATGAGTACAAAATCAGGCTGTGTTGTTATCTGCTGAGGTTATGTCGGACATCCTTGATTATAATCTGATATGAAGATGTTTTCTCTCCTGAGTTTGACTACTGGCTTTAACTGTTTGATGCACCTCTAAATTTGTCTGACTTGGAGTGGTACAGATTAGAAAAAAAGTCAGAAATCTGCGTGCATGATGTTTTATTGTCATTCAGAGCAGCTGTCAAAGTGGAGACAATCCTAAATTGTATTGTATAGCGAGAGTGTTCTTCACACTATACGTGCTACCCTGTATGACCTGTGGCTGTGAATGGGCAATCTAGTTAATGAGATTAGTTAAAAAATAAAATTGTAATGCATCTGATCTGGGCTGAAACTCCAGGCAGGACTGAGCAAGTTGCCATGTATTCCGAGCCTTGCTGGCTTGTGCTTGTTTCAGCATTTGAACAAAGATGAGGAATGATTGCCTGTTGGTTGTCACATTGAACTAGAAATCCAGGGAATGAGTTTCTGGACTTCACTATGGGGAATATTGGGAATGGTTTCAATAAATACATTTGCTAGTTTGTGGACTATTACCATCATAAATATGAAGAGCTACATCACTGTAAAAAAAAACTGACCTGATTTTGGAGTGATTTTTTTTCTCTGAAGGAAGCTCCCGCCCATACCTGGCTCAGTCACACTGTCTTTCTCTTGATGTTATGGGAGAAATTTAGCCAGGCAAAAAATACTGCACATGTTGCTGTTGTTTTAAAAACAAACTAGAGTTCTCTTATCCACAAATTAATCAAATACCAACTAAAAATAGATCAGTCATTATCTCTTAACTGTCGTGAAGGGTCAGTGTGTGACTTCCACATCTTCCTCTTTTAGGAAGGTCCAAACTCTCCCACATAATAGAGCTGGGAAGAGAAAGCGGGGTTAAATTGGTGCTTCTGTTAATATTGAACTTATCTCAAGTGGCCTGGTTTTCTGATTAGAATTTATCCAATAAAAAAAACAATGGGTATTAGAGCAATCCTTGCCAAAATTCCAGATACGAATCAGCAAATACGAAACTAGCATGAGCTGTCTGCAAGCTGAAGGCTTTGTTGGTACAGTTCAGAGAGACCATGTTGGAGCTGCAGTTTGAATACTCCTAATTCTACAAAAAAAATCTATATTGGAAAAGTAATTGAAAAAGCATTTTGAAACACAAAGATGATAGGGCTAGACAATTTGGAGATTTAAGTCTATTTAGAGGCAAAGCCTATTCAAGCTGGTCAATGATGAACACACAATGCTGGAAACAGCAGATCAGGCAGTACCTGTGGAGGGGTGGGGTGGGGAGAGAAATAGTGTTACTTTGTCTAGTCAGTAATTTATCTTTTCACAGATGCTATTTGACTTGTTGAGGGTTTCCACTGTTTTTTATTTTACTTGAATTTTGTCTTTTCTTCCATGACTGACCTTGAAGTATGTAAAATGGCCTGCAATTTTTAAAAGATATTTATTATTTGGGCCATGTATTCCGAGCCTTGTAGCAGAGTGGTTAGCACTGCTGCTTCACAGCTCCAGGGACATGGGTAACTTATCTGTGTGGAATTTGCACATTCTGCTTGTGTCTGCATGAGTTTCCTCCGGATGCTCTCGTTTCCTCCCAGTCTGGAGATGTGCAGGTTAGGTTGATTGGCCGTGCTAAAAATTGCCTTTTCGAGTTGAGATATATAGATTAGAGAGATTAGTGGGTAAATATGTAGAGATATGGGAGTAGGGCCAGGCGGGATTGTGGTCGGTGCAGACTCAATGGGCTGAATGGCCTCTTTCTGCACTGTAAGGTTTCTATGATTAGTGCCACAAGGATGCTTACATTAACACTGCAATAAAGTTATTGTGGAAGTCCCCTCGTAGCCATACTCGGTGATGCGCAAGTAAGCTGAGGGAAAATTTAGCATGGCTAATGCACCTAACCAGCATGCCTTTCGGACTGTGGGAGGAAACCAGAGCACCCGGAGGAAGCCCACACACGCGTGGCGAGTGCAGACTCCAGGCAGTCATTTGAGCTAGGAATTGAATCTGATTGCCTGATGTAGTGAGACAGCAGTGCTAACCACCATACCGTGCCGCACACAATTTGAATTCATTTTTTAGATTTTAATTGATGCAGTCCACATATACTGTTGGAAAAATACTCCATGACGGTCATGAGTTTAAGCCCAGACAAAAATGATCATCAAAACTTGCAGGAGTTTTGTCAAAAGCATCCAAAATAACTACTGCCCTTTAGAAAAGCGAATCTGCTATTCCTTCATTCTGAGTTAGAACATGTAACATAGAAAGTTACAGCGCAGTTCAGGCCCTTCAGCCCTCGATGTTGCGCTGACCAATGGAACCAATTTTATGACCCTCAATCCTAAACTATTCCAATGCTATATAACACCTATCCACTGCCCATTTGAACGCCCTTAAACTTGACAAGTCCACAACTGCTGCAGGCAGGGCATTCCATGCCCTTACTACCCTCTGAGTAAAGAACCCACCTCTAGCAATGAGATTAGTAAATTCAAAGTATTTGGAATACTGCTTCTATTTGGAATACTGCTTCTATTTGGAATACTGCGTCCAGTTCTGGTCGCCTTACTACTGGAAGGGTGTGGAGACTCTGGAGAGAGTGCAGAGGAGGTTTACCAGAATGCTGCCTGGTATAGAAGGTCTGAGTTACGAGGAGAGGTTAGGCAAATTGGGACTGTTTTCCTTAGAAAGACGTAGACTTAGAGGAGATCTGACAGAGGTATGCAAGATTGAGGGGTATAGATAGAGTAAACAGGGTTAAGCTTTTTCCGAGGATGGACTCGAACAGCATGAGGGGTTATGGGCTTAGGGTGAGGGGGGTAAGGTATAATTTGGATGCTAGAGGGAGTTTTTTCACACAGAGGGTGGTGGGGGTATGGAATGCGCTGCCAAGTAAAGTGGTGGAGGCAGGTACTCTGGAGTTATTTAAGGAATACTTAGATGGGCACATGAACAGAATGGGAATGGAGGGGTATAGAAAACTGATTTAAAATAGGGATCATGAGCCCTGGGAGTCTCTGGGAAGTGTGTAAATAGATGATGATATTGATGTACTTGTTTTTATCCTACAGGTGCTTTGGTCCACCTTGTTGTCTAACAAGGGGCATACATGCGATGAGTCGTGAGAGGGCTGCTCTTGGATTTTTTTTTTTGGGAGTATCCTAGTGCTTTATGTCGTTCATGTACGCTTGACCTGGACCATTTGATGGGCAACACGACAGCTCAGTGACTATCGCTGTGCTGTGCAGATACATGGATTTGGGCCTGTGTCTGTGGGAGTTTGCGCATTCTCCCCGTGCTTGCGTGGGTTTTCTCCGGGTGCTCCAGTTTCCTCCCACATCCCAAAGATATGCTCTTAGGCTAATTGGCAAAACAAATTCTCCCTAAATTGTCTCAAATTTGGTTTTTAATCTATAGATCCTATAAACATAGACAGGGATCACGGGTAGAGGTGGGAACATCGGGGTGGCGGCGCGGGCTCGTTGGGCTGAAGGGCCTGTTTCCCGTACTGTTTTTGTTCTTTGTTCTTCTTCTTTGTTCAGTTTGGAATAATATAGAGAATGAGAGCTCAAAGGCCATTGAGGCTGTTTGAATTTAAAAAAAAATCCCAATCACAAGAAAAAAGTTGCATTTTTGTAGTACCTTTGAACATAGGACACTCCAAACCACTTTACTATCAAGCAAGTAATGTACCATAGGAGGCAGTCAGTTTACACACAGCAAGCTCCATAAGCAACAATGTGATAATAACCATTTCAGTGATGATGGTTGTGATATTGGCTTGAACACTGAGGATTACTTACCTACTCTGTAAAAGATCCCATGACATTATTTCACATCGCCATTAAGAGAGCAGATGGAGCTTTGGATTAACCATGAAGGTACCAGATTATGGTTAAGGACCCACCTGGTTCACTAACATTATTTAGGGAAGGAAACTTGTCAGTCTAGCCTGGCCTGAACCTATGTGTACCCAGTTGCACACTAATGACCTTCATAGAACATAGAACACTACAGCACAAACAGGCCCTTCGGCCCACAAGTTGTGCCGAACACATCAAAAACCTACCCAGCCATAGACCAATCTATAACCCCCAATCCCATTGGATCCCATATACTCATCCAGAAGTCTTTTAAAAGACCCCAGCGAGTTCGCCTCGACCACCACCAAAGGCAGCCGATTCCATTCACTCACCACCCTCTGAGTGAAAAACTTTCCCCTAGCATTCCCTCTGTACTTGCTTCCCTGCACCTTAAATCTGTGCCCTCTTGTCGCGACCATTTCAGCCCTGGGAAATAGTCTCTGAGAGTCCACCCTATCTATTCCTCTCAACATCTTGTAAACCTCTATCAGGTCGCCTCTCAACCTTCGTCTCTCCAGGGAGAACAGTCCCAGCTCCCTCAATCTGTCTTCATAAGGCATGCCTCCCAATCCAGGCAACATCCTTGTAAATCTCCTCTGCACCCTTTCAATAGCTTCCACGTCCTTCCTATAGTGAGGCGACCAGAACTGCGCACAGTACTCCAAGTGTGGTCTGACAGGGGTCCTATAAAGCTGCAGCATTACCTCCTGACTCCTGAACTCAATCCCTCGATGAATGAAGGCCAGTACACCATGAGCTTTCTTAACCACATCCTCCACCTGGGAGGCCGATTTGAGAGTCTTATGGACCCGGACCCCAAGATCCCTCTGCTCTTCAACACAGCTAAGACTCCTACCTTTGATAGTGTACTCATTCATCCCGTTGGATCTGCCAAAATGGACCACAACACATTTATCCGCGTTGAAGTCCATCTGCCACTTCTCCGCCCAGTCTTGCATCCTGTCGATGTCATGCTGCAACTTCTGCCATCCCTCCAGACCATCCACAACACCACCGACCTTCGTGTCATCGGCGAACTTACTCACCCATCCCTCCACTTCCTCATCCAGGTCATTTATGAAAATGACAAACAGCAAGGGTCCTAAAACAGATCCCTGGGGCACACCACTGGTGACCGACTTCCATGCAGAAAAAGAGCCATCCACAACCACCCTCTGCCTTCTGCAGGCAAGCCAGTTCTGGATCCACAAGGCCAAAGCCCCTTGGAGGCAATTAGGGATGGGCCATAAAAGCTGAGCTTGCCACCAATGCTCACACTCTGAGAAATTGTAAAATAAAATTTCTTGATAGCTCTGTGGCCAAAATCTGTGGCTTTGACAGCAGCAGTATAGGCCAAGTAGGGATGGTATGTTCCTTCCTCTGGTAGTCATGAACTGTTTAGATTTTAACAACACTCCAGCTGTTTTAACATTAAAAAGTTTGTGGAGTCTGAGGATGATCCGGTTATTAAGAAGATTGCACTGAGTGATCCAGTTGCTGAAGGTAAATTAGTTCTGGAAACTTTCGCCCTTTATTTTATGATATTGTACATAATCTTTGCATACCATTGAATGTGTGGGCTTTTTATGTAAAATAAAGGACAATGTGTTTTTTGCATTCAACTGATATTTTTTTGAAGTTCTGGGTTGCCTGCTTGGTGTGAGTTTGTGTTTTTGTTCAGTTTGGAAATCGAACTCTGTTTAACATCAGCGAAATCAAATCCAGACCCCATTGTGCACAGGTTACATTCTTGTCTTGAATTTTTCACCATTTGTCGAGTGGACCTTGAGCTTGTGACCTCTGGTTGCTAATCCAACTGGCAGGGACACAACAGGAGAGGAAGAATTAATTTGCAGCAAAAGTCTCTTTCCAGCTGAGCCACAGGCTATGCTACATTTTTCCTCCGGTGTGTAGTTGAATCATTCTCAAAGTAGCTGCAGACTCTTTACACTGGGGAATGGAAGAAACATAATTTTTACTGCTTTCTGGACGACAGAATATTTTCACAATTCCAACGTAGAAATGTGTCAGTGGATGAAACTGGAAGAGATACTGACTGTATCTATGGAAATTGTAATTGTGCATGCCATTGTACTCAGCAACATGTGTTAGAACATAGATAGAACATTACAGCACAGAACAGGCCCTTCGGCCTTCGATGTTGCGCCGACCAATATAAAAAGCAATGCCCCTCCAAACTAAACCATTCCCTTCTCTTCCATATACTTATCAACTAAACTCTTAAACGCCACCAAACTTGGCGCATCTACAACCGCTGCAGGCAGGGCATTCCACTCCGAACCACCCTTTGGGTAAAGAACCTGCCTCTGATATCCGTCCTATAACTATCACCCCTTAATTTAAAGCTGTGTCCCCTTGTGCTAGCTTTTTCAATCCTAGGAAAAAGGCTATCACTGTCCACCCTATCTAAACCTCTAATCATCTTATATGTTTCGATCAGGTCCCCTCTTAGCCTCCTCCTTTCTAACGAAAACAACCTCAAATCCCTCAGCCTCTCCTCATAAGACCTGCCCTCCGTACCAGGCAACATCCTGGTCATCCTGGTGTTAGGTATAGTAACATGTACGGGTATAGTGCCGGAAGACTGGAGGATAGCGAATGTGGTCCCATTGTTCAAGAAGGGGAAGAGAGACTTTCCGGGGAATTATAGGCCGGTGAGTCTTACTTCTGTTGTGGGCAAAGTATTGGAGAGAATTATTAGGGATAGGATTTATAGTTATTTAGAGAGAAATGAATTGATTGGGGATAGTCAGCATGGTTTTGTGAAGGGTAGGTCGTGCCTTACTAACCTTATTGAGCTTTTTGAAAAAGTGACCAAAGAGGTGGATGGGGGTAAGGCAGTTGATGTGGTACACATGGACTTTAGTAAGGTGTTCGATAAGGTGGCCCATGGAAGGCTTCTGCAGAAAATGCAGATGTATGGGATTGAGGATGATTTAGCTAATTGGATTAGGAATTGGCTAGCAGATAGAAGACAGAGGGTAGTGGTTGATGAGAGATATTCATCGTGGAGTTTGGTTACTAGTGGAGTACCTCAGGGATCTGTTTTGGGGCCCCTGCTGTTTGTAATTTTTATAAATGATCTGGATGAGGGTATTGAAGGATGGATTAGTAAATTTGCGATGACACCAAAGTCGGAGGAGTGATAGATAGTGAAGAGGGTGTTATAGTTTGCAGAGAGACTTGGACAAGTTGCAGAGCTGGGCCGAGAGGTGGCAAATGGAGTTTAATGTGGAAAAGTGTGAGGTAATGCACTTTGGCAGGAAAATAAATGTGTAGAGTATAGGGCTAATGGTAGGACTCTTAATAGTGTTGATGAACAGAGGGATCTTGGTGTATTTGTGCATAGATCCCTGAAAGTTGGCAGTCAAGTCGATAAGGTTGTTAAGAAGGCATATGGAGTCTTAGCTTTTATTGGTGGGGGGATTGAATTTCGGAGCCGCAATGTCATGTTGCAACTGTACAAAACTCTAGTGCGGCTGCACTTGAAGTATTGTGTACAGTTCTGGTCCCCACATTATAAGAAAGATGTGGAGGCATTGGAGAGGGTACAGAGGAGGTTTACCAGGATGTTGCCTGGTATGGGAGGCAGGTCTTATGAAGAGAGGCTGAGGGATTTGAGGTTGTTTTCGTTAGAAAGAAGGCGGCTAAGAGGAGACCTTATTGAAACATATAAGATGATTAGAGGTTTAGATAGGGTGGACAGTGATAGCCTTTTTCCGAGGATGGAGAAAGCTAGCACGAGGGGACATAGCTTTAAATTAAGGGGTGGTAGTTATAGGACGGATGTCAGAGGTAGGTTCTTTACCCAGAGGGTGGTAAGGGTATGGAATGCCCTGCCTGCTGCAGTTGTAGATGCGCCAAGTTTGGTGGCATTTAAGAGGTTAGTCGATAAGTTTATGGATGAAAGGGGAATGGTTTAGGTTAGAAGGTCATTGCTTTTTCCTAATTGGTCGGCGCAACATCGAAGGCCGAAGGGCCTGTTCTGCGCTGTAATGTTTTGTGTTCTATGTGTGTTTATATAATTTTTAGTCTCTGAACTGAAGATAATGCTACTTTTTGCATGTATACAAATTTTCCATTTGGGCAAAATGAATGAGGTATTGGTTATTTTGTTTGGGGAGTTTGAACTCCCAATTCCAGGTGTTTTATTGTGAAAATATTTGAGATCCTCATGTTCTCAGATGGCAGCATTTTATTCTGTTCTCCCAGGACTTCAGTTACACAGAATATGGAGTATATCGAATTTCCGTGCAGCTGGACATGATGCATCAGTCTACTTTTTTGATTCCATGTATTCTCAGCAATGATTGGTCAAGACTGGCCAACTAATATACTGCAAGGAATTGGAGCAAGAGAGGACCGTACAACCTATCAAGCCTGCTCGCCATTCAGTATAATCATGACTGATATTGTGCTTTCCCACCTGCTCCCCATGCCCCTTTTAATTCCATGAGAACAAAAATCTGTTTATATCCCAATTATATATAGTATAATGGAGCATTGTTAAAGAATTCCAAAGATTCACAATCGTTTTGAGTGAAGAAGTTTCCCCTCATCCAGTCCTTAATGATCAACCTCTTGAGAATTATTCCCTTCAGCATTCCAATCTTTCAGCATCTAACTGCCAAAGCCCCTTCAGAATCTTGTAGGTGTCATAGGAATCTACATTCTCTTAAACTCCAGACAGTAAGGATCAAATAGTTGAATGCTAGTTTGTAATATTGAACCAATTTGCTAGCCCCTCGTTCCCAGGGAACAATTTCATGAACCTTCGCTGTGCTGCCTCTAAGGCAACTCTATTCTTTCTGCGCACAAGATTCCAGATGTGGTCTCACCAAAATCCTGTACAGCTCTAGCAAAACCTGTGCCAAACAAATACTTGAGGTGAATAGTGTCTGAGGTTTACAGCATGCAAATAAGCCCTTTGGTTCACATCGTCCATACTGTCCTTTTTTTAATACAAAGCTAGTCCCAATTGCTCATGTTTGGCCCATGTCCCTCTCTACCCATCATACACATGTAACTGTCTAAATACTTTTTAAAAGACAAAATTGTACCTACCTCCACTACTAGCTCAGGAAGCTCATTCCAAACACTCATCAGCCTCTGTGTGAAAAATTGCCCCTCTGGGCACTTTTGTATCTCTCCCCTCTCACCTTCATGTATATGGATTTTAGCAAAGTGTTTGATAAGGTTCCCCATGGAAGGCTTCTGCAGAAAATGCAGATGCATGGGATTGAGGGTGATTTAGCAATTTGGATTAGGAATTGGCTAGCTGATAGAAGACAGAGAGTGGTGGTTGATTGGATATATTCAACCTGGAGTTTAGTTAGTAGTGGTGTACCTCAGGGATCTGATTTGAGGCCATTGTTGTTTGTAATTTTTATAAATGATCTGGATGAGGGTGTAGAGGGATGGGTTAGTAAATTTGCTGACGACACCAAAGTCGGAGGAGTTGTACACAGTGAGGATGGTTGTTACAGTTTGCAGAGGGACATAGATAAGTTGCAGAGCTGAGCTGAGAAGTGTCGAGTGGAGTTTAATGTGGAAAAGTGTGAGGTGATTCACTTTGGTAAGAATAATGTGTGTGCAGAATATGGGGCTAATGGTAAGACTCTTAATAGTGTAGATGAGCAGAGAGAGCTTGATGTACAGGTGCTTAGACCCCTGAAAGTTGGTACTCAGGTTGATAAGGTTGTTAAGAAAGCGTACATTGTGTTAGCATTTATTGGTAGAGGGATTGAATTTCAGAGCTGAGATGTCATGTTGCAACTGTACAAAACTCTGGTGCGGCTGCATTTGGAGTATTGTGTACAGTTTTGGTCGCCACATTATAAAAAAGATGTGGAGGCATTGGAGAGGGTACAGAGGAGGTTTACCAGGATGCTGCCTGGTATGGAGGACAGGTCTTATGAAGAGAGGCTGAGGGATTTGAGGTTGTTTTCGTTAGAAAGAAGGCGGCTAAGAGGAGACCTTATTGAAACATATAAGATGATTAGAGGTTTAGATAGGGTGGACAGTGATAGCCTTTTTCCTAGGATGGAGAAAGCTAGCACGAGGGGACATAGCTTTAAATTAAGGGGTGGTAGTTATAGGACGGATGTCAGAGGTCGGTTCTTTACCCAGAGGGTGGTAAGAGTATGGAATGCCTTGCCTGCTGCAGTTGTAGATGTGCCAAGTTTGGTGGCGTTTAAGAGGTTAGTAGATAAGTTTATGGACGAAAAGGGAATGGTTTAGGTTAGAGGGTCATTGCTTTTTACTAATTGGTTGGCGCAACATCGAAGGCCGAAGGGCCTGTTCTGCGCTGTAGTGTTCTATGTTCTAAGTATGGAATGCAAGTGAGCGAGATAGAGATTAAAGTGTGTAGCATTGCCATTATGTCTGTTCCGTCTATCTGTTAATTGCTCTTTGTGTTAAAGTTTCTCTTAATCTTCACCTTTTGTGTGTCAATGCTTATCTTTAGCTCCCAACTGTTGTCTTTGCATTTACCTGCAAATGAAATAATCTATATTTACCTTGTCTATTTCACTTTCTCTGTTGACTGTGCAGTGAGTTAGTGATGCAGAGTGACACCAACAGGTTCAATTCCTGTATTAGCTGAGGTTATTTATAAAGGCCTCCTTCTCAATCTTGCCCCTCACCTGAGTGCAGTGATCCTCTGGTTAAATCATCATTGGCTAACTCTCCCATCAAAAGGCAGAGGGTGGTTGTGGATGGTCCTTTTTCTGCATGGAGGTCTGTCACCAGCGGAGTGCCCAGATCTGGATGAGTACATAGGATTTAATGGGATTGAGAATTATAGATAGTTAGTTCTATGGACTGGTAGGTATGGGCATGATTGGCACAACTTGTGGGCCGAAGGGCCTGTTTGTGCTGTAGTGTTCTATGTAAACTACAAAGCGTTGTGAACGAAGCCCTGTCCATCACACAAACCAGTCTCCCATCCATTGACTCTGTCTACACTTACGCTGCCTTGCCAAAGCAGCTACCGTAGTTAATTTCACAGTAACTTCATTGTAGTGAAATGTAAGCCTTACTTATTTTTTTCCACTACCTTATGTCAGGGAAGAAAGATACAAAAGTCTGAGGGCATGTATCAACTAACTCGAGAATAGCTTCCCTGCTGCCATCAAACTTTTGAATGGACCTACCTTGCACAAGCTGATCTATCTCTGTGCCTACCTATGACTGTAATACTGCAGTCTGCACCTCCTTCTCTATGAACAGTATGCTTTATATAGCGTGCAAGAAACAATTCTTTCACCTTTATACTAATGCATGTGAAAATAAATCAAACCGAATCAAAAAAATCATCTCTTTGTGTTATTAGGGACCAGATTAGAAACTGAGGTACGCTCTGAAGTTAACCCAGACCCTGACTATTTTTGATTTTTGGCATTAAAGTTTATTAGCCAGAAGTAGGCTTACATTAATACTGCAATGAAGTTACTGTGAAAATCCCCTAGTTGTCACACTCCGGTGCCTGTTCGGGCATACTGAGGGAGAATTTAACATGGCCAATGCAACTAGTCAGCCCATGTTTCAGAGTGTGCAAGGAAACCAAAGCACCTGGAAGAAATCCAGTCAGACATGGAAAAAATGTGCAAACTCCACGTAGACAGTGACCCAAGCTGGGAATCGAACCAATGTCATAGTGAGAGAGGAGAATGTTTTGCTCCAGGTGTGATCCTAGTTACCCACCAAGAAGCTTTTATTAAAATAAGCTTTATTTAATAAGACAGTTTAATGATTAGAAAAATTATCATACCTTTAGCCCACTGCAATACTTAAACATGATCAGCCATAATTCTTAACTGGCTATCTGAGTTCCAATGTAAATTCTCCATCGACATAAACTCCTCTTCAGAATCAGTTAGCAAAAACACAGTGTGTGGGTTCCAGTAGTCTTCCAGCCTCTTAACACCTCTGGACAGAGATACATGGAGATACCTGTCTTCTGCCTCTGTCAACAATTTCCACAAAAAGACCTGTCTTGAAACAACAGAACTCCAGAGAGAGGGAGAAAGGAAAAATACCTCTTCCTTTTTGTAGATCTCTCTCTCTCTGTGAGAGAGAGAGAATGACATATTTTCATATGCTAGAAAATATTTACATGAGAGAATGCTTTTGGAGAATGCTTACCTGAAGATCAGAGACTGAATGCTTGTGACTGCTGAAGTGCTCCCTGACAGGAAGGGAACACTCCTGCCTATTGATTATAGAGTAGTTGCCATTCATCCATTGTCATAGTCTTCATGCCTCAGATATCCTTTCCTGCAGTGTATCAGGTAGACAACGTTGGCTGAATTGCAAGAGACTGTGTACTGTGTACCTGGTGGATGGTGTTCTCATGTAAATATTTCTCTGTGTGTGAGAGAGAGAGAGAGAGAATTACATATTTTCTAGCAGGTCCCAGACTTTAATTTCCAGAGAGAGAAAGCACTGCTGCTCTTTTCAAATTCAAACTACGACTGCCTGCTTATGTCTCTCAGCCTAGTTCCGCCCATTCCCATGACTTTTTCTTTCCAATCAACATAATTAAACCCCCACTCTGAAAAACTATAGAAAACCCAAAAAATAACAAAACTGCATTAACTCAAGATTAAAACAAACACTCTGAAAACTAGGGGCAATTATTCTTCTGCATGCTGAGCATGTGGGCTGCCAATTGCAGACATGAATACCGTTTAAACAGAATTGAATCTTAACATCTTCACAAGGAGAAGTGTCACAACATCAGGTTCAAGTCCAACAGGTTTATTTGGTGGCACAAGTTTTCGGAATACAATTCCTTCATCAGCTGAGTGGAGGATTGGGTTTACAAATGGGACATATATAAACACAGCCTTAATTTACAAGATAATGGTTGGAATGCGAGTCTTAACAGATAATCAGGTCTTTACAGGTGCAGAGTGGAGAGAGGATTATGTATAGGTTAAAGAGATGTGAATTATCTCTAGCCAGGACAGTTGGTGAGATTTTGCAAGCCCAGGCAAGTCATGGGGATTACAGATAGTGTGACATGAACTCAAGATCCCGGCTGAGGCTGTCCTTGTATGCGGAACTTGAATATCGGTTTCTGCTCGGTAATTCTGCACTGTCGAGTGTCTTGAAGGCCGCCTTGGAGAATGCTTACCCGAAGATCAGAGACTGAATGCTTGTGACTGCTGAAGTGTTCCCTGACAGGAAGGGAACACTCCTGCCTAGTGATTATAGAGTGGTTGCCATTCATCCATTGTCATAGAGTCTTCATGGTCTTGCCAATGTACCATGCCTCAGATATCCTTTCCTGCAGTGTGTCAGGTAGACAACGTTGGCTGAATTGCAAGAGACTGTACTGTGTACCTGGTGGATGGTGTTCTCATGTGAGATGATGGTATCTGTGTCAATGATTGGCATGTCTTGCAGAGGTTGCTGTGGCAGGGTTGTGGGATGTTAGGGTGACTGTTCTCCTGAACACTGGATAGTTTGCTGCAGACCATGGTCTATTTGAGGTTGTGTGCTTGTTTGAAGGCAAATAGTGGGGGGTTGTGGGGATGGCCTTGGCGAGATGTTCGTTCTCTTTGATGACACGTTGAAGACTCCGGAGAAGATGTTGTAGCTTCTCCGCTCCGGGAAAGTACTTGACAATGTAGGGTATTCTGTCTGCCATGCCCCGTGTTTGTCCTCTGAGGAGGTCAGTGTGGTTTTTGGTGGTGGTACTTCGGAACTGTTGATCAATGAGTGGAGTGCCATATCCTGTTCTTATGAGGGTGTCTTTCAGTGTCTGGAGGTGTCTGTTGCAATCCTCCTCATCTGAACAGATCCTGGTCATACAGAGAACTTGTCTGTACGGAATGGCTCCTTTAACATGTTTAGGGTGGAAGCTGGAGAAGTGGAGCATTATGAGGTTATCTGTGGGCTTGCAGTACATTGAAGTGCTGAGGGAAATGTCCTTGATGGAGATGTGTATGTCCAAGAATGCAACTGATTCTGGAGAGTAGTCCATGGTGAGTCTGATGGTGGGATGGAACTTGTTGATGTCATCATATAGTTGTTTCAGTGATTGTTTTGCCAGGAGGAAAATGTCATTGATGTATCTAGTGTATAGCGTTGGTCGAAGATGCTGTGCAGTGAAGAGGTCTTGTTCGAACCTGTGTATGAAGATATTGGCATGTTGAGGTGCAAATTTGGTCCTCGTGGCTGTTCTGTATGTCTGGATGAAGAACTGTTTGAAAATGAAGATGTTGTGGTCAAGGATGAAGTGGATAAATTATAGAACTGCGTCTGGCGATTGGTAATTCTTCATGAGAAACATAACAAATATATTTCTTAAAGGCACAGTGTGGTCACACCGATAATCCATAGAAATCTTATTCTCCTGTGCAGTTAAACAGAAGCAGTCAAAGCAGTGCATCACCTGACAAGCTCTGAGTTAAACATGAGATATTTCAGTATTCCTAAACAACTTAGTTCGATAACACTGGTTCAGGCCAGCTAATAAAATTTAAACTTGCATATCATGCCAGAAATGAGGAAATTAATAGGAAATGGAGCAAATTGGCTTCAGTAGTTTGGAATTCACGTTTTTTATTCTTGTAACTTGTATCACTCGGCATTTTGTAACAAATGTTCAAATTTAGCTCATTATTTATCTGCATATGTTCACCAAAACTGTCCTGATCCAGTTTTTGATCTTTTTTCACGTTCACCTAGTAAGTAAATTAGTACTGTGGTGTTGAAATTATTTTATTGCTTAATTATGAATCATTTCAAAATAACAATTAGTTGTAAGAACAAAAGTTCAAAGTTATTTGAATAGCAAATAATATAATGAAGGGTCTGTGATGCAGCATTAGCCATTGGGGACCCTGGTTTTTAATGGACTTTGAGTGTGTCTGGGCTGCAAATGAGCTCGAACAGCTGCATTGACATCAGAATTGCATCTAATTGTCTATCAGATCCCTGGTAATGGTCCGGCTCCTGCTTTGCTTGTCTGGCTGATCACGACTGTGAAAATGTGTGAAATCTTCTTTGCTGGAAAGAGGAGGAGGTGCCAGCCAGTCATCTTGCAGCTGATTTTTTTCCTCTCCGAAGGGAGTTCACTGGAGGAAGGCTATTGAATTGCGGTTTGAGGTCGATTCTTTTGGAGCTTCCTGGTTTGAAGTGTCAGGTCTAAGTGAAGTGGACAAAGACTGAATGGAATCCAAGTTCCATAGAGAAGCAGGGTATTGATAATGGTTACGCAGGAATTCAGACAGACTATGTGAGTGAAACCAAATAGAACACGAGGCTTGGGAATCTGGCAGCTACAGAGATCTCTCGGCATACAAAACCTTTTTAATATCTCTGGTTTATGAAAATATTTGACGATTGCAGTAATTATTAGCTGTTAAAGGTGTGAAAATGGAAATGCGGTTATCTTTTCCGGTATCTGCATCCAGCAGCTTTTTGCTTGTTAGCATTGTAATGTTTGACATGCACGCTAGGATCTGACTGGAATAGGGGATTACAAGGGCTCCTTGTTTGATATGAAAACATTTCAAGGACTTGGTAAATGAGTAGTTCTATGCTGCAGTGCTTTGCAGTACCAAGGCTGAATCCGTGGGTATATACTGAACACTGGCTAGTCTAGCAACTCTGAAAACAGCTACCAAGAGGCTTGTATTAACCTGCCCTTCTGTAATTATCGATTTTGTTTTGAGCTTTTTACAACTGTTTTAAAAAAAATGAGCACTGTCTCTGAACTAAACTATTGACTGCTGTCCCCAGCTTGCACCCTACACAGTGCCATGCTAGGACATTCTGAAAGTTGCTGGAACTGCCGAATAAGGTGCGAAGCTAACAACCGTTTGTTCTGCTATTGCCCTTTCTTTTCTGGAGACTGCTCAAGCTCCCAACTGACTACGAGAGGCCCCAGAGTGTATCCATCCGCTGAGCTGAGAGCACTAGGCTCCACCCATCTCATCAAATTCTGACAGGAAGACGGAGCTAGTACACCGCGTCAGTATCTTCTGAAAGAATTTCAAAGGATCTGACCTGCCCTGAGTGAACTTAGATGTTGGCAAAAAGCAGCGTTGCCATAATAGTTCCCATATTTATTGAATTGCAAAGGTTTGGTAACAGTGGTCCAGGCATTAGACTTTTTTTTGAAAAAGTAATTAGCAAGGATGGGAGTCACTTCACTCCGAGTCAGTACTATCGAAAAGAAAACTCCCCATGTACGAGACGTGTAGAATGGATTGCGATGGTGTTTCTACCTTTTGGAATAAAGCTCCAACATGTTGTGACTGAAGCACCATCAACACAGGGATAGGGCTGGATTCGGTTTTACATTTACTATCAAGTATTATACGGGCTAAGGGAGATCAGTGAAGAATCCATTCACTTGACTGCAAGCTGCACATCTAACCTGTCAGCAATACTATCTTGGAAGCAATTCTTTTTCTATGCCCTCTGTTTGGGGCTCCTCACGTTTGTGTGAACATCCACATCAGTAAGATATTTCAGAAAAAACTAATTTTCTTTGGATTTTTTCAATTTTGTTACAGTAATTCTTTGATTTCTTTAATATCATTGACCCTGAAGCACTGGGACTTGAAGAAAACTGGAACATCATCCTGTCTACAGAGTGGTACTTATTTTTTAAATAAGTTTTTGTCACCAGAGATTACAGTCAGCAGTTTGCCTGTCATGTTGCGTATACTGTTTCAATAACCTGTTGTCATGGTGACACGAGTTGGGATAAGCAGGGATTGCCAGCATCTTGTCATAAAGAATTAAATGAGTTGCAGTGGATCAGCAGGCTGCAGAGAAACTTCCCGCAGTTATTTCATATCATTGTCGTCTCTCTGAATACTTCCAGCCAAGAGCAATGATGGAATTCCTTCTGACCTTCCTACGAAATAAGCATCTGGTAAGATGGGACTGCAAGTCTCATTTAGTAGATTGTGGTGCATTTTCAGTTTTGTCCTGGTATCCTCTTGATGCTGTTTCATTCTTGCTTTTACCAATATGCTTGTATTTGTATTGTGAAATGTGGAATTTGCCAGATTGAGGCTGGCAGGGAAATGGATGAAACAATAATGACTTGTCTTGGTGTCTATAGTACACCTGTGGGGATCTTAAATGGAAAGGAAATTTGTTCAAAAGAATTGCTGTAAAAATAACCCCATTTGATTATCTGTAACCTTTTGCAAAGTACTCAGTCTTATTAGAATTGGAGGATAGTGCTGCATCAACCCAGAGATGAAGTGTGATCAGCTTAAAAAAAAAGTATGGTGATAAACTGTTGTGCTGTGAACGGTAATAATTTGACCTGAGGTGATTGTGATAGATATTTCAGCTGTATCTAGGGAAATGAGTTTAATTGGAACAAATGATTCTTTTCCCTGTGATACTCTGAGTTTACCAAATTACTTCTACTTAGCAATCAGCTTAAGTCATCTTAAAGCTATTGTAGCTGCATCAAAAACATCATCACAAAGGGAGCTCCTGCAAGAACTCTGCATACATGGTGATTTCCACTTCAATGTGTTTAGTGGGAGGTGCTAAGTGGGAGTAATACAGAATCCTAGGCGAGTGGAAGCTTCCCACGTATCATGACTAACTGAATGATAGTATAGAAGAACATGAGGCACAGATGAAGAGACTATCATTTAGCCTGCCCTTCTCTCTGACCACTAACAATTGGGTATAAGTCAGCATAGATTTACCAAAGGGAAATCATGTTCGCTGAATTTGTAACATTCACAAAGAACAATCAAAACAGTTAAACAGGAATCGATGGACAAAGTATAGTTGGATTTTCAGAAGGCTTTTGATAAAATCCCCCCAAGGAGGTTGATTAACAAAATGAAAAGTACCATGGAATAGGAAGCAATTGAGTAAAATTTGGCCAACAGGCAAAAAAACAGAGAGCAGGAATAAATGGGTTATTCTCACGTTGGCAGGCTGTTGTTAATGAGGCATTGCAAGAATCAGTACTTGAGGCTCTAGCTATACACAATATATTTCAATGATTGGGATCTGGGGACCAGATATATTTCCAAGTTAGCAGGTGATACAAAGCTCGGCGGGAATGTGTTGTGAGGAAGATGTAAAGTGACTACATGAGAAGTTGGACAGACTTGATGAATGGGCAAAAATATGGTAGATGGAATATGATGTGGGAAAATGAGTTAACTCACTGTAGAAGGAACATCTGTGCAGAATATTTCCCACTTGGTAAGAAATTAGAAAGTGGAGATGTACAAAGGTAGTTGAGTGTCCTTGCCCATAAGTCATTGAAGGGTAACATGCAGCAAGCTCATAGGAAGGCTAATGGAATGTTAGCCTGTATCACAAGAGAATTTGAGTATAGGAGCAGTGAAGACTTGCTCCAATTATAGAGAAACCTTGTTAGACCACATCTGAAGTGTAGTTTTGGTCCCCAAGAATGTTGTTGCCATAGAGGGAGTGCAATGAACGTTCAGACTTGTTCCAGGTACGCAAAGTGGGCATATATTCTCGAGAGTTTTGAAGAATGAGAAGCAATCCTTCAAAATACTTAAAGAAATAGACAGAATAGATGAAGATAAGATGTTTCCCTTGGCTGGGAGTCCAGAACCAGGCTGCACAATTTCAAAATAAGGAGGAGGCCACTTAGAACTGTGAGAAATTTCATTACACAAAGGGTTGTAAATTTTTGGAATTCTCTACCCCAGAGAGCTGAGGAAGTTCAGTCATTATGTATATTCAAGATAGAAATAGATAGATTTCTGATTAACTAAAGGGTTATGGGGATAGTGAGGATAAAAGGCTTTGAAGTGTCTGATCAGCAATGATCTTATTGAAAAATGGGCAGAATGGTCATCTTCTATTTTTTGTTTTTGAGTTCTGAAGGAAGGCTCTGGATCCATTTCTGCAAGTAATTGAGAAGAATTGCTGAATAGTTATCTGTCCCCATGATATATTCCAGTTTGCTTTCTGCGAATTAAATAAGTTTTATAAGAGCCAGAGAATGTGAGAAACACCTAACTCACTTATCAGCAACTGAAAGAGGAAAAGTGAGGCTGATGTTCAGTATGGAGACTAATTGTCGAGCTAGCCAATTGATTTCATTCTCTTCCCCTCACCCTCTATACTTGTTCTTCTGCAACTATTCATCCACTTGCCTTTTTGCGTTCATTCTGTCCCCTTGTGTTGCCTCTGATTCTTTCACCAATCATCTTGAATCTTTGTCCTCCAGTTACTAACCCTTCTGCCATTGAAAATGCATTTTCTACGTTGAATCTTTCAGAACTGTTGATTTTTGATCTCCTCCATCAAATTTCGTTTTAACCATTTCTAGGAATGACCCTTGCTTCTCCAGCTCCTAAGTACTTCACTCCAGTAAATCTCATCTACATTTTCCCTGATGCCTTGGATGTCCTTTTAAAGGTGTGGCAACGAGAATTGAAATCTATTTTTAGGCCAGACAAGTCTTTTATAAATCTTCTTGTAACTTCTTTCTTTTGTGCTTTGTTTCTAAAGGAACCCATAAAATTTAGCAGCATCTCGAGCTGTGCTATCTGAAAATTGTGCACGTCAGGTCTCCCTGTCATTGTCCCCATTGAAAAATTATACCATTCAGTTGATATTATTTTCCCCCATTTCTTATAACCAAATGTATCACTTCACACTTGTAGACTTTCATCTATGTAGCTGCCCACTTCACCAGTCTGTCTCCTCTGAAATCTTGACTGTCCTTCATTTAGTCTACTGCATTACCAATAGTTTTGTAATTTCTACAAACTTTTACTTATTCACCTGGATGCTGGTATACATTGCTGGTAAGACTAGCATTTATTGATTGTGCCCATTTGTCCTTGCGAAGATGGTGGTGAGCTGCCACCTTGAATACAACTGAATGCTTTGCTAGGCCATTGCAGAGAACAATTAAGAATCAAATACATTGCTGTGGCTCTAGAATCTGAGCATATTTAAGATTTCAGTACCCACAATTGTGGCCACTGTTTATATGAGAGGCGTTTCATGTTGTTCACTATAATTCTGGACATGACTCTCAGGGATTCATATAATTCAGTAGATGGAATGGACATTTTATAGAACATGCAAATACATGGGACAGAAGAGGCAAGCTGTTCCACCAACAACTTAAGTTGGTGACAACATTGCAACCATATCAACAGCTGGTAGTACCAAAAATATAGGGCCTATAAAGGAGAAAAGTTTCTAACAGACCCTCCTGCTTTGACTCAGTCTGACTCGGACACCTCAGATGAAAGATCAGGTCTGACTTAATGGGACTAATTTTGGTTTCCAGTTGAACTTTTTTGAAATCTGGTTATAAAAGTTCTGCCAATTAAATTTTTAGTTTTCAATTGGCTTTTCGCTCCTCGATCACTTATTTCAGGGGTGTCAAACTCGAATGATCCAGAGGCCAAATTTCTTCTTAGGAAAGCAGTGATGGTTTGGACCAGTATTGTTTTAGAAAACAATATAACGAGACCCAGATATTTAAACTGAAAATTAGCAAAATATTTAATTATCAAAGGATAGATAAATGTAATGTATTAATTATTCAGCTGATCTTCTTGTGACTTCTGTGTACCTGCCATATATCAATGTGGCATGTTTAATGGTGTAGTCTAATGTTGTATTCTTTGGCAACAGATACTATTTGCAAACTTAGTAAGCATAAAGACTTCTTTGCTTTACTACAAGTACAGATATATTTCCATTTGCTTAGAAATCATTTTTCATCATTTCTCTTCATAGATATGTTTAGGTACATTTTTTATAAGTAACATAATACTTATTACAAGTAAGCTATCTACAAGTACTTGCTGGTTTCCAGTTAGAAGCATGCCCATGACACACAAACTGATGTCTTCTACTTAAAAACTGCATGCATGTCTATACCTACAGAATTAGAAGTGTGTCCAAGGCAGAGAGACTTCTGCTCAAAAGCTACATGTATGCCTGCACCTGTGCCTACACAGTTAGTTGTACTATGCAGGCTCACTCACTGCTTTGCCACTACCAACACTTGTACCAGCAAAATTTGTCTAACCTTATAGGAGTTCGTCAGGCTCTCATGCGACTCTGTTCATATCTTAGACACTGACTTATTTAAATGAGATATTGTAACTGACCATGCATCTCCCCATTCCCCAGAAAGCTCAGTTTGTTTTGTTATCTATAGTTAGTACTGTGTACTGAAGCATATCAATACTACTGGCTATCTGAGAGTTAGTTGAGGTATAAAAATATTTTTAACCTTCACAATTAATGTTTGGCATCCCCTAAGGAAGGCACTGAGCTGATGCTCACTGGAGTTAATTAATGTCAATGCGATTTAAAAAGTATTCTTTGTGATGCTTTTTTAGAAGATTCACTCTTAATTGTACTGTAACTGCTCTCTGCGTTTTGGGAAGACTTGAATATATCTGTGTATACACATGCACGGTGGGTGTGGATGAATCTCTCATCTACATCTGAGAGGAAAATGTGCAGCCGAAATATAAATCAAGAAAAATAACTAGTGAAGGTTCAGGAAACTCAGTGCAGCAGAATAGCAGCATTGCAAAAACAGCAATCTGGTCCATAGCTGAAAAGATCTTGGCCAATATTAAACTGATGAACAGTGACACTGAAAGATCATGTAAGCTAACTGTAAAGGCATTGTGATGAATCACAAAACAGAACAAAATTGCAGAGAACTGAGGACTGATGGTGCTCAGGATTCAGCTACACAGCATATCAGAGGTCGCTGCAGGAAAAGATGTGGACATGATCCAAATAATTCGAAAAGGAATGAGAATTTTACGTAGAATACAAACTAGTAAGTGTGTCTTGGCTGCTAATGGCTGGCACATCATAAGCGTTGAAGGAGTTGGCTTGTGAGGAGAGACTGAATAAACTAAGGCTATACTCATTGGAATTCAGAAGAATGAGGGAAGATCTTATGGAAACATAAGATTATGAAGAGAATAGATAAGATAGAAGTAGGGAAGTTGTTTCCATTGGCAGATGAAATTAGAACTAGATGGCATAGCCTCAAAATAAGGAGAAGCAGATTTAGGACTGAGTTGAAGAGGAACTTCTTCACGAGGGGACATAGCTTTAAATTAAGGGGTGGTAGTTATAGGACGGATGTCAAAGGTAGATTCTTTACCCAGAGGGTGATAAGAGTATGGAATGCCCTGCCTGCTGCAGTTGTAGATGCGCCAAGTTTGGTGGCGTTTAAGAGGTTAGTAGATAAGTTTATGGATGAAAAGGGAATGGTTTAGGTTAGAGGTCATTGCTTTTTCCTAATTGGTCAGCGCAACATCGAAGGCCGAAGGGCCTGTTCTGCGCTGTAATGTTCTATGTTCTTCACACAAAGGATTGTGAATCTGTGGAATTCCAGTGAAACAGTTGAGGCTACCTCATTGAATGTTTTTAAGAGAAGGACAGATAAATTTTTGAACAGTATAGGAATTAAGGGTTATGGTGAGCAGGCAGGTAAGTGGAGTTGAGTTCACGAAAAGATAAGCTTTGATCTTATTGAATGGCGAAATAGGCTCAAGGGGCCAAATGGCCTACTCCTGCTCCTGATTCTTATTTTCTTGTAACAAAACATTTCCTCTTCCTTCATCCTCCCCACAGCTGTGTCATCTGAGAAATATGGGGTTAATAAAGGAGAGGCATTCAAAAATTCTGCTCTAAACCTTCAGGTTATCAAAACTAGTTCAGGAGCTGATGTGAACAAAATAGATATTGTATCTTGTGGAAGAATAAAAATTAGAGGATGTATATGAGACAATCCAGAACTCTCAATAATCCCAACATCTCAATCCCAGCTCCACAATGGACCCAGAGGCTGAGAACACTTTGTATGCACGAGTCCCAGAAAGAAAGGGGTGGCAGAGAGCCCCTTCCTGAAAGCCTTGGTCCAGTTCAGAAACATAGACAATTGAGTCAGGTGAGATTACAATGTATATGTTGGTTGACAGAAACCTTATGTTTTGGATGATAGATTCCACTGCTCAGTACTTTAAGATAGGTCAGATTTATCTGATAGCCAGTAACACACATCAAATTGAAAGATGTGAATAAAATCATGCAGGGCGAGTTAATTCAATGTGTAGATTATATAGACAAGCTGCAAAGAGTTCTGTGAAGTCTGTCAAATGTTTAGTGCTTTTTTTTCCCCCTCCATTTGGTGGTCACTGGTTTTGCCTCATTGGATGTCCCCAAATTAAAGTTGTTTCTAGGCTGTACCGTTGAGCCAGATTTAAATAGTGTTGACGTGGACACAAAACTGGCTCGGCCAAAGAAGACAGAGGGTAGCAGCGGAAGGGTGAACTTTTGAATGGAGGGCTGCAACAAATGGCGTTCCTTAGGGATCAGTGCTGGGACCTTTGCTGTTTGTGGAAAACATAACAGGTTTGATTAATAAGTTTGCGGATGACACAATGGTGGATTTTTAGATAGCGATGAGGATTATCAGAGGATACAGATCAGTTGGAGACTTGGGCGGAGAAATGGCAGATGGAATTTAATCCGGACAAATGTGAGGTAATACAGTTTGGAAGGCCTAATACATATAGGAAAGAGGGAATCCCAGAGCTTCAAGCAGGTGAAAGCAGGGTTGC
The DNA here is from genome assembly GCA_024679065.1 of Sphyrna mokarran. Lineage (NCBI taxonomy): Eukaryota > Metazoa > Chordata > Chondrichthyes > Carcharhiniformes > Carcharhinidae > Sphyrna > Sphyrna mokarran. The sequence continues at coordinate 108,216,348 of JAGIQG010000010.1, forward strand.
CCATGCTGGAGTGATGTGGAGATGCTGACGTTGGACTGGAGTAAACACAGTAAGAAATCTCATAACATTAGATTAAAGTTTAACCTGGTATTTGTGAGACTTCGTATTATGCTGGAGTGAACCAGGAGGCTTATAGTATTCACCAGATTGTGGACTATTGCTGCTGTTTTATTACCCAATGTTGTTGTGCGCTTATATCATTTACCTGAACCTTTGAATGAAGTGGCTGTCCTTATTCCCTTTAACAGCACAGTTGACACTTTATAGAGACACAATTGGGACTAATTTTGAATGGGAGACAATTTTGAGAGCAGTTTTGTTTTATTTCCTGATGATTTAATAGTGATTCCTAGATTCTGATGTAAAATCTTGCCATTGTGCAGAGGAGCTCCTAGCACAACCAATGAACCTTCTAACACTTCAGTTCTGCTGAATATAGAGGAATTTTCCATGTATACAACCAGTGTTATTGGCACCTTAACAAGTTTAGTTTGTAACAGATTGGAGTGTCTAAACAGTCAATTATAACAAGGTTGCACAGTTCTAGATCTGTTTATGTTAAGTGGAGTGCATCACATACCATACATCTTTTGAACTGTTATTGGAACTAAATTGGATGATTTGTGAAGAATTCTCTTCCTCTGTCATTCTGCCCTATCTTTGAGCTGTATCACTACAGCTATAGACAGATTTTTAATCTGTAGAAGAATCAAACATTATGGGGATAAGGCAAGAAAATGGAATTGAGGATTATCACGTTGAATGGCGAAGTAGACTTGATGGGCTGAATGGCCTGTGTCTGTTCTTGGGCCTTATAGTTTTAAGGACACTCATTACCTTGGGGATTTCAGTGTTTCTGGGTTAATTTCCTAATGACTTGAATGAGCTGGGAAAACTGGAGGAAGAATGGCTGCTGGGAAACGGGCACACTCGTTTGTATTGTGGTTTAAATTAAGAAGCAGGATATCATTGGTAGAAAGGTTTGCAGATAAAACTCTGACCATTATTAGATGATGCTGAGTATGAAAATCTGCTGGTAAGAAGAGAAATGGAATGAGCTAAGAATTATACAAATTTCAACAAAAAGGCAAAAATTGGATGCAGAGATATCATGCTGATCTTTGGCAAACTAATCTGAAGCATTTGTATATTTTAAAATGCCCAGACTGGTGTACTTAGAGTGGTGCAGTATTTGCATACCACAGAGCATTGGAGGAATGATTTGTGGGTTGAATATGGAATTGGGATTGTTGTGATTGAGATCAACCTGTTCACTGTTGATTCTGGAGATGAGAGGGTTGGCTTATGAGGAGAGATTGAGTAGACTGGGCCTGTACTCATTGGAGTTTAGAAGGCTGAGGGGAGATCTTATAGAGACATATATGGTAATGAAGGGGCTAGACAGGGTAGAAGCAGAGACATTATTTCCACTTTAGAAAGGAAACAAGAACGAGAGGGCACAGCCTCAATAAGGAGGAGTCAATTTAGAACAGAGTTGAAGAGGAACTACTCCTCCCAGAGAGCGGTGAACCTTTGAAATTCTGTGCCCATTGAAGCAATGGAGGCTACCTCGTTAAATGTATTTAACTCATAGATGGATAGATTTTTGACCCATAGGGGAATTGAGGGTTATGGCGAACAGGCAGGTAACTGGAACTGAACCACTGTCAGATCAGCTGTGATCTTATTGAATGGCAGAGCAAGCTCCAGCGGCCAGATGGCCTACTCCTGCTCCTAGTTCTTATGTTCATATGTTCTTATTATTTGAGTACTGCTAGGAAGTGTGACATGAAATCTTCTGTCATTGTTCACATGAACTGTACAAACTCATTGCAGTGTGGTTCCAGTTTTGGTCCTTATCTTGGACTGTTCTGTAGAAAGCATTTTAAGCTTATACATTGGAGGTGTATAATGGTAGTAGCTGTGACAGCAGCTTGAAGGAATGAATTAGCAGCTTTAAATAAATGTGTCACACACACTTTTTCTTTGCTGCATTGTGTATGAAACTAATGCACAAAATGAACTGGATAAAAGCATCTTTCTCTGAGCATCAAAGGAGAATCAAGTCATGGTTTGATGCAAGAAAATGTCTCTGGATTTGAGCAAGTTGAATTTTTCACTCGGACAGTGTTAAATGTATATTCCATTGATATCGACCAGATGTGAGGGGTCTGACTTGAAAACACTTGATCATGAATTTGTGTTGCAGTGCTCTTTTGACTATGTTTAGTCTCTTGTTGGGATCAGGAATGTAATATTTTTAGAACAGTAACTTTGTCAAGAGTTTGAGATGGTTTGCAAAGAAATCTGGGTAAAGTAATAGGTTTGTAAAGTGGGACAGGACCAAGGCTGGAAAGTGAAGGAGCACTAAATCAAATGAATGTTTTGTTATGCTGAGTTTGACATTTAAAGCCTATAGATTTAGGAGGGAAGAGATAATGGAGAAAGGAGGAGGAAAACATTTTGCGATCCTCAAAATAATTTTGAGGAGAGTCTTGATTTCAGCCTGGGCTGGATGCAGAGTTATTTACAGGCAGCTTGAATAACAGGAGAGTCTACTTCAATCAAAATCAAAATGTTTTGACACTTGAAAGATTACATAATTGATGGGGCCAGTGCTGACACTAATTGATGCTGGCATACTATCTGTGATTATAACACTTTATGGGAATGAATGAATAAAAGTGTGAGAAGACCTGCTGCTTATTCCTTTGATGGATGTGAAGTGCAATGAAATTTCTGGATGTGATCAAATTGTAATATTGAGATGATGAATTGAGTTAATAGTTATGGCGTTCAGGCCATGATGTACAATGCTGAATGATCAATCCTGACATCACGCAGGCTTTCTAATGGCATTTGCTTGATAAACTTAGTGTTTTTAATACAACAAGCTATTTTACAGCGTGACCCTTTTGCAATGATATCTCATGAGAATTTTGCAGATTTCCAAGCAGAAGTGTTGCTGAGACAAATCCATAGCAGGAGACCATTCATCTCCTCCAGCCTGTACTGGCTGAACTGCACATCAATTTCACTGACTTGTCTTTTTGCTCCGTGTTGCTTGATGCATTTAGTTAATAAAAGATCTATCAGCCTCAATTTAGAAAATTTCAGTTGATCTCCAGGACCCAAAGCCTTTTGGCTTGCAGATTTCCATAATGTTTAGTGCAGAGAAAATGCTTGTTGGTATGATCCTGGTTGGATGAGCTCGAATCTCAAGCTATTGTTATCATTCCCTGTTTAGGCCATGTGTTAGAGGAAAGAATTTCTCTTGCTACTCAATTGAATTCTTTACTGCATTTAGTGCCTTTCGCAACCACCAGATTTGTGTTTCACAGCCAAATATTTAGTGTAATTTATGAAATATGGATGCCAAAAAGTGATAATGACCAGATGATAATCTGTATTTATGATATTGACTGAGATGAATATTGACCAAAACATTGTAATAGTTCCCCTATTCTCTTCAGAATAGTACTATTAGGTCTTTTGCACCTCGAACAGGGAAATTGGGCCTTATCCAAACATAAAATCATTTATAATCTCATCCTAAAGTTAGCCCTCTGACAGGGCAGCATTTCTTCAGTACTGCAGTAGGGTATTAAACTTGTTTATGTTCAAATCCTGGATATGGGACTTGAACCCAGAACCTTGTGTTTCAGAGGCCACAGCTGATGCTTCAAAGCTGTGTGTAGGTCATAACCTTATAGATGTATAACATTCAAGTTCAAGTCTGTTGAGACAGAATATCCCTTGGTAGCATTATTTCTGCTGAATCCCCCATATTGATGCAGAGCACCAATGGAACAAAATTGTAACTGGACCACCTGCGTAAAACTATAGCTGCAAGAGCAGGTCAGAGGCTGGGAAATCTGTGGAGTGTAACTCACCTAACTCCTCAAAGTCTGGTCACCATCTACAAAGCACAAGTCAGGATGTGAGGTGATTCATTTTGATAGGATAAACTTGAATGTGGATTAAAGGATCAACAACAGGATTCTGAGGAATGTGGAGGAACAGAAAGATCTTGGGATTCATATCCACAGATCTCTGAAGTTGGCAGTCAAGTGGAGAAAGCCGTGAAAATGGCTTATAGCGTGTTAGCATTTATTAATGCTAATGAAGTTGGCAATCAAGTCGATAAGATTGTTAAGAAGGCATATGGAGTCTTAGCTTTTATTGGTAGGGGGATTGAATTTCGGAGCCGCAACGTCATGTTGCAACTGTACAAAACTCTAGTGCGGCCGCACTTGGAGTATTGTGTGCAGTTCTGGTCCCCACATTATAAGAAAGATGTGGAGGCATTGGAGAGGGTACAGAGGAGGTTTACCAGGATGTTGCCTGGTATGGAGGGCAGGTCTTATGAAGAGAGGCTGAGGGATTTGAGGTTGTTTTCGTTAGAAAGGAGGCGGCTAAGAGGAGACCTTATTGAAACATATAAGATGATTAGAGGTTTAGATAGGGTGGACAGTGATAGCCTTTTTCCTAGGATGGAGAAAGCTAGCACGAGGGGACATAGCTTTAAATTAAGGGGTGGTAGTTATAGGACGGATGTCAGAGGTAGGTTCTTTACCCAGAGGGTGGTAAGGGTATGGAATGCCCTGCCTGCTGCAGTTGTAGATGCGCCAAGTTTGGTGGCGTTTAAGAGGTTAGTAGATAAGTTTATGGACGAAAAGGGAATGGTTTAGGTTAGAGGGTCATTGCTTTTTCCTAATTGGTCGGCGCAACATCGAAGGCCGAAGGGCCTGTTCTGCGCTGTAATGTTCTATGTTCTATTAACGGAGTTTGAGTTTAAGAGCGATGGGGATATGCCACAACTATTTTGGATGGTGGTGACACCATATTTGGAATATTGTGTTCAGTTCTGGTCACCTCGCTATACGAAGAATATGGAAGCATTGGAGAGAATACAGAGAAGATTTACCAGAATGCTGCCTGGTTTGGAGGGTAGGTCTTACGAGGAAAGGTTGAGGGAGCTGGGGCTTTTCTCTTTAGAGCGGAGGAAGATGAGAAGTGACTTAGAGATTTATAAGATGAGGGATTGATAGAGTGGACATGCAGAGACTATTTCCTCGGGTGCATGTAGCTGTTACTCGGGGCATAACTATAAGATTCATGGTTGGAGATATAGGAGGGATGTCCGAGATAGATTCTTTACTCAGTGATAGTGGAGTCGGACACTTTAGGAACTTTCAGTGGTTATTGGATAGGTAGATGGAGCACACCAGAATGATAGGAAGTGGGATAGCTTGATCTTGGGTAGGGACATAAATCAGCACAACATTGAAGGCTGAAGGGCCTGTACTATTCTACGAAGCATGGCTGCTGCTACTTCTAAATAAAAGAACTAAGTGATCCACAAGTGTCTTAACAGACAGTAAGGTAGGTAGCATTTGTGGAAGGCAAAGTAGTCTAGGTAACACATTCACCTTATGGCAATTCTGCTCACCCAAGAAGTTGGTGAAGATGACCAACAATGTGTACCACTTAATTGAAGCCAATAATGGAGGAAAGTTTGCCTTGTAAAGACTGATGGACAAATTAAAGGGAAAACTAAAAGGAGTGGGAGCTACTCAATAACTTGCCCAGGGACTTGACCTGATTTTTGATATTAATCTTAAAATCTGAAAAAGACTAAATCTAGCCACCGCTATAGTAATAGCAGAAACAGAGGCACTTGGCTTGGAAACAAACAAATGTATTATCCACATTAAGCAAAATTTTGTGCTGCCTACCTTCACTAGACAAGCCATAAACCTGAAGGTCACAGTTAATGATCTGTGACAAAAGTTGAATTGCTGGAGCTCACAAGAGAGAGGCTCGGGGCATCACTACCTAATCCTTCTTTGAAGGCCAAAATTCTCAGATCAATAACCATTTGTAAGGACTGCTGACATTGGGTTCTTATAGAGTACTTGAATCCATTTCACAAAGTCCCCTCGTAATCCAAACATAAGCAACGTATAAAACAAATAATTCCATTCTACCCTATCAAAGGCTTTTTTGGCATCGAGGGAGATCACTAATCCATCCAAAGTATGCTTTTGGAGGATTTGGATAAGATTCAGCTATCTTATGTTATTGCACGAGTTCTGGCCATTAATTAATCCAGTCTGATCACTCAATAATCACAGAAAAGCTTTTCTCCAGAAGCATCATCAGAACCTTTAACACTTTCAGATCAACAGTTAGAGAAGAAATGGGTCTATAAGAATGCTTGTACCGACATAAGAAATGTGCAGGTCCTGCAGCAGTTGTGGTAACAAACCTATGCCAAATGATTGGTTTACACATGTCAGTTAATGAGTCTGTAACAAGTCAGTGAATTCCTTATAGAATTCAGATCAAAAACCATTAGGTTGGAGTACCTTATCAGGCTGGAGCTTCCTTGTGGCGGAACCCACTTCCATCTCAGAGGATGAAACATTCAAAGAGAGAATCTGAAGAAAAGAAGAAATGCTCCATAAGTCTTGGAGCATCCTCAGCTTGATCCACTTTATACAAATTGGCATAAAAGCTCTTAAAAGTCTCATTATTATCTTGTGCCCTATTCCTCCTCTTTCCCTTGGAGTCCACTACCAAAGCAATTGTCCTAGAATCCTACCTTTTAAGAAAAGCCAAATACCCACTTAGTTTATTCCCAAATTCATGCAACTTGTGCTTAGCAAGCCTCCCCTCTCTGCACTCTTGGTTGATAGAGTCTAGTGCTGCCCTAACTGCACCAGTATCCTTCAGCTTGGGATGACAAGAATTCCTATCATACTCCAGTTTGGCTAGCTGGACTTCCAACTGCCACTGCTGCTCCATCAATCTGTGCCTTTTTCTGGCCTAGAAAGAAGTGACTAAATCTCTAGAAAAAGCCTGGCAGTCTCCCACAAAATAAAGGGACTTCATTCAGAAGGAATTAATTGAATAAAAGACATCAAATTTGACCTTGAAGTACAAGAAGAAATTATAGTCATTAAATAAAAATGTATCAGATCGACAGGATCTGAGCTGAGAGTGGGTCCACTAAAGAAGAAACTCAAAGTCCAGAGCGTGGTTGGAGATCAATCATACCCTCAGTGCAAGAGGCAACCGACTACAGAGTCACGCTTGACACAAAAAAAAACTCAATCTTGTTTCGTAAAGGCTCGGCTCTGATAGAGAGTCATCTAGACTCAACATTGGCTCTATTCTCTCCCCACAGATGCTGTCTGACCTGAGATTTTCCAACGTTTTCTGTTTTCATTTGCATTCTTTACTGTCTGTACACATGCTTACTTTCAGCGGCTGAAAGTAAGGACACTAATATCTCGTTAACTATCCACCTGTCGTAATTTACACCCATTCAAATAATCTGCTTTCCTATTATTGCTATCAAAGTGGATAACTTCACATTTATCCATCCACATTATATTGTATTTGTATGCATATGGGGGAGGGGAAAGAGAGGATCATAGTTTAATAATAAAGGGTAAACCTTTTAGAACTTTTTTGTTGATTTTTGTGAGATATGGGCATTGCTGGCTGGCCAGCATTTGTTGCTCTTGTTCACAGGGCAGTGGAGAGTCAATCACACAGCTGTGGAACTGGAGTCACATTTTGGCCAGACCAGCTAAGGAGGTAAATTTCCTTCCCTAAAAGACATTAGTAAACTAGATGGGTTTTTTCCCAACAATCAAGAATGATTCAGTAGATTCAGCATTGTAGATTTTCTAAATTGAATTCAAATTCCACTACCTGTTGTGGCAGGATTCAAACCTGGGTCTCTATTAGAATGTTAGCTGAGTTTCCTGATTAATAGTTGAGCGATAATACCACTTGGCCACTGCCTCCGCTGAGGTGAGGAGAAATTTCTTCATCCAGAGGATGGCCAATATGTGGAATTCGCTACCATCGAATGTAGTTGAGGCCAAAATGTTGTCTGATTTCAAGAAGAAATTACACATAGCTCTTGGGGATAAAAGGATCAAGGGATATAGGGGAAAGAGGAGATGAAGATATTGAATTAGATCATCATACTGAATGGAGGAGCAGGCTTGAAGGGCCAAATGGTCAATTCCTGCTTTTGATTTCTATTTGCCCACTCACTCAACCTATCCATGTCAAAGTAGTTTACGTCGTTCTCACAGCTTATGCTCCCACTTTGTATCATCTACAGATTTGGGAATAATACATTCAGTTCCCTCTTTCAAATCATTAATATGGACAGTTGGGGTCCTAGCGCAGATTCCTCCAGTACTCCATGATCACCGCCTGTCAATCAGAAAAAGACTCATTTATTCTAACTCTTCGCTTCCTATCTATTTTCTAGCTTTATATCTATCACAAGATGCTACCTGCAATCCTCTGTGCTTTAGGTTTGCATAGTTATCTATTATGTGTGACTTTGTCAAAAACCTTCTGAAAGTCTAAAGAAATCACATCCACCCGTTCTCCCTGATCAACGCTATTCATTACAATCTCAATCCAGTAGATTTGCCCATAATGATTCTCCTTTTGTAAATCCATGCTGACTTTGACTATACCACTATTTTACAGATGCTGAGCTACAAAATGCTTGATAATGGAATCTAGCAATTTTTCTACTACCGACATTAGGCTCACTGGTCTATTGTTTCATTTTCTCTCTTACCTCCCTTTTTGAATCGTGGGCTTACAGCAGCTACCCTCAAATGTAGGAACCAGTCCAGAGCCCAAAGAATCCTTTTGGGATTCAAAGTTCTCCATACACCCAAACAATCCACGTCTGTATTCCCAGCTTGCTGTGTAGGAGGGTTTCCTTTAGTAGGGAGTAAAGCAATTAGCAGGTTAAGATGGCAATTGAAGTAAGCACCAATAATTGAAGGTCATCCATAAAGACCCTGGGTGACACAATCTAGGGAATAATTAGGGTGAAGTGTAAACATTAATTATCGATGCATTCTCCCTATATACCAGCCTCTCGACAGCCACATCCCTATCCCTCTTTGTTTTTCTCACTGCTTTTCAAGCTAAAAGATATATTTTTATTAACCAGCGCTGCTACCCTTCAACTGCTAATCGTGAAAACAGCAAATAAACAGCGACCCATCCAGTCCCACTTGAGTTTGAGGTGCTTATCGTCATCAGTGAGTTTCTTGCATTAAAGCAATCATCTTTCTCCTTAAGAAAAGACAAAATGTTAGAAATGTAGAAATAGATGCAGGCATAGACCATTTGGCCTTTGAGCCTACACCACCATTCAATGTGATCATGGCTGATCATGCACTTTGAGTGTCCCACTCCTGCTTTCTCTTCATACCCCTTGATCTCTTTAGGTACCAGGGCCACGTTCAGCTCTCTCTTGAACATATCTAACAAACTGGTCCCAACAGTTTTCTGTGGTAGAGAATGCCACAGGCTCACTGTTCTCTGAATTGCAATCCCTGCATTCAGTTCTCTGAATGAAGAAATTCTTCCTCTTTTCAGTCTGAATGGCTTACCCCTTATTCTTAAACCCCTGTGACTCTAGTTCTGCACTTCCCCAACATCAGGAACATTCTTCCTGTATTCAGTTTGTCCAGTCCCATCAGGATTTTATATGTTTTTATAAGCTCTTCTATCATTCTTCTGAATTCCAGTGAATATAAGCCTAGTTGATGCAGTCTGTCTTCATTTACTAGTCCTGCCATTCCAGGACTTTGTTTTAATGGGGTGATGAATTCAGTGCACATTTCATGAGTGAATTTTTACAGCAGTTACTGTCACAACTTATTCAACCACAGGGAAAACAAGATATCAGCACAGGGAAAGTAGCAGTTTAACCACCATTACTTTTTAAGTCATTCTTGGGCTCACACCAAAGAAAGCTCCCAATCTTCACAGCCATAGCAGAGGTGACAATGATATAATAAAATGACAAAGCTTTGACAGAGGATCATCTGGACTCAAAGTCAGATCAAGGATAATTTGCTTCCATTCGGGATTGATGCTTTTGAGGTGTTTGATCTCTTCAGGGACGAAGAGTACAGAATATTTATCTACCTTTCAACATCCTCCCTATCTTAATGTATCTCTATGACATCAGCTCAACATCCCTTTGCCAGGGAGCAATCAGAATAGGAACCTGACTAGTTTCTTTGCTGGTGATGAGGCTAATTGGAATCTTGCTTCATGAGATCAGTTAACAGAGTTCAAATTAGGGACCTTGTGTTCTTTATGACTGAGCTACGCTAAGCTAGCTGGAACATCAGAAACAGAGGATGGCTCTTCACAGACATTATCTTGTGTGGGGAAAAGAAAGTTAATTTTTTCGTCTCTGAATCTCACTGGCTGCTGTTATGTGTTCTTCGAATGCAAGATCACTGAGGAGACTGTTGTACCTACTGTTACTGTCTGCTTGTGTAGATCAGCACTGAGCTGCAGAGATTTGCCCATTCGAGCTGCAGGATGCATTAAATATGTTTGTGTCATTGGTTGACTTACTGTAAATTTATGGCTGTATCTGTACTCTAATGTGTTCAGAATTGTCTGCTGCTGTCAGGCTTCAAGTACTAAATGGCAGTCTGCACAACCATTCTGTTCCTGGCGACTTGTGCAGTTTTTAAATGAACCATGTACTTAAATCTGTAGCTGAGGTATTATCTTACATTTCATGGTGACAGAGATGATGCCACTGTTTTGAGCTCAAAAGTAATGCACTTTGGAGATTGGGTGGTGCAATGATTTAAATATTTGAGTCTTAGTTTTCTAATTAGGAAGGCAAATGATATGTTGGCCTTCATTGAAAGAGGATTTGAGCCCAGGAGTAAAGATGTCTTGCTACAGTAGTCTAGAACCTTTTGATGAGCCTGTACCTGGAATATTATATATAATTTTGACCCTCTAAGGAAAGATGTACTTGCCGTGGAGGGAGTTCACGATACCACTCCCTGGTGGCAGGTTTTATTATAAGGAGACGTTACAAAACTGGGCCTAAATGAGAGGTGATTTTGTTCTGATCTGATTTATTATTGCCACATAAAGAACAAAGAAAATTACAGCACAGAAACAGGCTTTTCGGCTCTCCAAATCTGCACCAATCATGCTGCCTAACTGAACTAAAACCCCCTACAACTCTGGGGACCGTTTCCCTCCATTCCCATCTCTTTCGTGTATTTCTCAAGACATCTCTTAAAAGTCAGTACTATATCCACTTCCACTACTTCCCCTGGCAATAAGTTCCAGGCACTCACTACTCTGTGTTTTAAAAAAAAATGTCTCGCACATCTCTTTTAAAACTTGCCACTTGCACGCTAAACCTATGCCCCCTAGTAATTGACTCTTCCACATTGGGGAAAAAGCTTCTGACTATCTACTCTGTCCATGCCTCTGATAATCTTGTACATTTCTATCAGGTGTCTCGTCAACCTCCGTCACTTCAGTGAGAACACACCAAGTTTCTCCAACCTCTCCTCATAGCTAGAACATTACAGTGCGGTACAGGCCCTTCGGCCCTTGATGTTGTGCCGACCAGAGGAACCAACCTAACCCGAAACTATTCCGATGTTGTCCACGTGCCTATCAACTGACCATTTGAACACCCTTTAAATTTGGCGAGTTCACAACTTAAAAAGGAAATTAGGAGAGCTAGAAGGGGTCATGAGATGGCCTTGGCAGGTAAGATTAAGGAGAATCCCAAGGCCTTCTACAAATATGTGAAAAGTAAAAGGTTGAGAAGAGAAGGGATAGGGCCTATAAAAGGTGAAGGGGGAAAAGTCTGTGAATCCGGAGGAAATGGCAGAGGTGCTTAACGAGTACTTTGCCTCGGTATTCATAGTGGAAAGTGAACTGGGAGATTTCACTGCAGGTTTGCGGCATACAGAAAAGATTGAGTATGTGGATGTTAGGAAAGAGGATGTGTTAGACCTGTTAAATTCTATCAAGATAGACAAGTCGCTGGGACCGGATGGGATGTACCCCAGGTTATTGTGGGAGGTGAGGGAAGTGGTTGCAGAGCCCCTGGCGATGATGTTTGCGTCGTCCGTGGAAATGGGAGAGATTCCGGAGGATTGCGGAGGTGGTTCCCATCTTTAAGAAAGGGAACAGGGATAGTCCAGGAAATTACCGACCAGTGAGTTTGACTTCAGTGGCTGGTAAGCTAATGGAGAGGCTTCTGAGGGATAAGATATATGAACATTTGGAGAAGTTTGGACTGATTAGAAATAGCATGGTTTTGTCAAGGGCAGGTCATGCCTTACGAGCCCAGTTGAGTTCTTCGAAAATGTGACTGAACACATTGAGGAAGGAAGGGCGGTGGACGTGGTGTACATGGACTTTAGTAAGGCGTTTGATAAGGTCCCACATGCAAGGCTTCTGGAGAAGGTGAGAGGGCATGGGATCCAAGGGGCTTTGGCCTCGTGGATCCAGAAGTGGCTTGCCGGCAGAAGGCAGAGAGTGGTTGTGGATGGGTCTTGTTCTGCATGGAGGTCGGTAACCAGTGGAGTGCCCCAGGGATCTGTTCTGGGACCCCTGCTGTTTGTCATTTTCATAAATGACCTGGATGAGGAAGTGGAGGGATGGGTTAGCAAGTTCGCCGATGATACAAAGGTCGGTGGTGTTGTGGATGGTCTGGAGGGATGCCAAAAGTTGCAGAGGGACATAGACAGGATGCAAGACTGGGCAGAGAAGTGGCAGATGGACTTCAACACAGATAAATGTGTAGTGGTCCATTTTGGCAGGAATAATGGGATGAAGAAGTACAATATAAGGGGTAGGAGTCTTAGCTGTGTTGTAGAGCAGAAGGATCTCGGGGTCCGGGTCCATAGGACTCTTAAATCGGCCTCGCAGGTGGAGGAAGTCGTCAAGAAGGCGTACGGTGTACTGGTCTTCATTAATCGAGGAATACAGTTTAGGAGTCAGGAGGTAATGATGCAGCTCTATAAGACTCTTGTCAGACCCCAGTTGGAGTATTGTGCACAGTTCTGGTCGCCTCATTATAGGAAGGATGTGGAGGCTATTGAGAGGGCTCAGAGGAGATTTACAAGGACGCTGCCTGGATTTGGAGGCAGGTCTTATGAAGATAGGTTGAGGGAGCTGGAGATACGTAGGTTGAGAGGCGACCTGATAGAGATTTATAAAATGTTGAGAGGAATAGATAGGGTGGACTCTCAGAGACTATTTCCCCGAGTTGACATGGTCACTACGAGAGGACACAGATTTAAGATGCAGGGAAGCAAATACAATGGAGATGTCAGGAGTAGGTTTTTCACTGAGGGTGGTGAGTGAATGGAGCCAACTACCGTCGGAGGTTGTTGAGGCAAACTCACTGGGGTCTTTTAAAAGACTTCTGGATGAGTATATGGAAAAGAATAGGATAGGGGGTTATAGATAGGTCTGTGGATTGGTAGATGTGATCGGCGCAACTCGTGGGCCGAAGGGCCTGTTTGTGTTGTTATGTTCTATGCTGCAGACAGGGGATTCCATGGCTTTACCACTCTCTGAGTAAAGAATCTACCTCTGACATTCGTCCTATAACTACCATCCCTTAATTTAAAGCTACGTCTCCTCGTGTTAGCCATCACCACCCGAGGAAAAGGCTCTCACTGTCCACCCTATCTAACCTTCTGATCATCTTGTATGCCTCAATTAGGTCACCTCTTAACCACCTTCTCTCTAATGAAAATAAAGTTCCTCCGTCTTTCCTCCTAAGACCTTCCCACCATATCAGGCAACATCCTGATAAATCTTGTCTGCATCCTTTCCAATGTCTCCACGTCTTTCTTATACTGCGGCGACCAGAGCTGTACACAATACTCCAAGCGCGGCTGTACCAGAGTTTTATACAGTTGCAACATGACCTCGCGGCACTGAAATTCAATCCCTCTACTAAATAAAAGCTAACATACCGTATGTCTTCTTAACAACCTCTTCTCGGACACGAGAAGATGTTGGCTGATAGGATTAAGGAGAATCCTAAAGCTTTCTTTCGATATGTTAAGAATAGAAGATTGGTTAGGGCAAGATTAGGGCCAGTCATAGACAGCAGTGGGAAGTTGTGCGTGGAGCCTGAAGAGATTGGTGAGGCACTGAATAAATATTTCTCTTCGGTATTCACGCAGAGTGCTGGAAATGTAGCTATGGAGAGCACTGAGGTACAGGGTTGCAAATTGGGAAGTATTGTAGTAGATAGGGAGGATGTGTTAGAAATTCTCGAGGGTTTGAAGTTGGATAAGTCCCCTGGGCCGGACGGGATTTACCCTAGGATTCTCTGGGAGGCAAGAGAGGAGATTGCAGAGCCTCTGGCTCTGATCTTCAGGTCCTCGTTGGTTACGGGTGTGGTTCCGGAGGACTGGAGGATGGCGAATGTGGTCCCATTGTTTAAGAAGGGGAAGAGAGACCTTCCTGGGAATTATAGGCCAGTGAGTCTTACTTCTGTGGTGGGCAAGGTATTGGAGAGAATTATTAGGGATAGGATTTATAGTTATTTAGAGAGAAATGAATTGATTGGGGATAGTCAGCATGGTTTCGTGAAGGGTAGGTCATGCCTTACTAACCTCATTGAGTTTTTTGAGAAAGTGACCAGAGAGGTGGATGGGGGTAAGGCGGTTGATGTAGTATATATGGACTTTAGTAAGGCTTTTGATAAGGTGGCCCATGGAAGACTTCTACAGAAAATGCAGATGTGTGGAATAGAGGGTGATTTAGCTAATTGGATTAGGAATTGGCTGGCAGATAGAAGACAGAGGGTGGTGGTTGATGGGAGATATTCATCGTGGAGTTCGGTGACGAGTGGTGTGCCTCAGGGGTCTGTTTTGGGGCCCCTGCTGTTTGTAATTTTTATAAATGATCTGGATGAGGGTATTGAGGGATGGATCAGTAAATTTGCAGATGATACTAAAGTTGGTGGTGTGGTAGATAGTGAAGAGGGGTGTTTTAGTTTACAGAGTGACTTGGACAAGTTGCAGAGCTGGGCCGAGAGGTGGCAAATGGAGTTTAATGTGGAAAAGTGTGAGGTAATGCACTTTGGCAGGAACAATAAATGTGTAGAGTATAGGGCTAATGGTAGGGCTCTTAATAGTGTTGAGGAACAGAAGGATCTTGGTGTATGTGTCAATAGATCCCTGAAAGTAGGCAGTCAAGTGGATAAAGTTGTTAAGAAGGCATATGGAGTCTTAGCTTTTATTGGTAGGGGGATTGAATTTAGGAGCCGCAGCATCATGTTGCAGCTGTACAAAACTCTAGTGCGGCCGCACTTGGAGTATTGTTTGCAGTTCTGGTCGCCACATTATAAGAAAGATGTGGAGGCATTGGAGAGGGTACAGAGGAGGTTTACTAGGATGTTGCCTGGTATGGAGGGCAGGTCCTATGAAGAGAGGTTGAAGGATTGTGGGGACACATGATGTAGGTAGGACAAGGGAAGGGGATATTAAACAGAAATTTATGGAGTTAGGGTGGAAGCTTAGGTCCATAACAGGCAGAGTGGTTATCTCTGGACTCTTGCCTGTGCCAAGGGATAGTTTAGAGATGAACAGAGAAAGGGATAGTTTGAACTCATGGCTGCGTGGATGGTGCAGGAGGGAGGGGTTCAGGTTCCTTAACAATTGGGACTCATTCTGGGATAGGTGGGACCTCTTCAAGAGAGATGGTCTACACCTGAACCAGAGGGGGACTAATATCTTGGGGGGAAAATTTGCTAAGGCTATGATGGGGGCGTTAAACTGATTCGGGGGGGGGGTGGGATCCTAAGTAGTTGGGGTGCTGAGAGGGATGAGAGTAAGGGGGTTATAGAGGAGAGTTGTAAAACACAGCGGCGTACGGGTGGGGTGGAGCATGGTTTGAGATGCGTATACTTTAATGCAAGGAGTATTCGCAATAAGGGGGAGGAACTTGCAGCTTGGACCAGTACCTGGAACTTCGATGTTGTGGCCATTTCAGAGACTTGGGTAGAGCAGGGACAGGAATGGATGTTGCAGGTTCCGGGGTACAAATGCTTTAGTCGGAGTAGAGAAGGGGGTAGAAGGGGGGGAGGAGTGGCGTTACTGGTCAAAGACTGTATCACGGTGATCGAAAAGAAGTTTGATGAGGACTTGTCTGTTGAGGTAGTATGGGCTGAGATTAGAAACAGGAGAGGAGAGGTCACCCTGTTGGGAGTCTTTTACAGACCTCCTAATAGTTCTAGAGAGGTTGAGGAAAGGATTGCGAAGTCAATTCTGATTAGGAGTGAAAGTAGTAGGGTAATTGTGATGGGGGACTTTAACTTTGCTAATATTGATTGGAATAGCTATAGCTCTAGCTCGTTAGAGGGGTCAGTTTTCGTACAGAGTGTGCAGGAAGGTTTTTTGACTCAGTATGTAGATAGGCCAACTAGAGGTGAGGCTACATTGGATTTGGTGCTGGGCAATGAGCCAGACCAGGTGTTAGGCTTGGAAGTTAGTGAACATTTTGGTGATAGTGACCACAATTCGGTTACGTTCACCTTAGTGATGGACAGGGATAGGCATGAAGCTGGGGGCTGTAGTTATAGCTGGGGGAAGGGTAATTATGAGGCCATCAGGAGAGAATTAGGGTGCATAGATTGGACTAGGGAACTACAGGGACTGGGAACATCTGGAATGTGGTGCTTATTCAAGGAGCAGCTGCTGAGAGTCCTTGATAAGTATGTCCCTGTCAGGCAGGGAGGAAATGGACGAGTAAGAGAGCCTTGGTGTACGAAAAGAGTTGATTTGCTGGTTAAGAAGAAAAAGGAGGCTTATGTCAGGATGAGGCTTGAAGGCTCAGGTAGTGCAATGGATAGCTATAGATTAGCCAGGAAGGAGGTAAAAAGTGAATTGAGGAGAGCTAAGAGGGGACACGAGAAGATGTTGGCTGATAGGATTAAGGAGAATCCTAAAGCTTTCTTTCGATATGTTAAGAATAGAAGATTGGTTAGGGCAAGATTAGGGCCAGTCATAGACAGCAGTGGGAAGTTGTGCGTGGAGCCTGAAGAGATTGGCGAGGCACTGAATAAATATTTCTCTTCGGTATTCACGCAGAGTGCTGGAAATGTAGCTGTGGAGAGCACTGAGGTACAGGGTTGCAAATTGGGGAGTATTGTAGTAGATAGGGAGGATGTGTTAGAAATTCTCGAGGGTTTGAAGTTGGATAAGTCCCCTGGGCCGGACGGGATTTACCCTAGGATTCTCTGGGAGGCAAGAGAGGAGATTGCAGAGCCTCTGGCTCTGATCTTCAGGTCGTCGTTGGTTACGGGTGTGGTTCCGGAGGACTGGAGGATAGCGAATGTGGTCCCATTGTTTAAGAAGGGGAAGAGAGACCTTCCTGGGAATTATAGGCCAGTGAGTCTTACTTCTGTGGTGGGCAAGGTATTGGAGAGAATTATTAGGGATAGGATTTATAGTTATTTAGAGAGAAATGAATTGATTGGGGATAGTCAGCATGGTTTCGTGAAGGGTAGGTCATGCCTTACTAACCTCATTGAGTTTTTTGAGAAAGTGACCAGAGAGGTGGATGGGGGAAGGCGGTTGATGTAGTATATATGGACTTTAGTAAGGCGTTTGATAAGGTGGCCCATGGAAGACTTCTACAGAAAATGCAGATGTGTGGAATAGAGGGTGATTTAGCTAATTGGATTAGGAATTGGCTGGCAGATAGAAGACAGAGGGTGGTGGTTGATGGGAGATATTCATCGTGGAGTTCGGTGACGAGTGGTGTGCCTCAGGGGTCTGTTTGGGGCCCCTGCTGTTTGTAATTTTTATAAATGATCTGGATGAGGGTATTGAGGGATGGATCAGTAAATTTGCAGATGATACTAAAGTTGGTGGTGTGGTAGATAGTGAAGAGGGGTGTTTTAGTTTACAGAGTGACTTGGACAAGTTGCAGAGCTGGGCCGAGAGGTGGCAAATGGAGTTTAATGTGGAAAAGTGTGAGGTAATGCACTTTGGCAGGAACAATAAATGTGTAGAGTATAGGGCTAATGGTAGGGCTCTTAATAGTGTGGAGGAACAGAAGGATCTTGGTGTATGTGTCAATAGATCCCTGAAAGTAGGCAGTCAAGTGGATAAAGTTGTTAAGAAGGCATATGGAGTCTTAGCTTTTATTGGTAGGGGGATTGAATTTAGGAGCCGCAGCATCATGTTGCAACTGTACAAAACTCTAGTGCGGCCGCACTTGGAGTATTGTGTGCAGTTCTGGTCGCCACATTATAAGAAAGATGTGGAGGCATTGGAGAGGGTACAGAGGAGGTTTACTAGGATGTTGCCTGGTATGGAGGGCAGGTCCTATGAAGAGAGGTTGAAGGATTTGAGGTTGTTTTCGTTAGAAAGGAGGCGGCTAAGGGGGGATCTTATTGAAGCATATAAGATAATTAGAGGTTTGGATAGGGTGGACAGTGATAGCCTTTTTCCTAGGATGGAGAAAGCTAGCACGAGGGGACACAACTTTAAATTAAGGGGTATGAGTTATAGGACGGATATCAGAGGTAGGTTCTTTACTCAAAGAGTGATTAGGGAGTGGAATGCCCTGCCTGCAGCTGTTGTAGATGCGCCAAGTTTGGTGGCGGTTAAGAGGTTAGTTGATAAGTATATGGAGGAGAAGGGAATGGTTTAGTTAGGAGGGGCATTGCTTTTTATTTTGGTCGGCACAACATCGAAGGCCGAAGGGCCTGTTCTGTGCTGTATTGTTCTATGTAACCTTGTCAACCCGGGTGCCAACTTTCTGGGAGCTATGTACATGTACACCGAGATCTCTCTATCGTCGACACTACTAAGAGTTCTTCCATTAGCCCTATATTCTGTATACATATTACTCTTGGCAAAGTGCATCACCTCACATGTTTCCGCATTAAACTCCATTTGCCACCTCTCAGCCCAGCTCTGCAGCTTATCTATGTCCCTCTGCAAACTGTAACATCCATCCTCACTGTCTAAAACTCCTTCGACCTTGGTGTCTTCAGCAAATTTACTAACCCATCCTTCTACACCCTCATCTAGGTCATTTATAAAAATGACAAACAGCAGTGGCCCCAAAACAGATCCCCGAGGTACACCACTTGTAACTGAACTCCAGGTTGAATATTTTCCATCAATCACTACTCTCTGTCTTCTATCAGCTAGCCAATTCCTGATTTTAAACTGCTATATCACCCTCAATCCCATGCATCTGCATTTTTTGCAGTAGCCTACCATGGGGAACCTTACCAAAGGCTTTACTAAAATCCGTATACATCATGTCAACTGTCATACCTTTATCCACCTCTTTGGTTACCTTCTCAAAAAGCTTAATAAGGTTTGTGAGGCACGACCTACCCTTCACAAAACCATGTTGACTATTCCTAATCAATTTATTTCTCTCTAGATGATTATAAATCATATCCCTTATAATTCTTTCCAAAACTTTGCCCACAATAGAATTAAGGTCTTTACTCCCCTTCTTGAACAAGGGGACAACATTTAGAACACAGAACACTACAGCACAAACAGGCCCTTCGGCCCACAAGTTGTGCCGATCATATCTATACTTGCCAGGCCATAGAACTCCCAATCCCATTAAATCCCATGTCTCTTAAAAGACCCCAGCGAGTTCACCTCTACCACCACTGACGGCAACCGATTCCATTCACTCGCCACCCTCTGAGTGAAAAACTTACCTCGAACATGTCCTCTGTACTTGCCCCCCAGCACCTTAAACCTGTGTCCTCTCATAGTGACCATTTCAGCCCTGGGAAATAGCCTCCAAGAATCCACCCTATCTATTCCTCTCAACATCTTATAAACCTCTATCAGGGAGCCTCTCAACCTTCGTCTTTCCAGGGAGAAGAGACCTAGCTCTCTCAACCTATCTTCATAACGCATGCTCCCCAATCCAGGCAACATCCTTGTAAATCTCCTCTGCACCCTCTCAATAGCTTCCACATCCTTCCTATAGTGAGGCGACCAGAACTGCACACAGTACTCCAAGTGGGATCTGACAAGGGTCTTATAAAGTTGCAGCATTACCTCCTGACTCCTAAACTCAATCCCTCTATTAATGAAGGCCAGCACACCATATGCCATCTTGACCACATCCTCCACTTGCGGGGCAGATTTAAGAGACCTATGGACCTGACCCCAAGATCCTTCTGCTCCTCAGCACTGCATTTGTTAACATTTGTTATCCTCCAGTCTTCTGGCACTATTCCTGTAGCCAGTGATGACATGAAGATCAAAGCCAAAGGCTCTGCAATCTCTTCCCTAGCCTCCCAGAGAATCCTAGGGTAAATCACATCCAGCCCAGAGAACTTATCTATTTTCATACTCTTAAGAATTGCTGACACCTCCTCCTTATGTATCTCAACCCCATCTAATCTAAAAGCTTGTATCTCAGTATTCTCCTCAACTATATTGACTTTTTCCTGCATGAATACTGATGAAAAATATTCATTCAGTGCCTCTCCTATCTCTTCAGGCTCCACGCACAACTTCCCATTACTGTCCCTCACTGGCCCTAATCTTGCCCTAACCAATCTTTTATTCTTAACATACCTATAAAAAGCTTTAGAATGCTCCTTGATCCTATCCGCCAAAGTCTTCTCATGTCCTCTTTTAGCTCTTAGCTCTCTCTTTAGCTCCTTCCTGGTTAATTTGTAATGTCCAGTGCCCTAACTGAGCCTTCACATCTCATCTTTACATAAGCTGCCTCCTCCTTCCTCTTCACCAGAGATTCATCTTCCTTAGTACACCACGGTTCCCTCACTCTAGCACTTCCTCCCTACCTGACAGGTGCATGTTTATCAAGGACTCGCAGTAGCTGTTCCTTGAATAAGCTCCACATTTCAATTGTTCTCAGTCCCTTCAGTTTCCTACTCCAACCTATGTATCCTAAATCTCACCTAATAGCCTCATAATTACCTTTCCCCCAGCTATAACTTCTGCCCTTCGGTATATATGTATCCCTTTCCATCACTAAGGTAAACATAATTGAATTGTGGTCACCTATCTCACCGAAGTGCTCACCTACCTCCAAGTCTAACACCTGGCCTGGTTCAATACCCTCCATACCAGGCAACCTCATCGTAAATCTTTTCTGTACCCTCTCCAAAGTCTCCACATCCTTCTGGTAGTGTGGGCGACCAAAATTGAACACTATATTCCACATGCGGGCCCATTAAGGTTCTATAAAGCATCAACATGACTTTCCAATTTTTAAACTCATTACCCTGGCCAATGAAGGCAAGCATGCTGTATGCCTTCTTGGCTACCTTCTCCACCTGCACTGCCACTTTTAGTGACCTGTACACCCAGATCCATTTGCTTATCAATACTCCTAAGGGTCCTGTTATTTACTGTATATTTCCTATCAGTATTAGACCTTCCGAAATGCATTACCTCACATTTGTCCAGAGTAAACTCCATCTGCCATCTCTTTGTCCAAGCTGCCAACTGATCCATATCCTGATGGCTCTCATCACTATCTGCAAATCCAACAACCTTTGTTGTCCGCAAACTTACTAACAATTCAATTACATTTTCTTCCAAATCATTAATATATATTACAAACAGCAAAGGTTCTCAGCACTGATCCCTGAGGAACACTATTTGTCACAGCCCTCCACTCAGAAACGTACCCTTCCACTGCTACCCTCTGTCTTCTTTGACCAAGCTAGTTTTGTATCCACCTTGCTAGCTTGCCTCTGATCCCATGTAACTTTACATTCTGCACCAGTCTGCCATGAGAAACCTTGTCAAAGGCCTTGTTGAAGTTCATGTAGACAACATCCACTACCCTGTCCTCGTCAATCATCTTTTTTTTTAAAGAGCAACACAGCACGGGAAACAGGCCCTTCAGCCCAACGAGCCCGCACTGCCGTCATAACTATATAGTAGCAAATCCATTATCCTATTATATTATTCCTATATAATAATATATATATTATTCCTAATATGGAAAACTCTCACTATAGGGACAATTTGTTTCCCAATCAGCCTAAGAGCGAATTTTTGGGTTGTGGGAGGAAACCGGAGTGCCCGGAGAAAACACACGCAACCACGGGGAGAACGCGCAAACTCCCGCAGACACCGGCCCAATTCCAAGTGTCTGCACAGCCACATCGATAGTCTCTGAGCTGTCATGGTGCCCTTCAGATGGTCCACATAAAGCACTCATTTACTACATGAGGTACCAGGCAACCCATGAATCAACATCCAAGAGCTGTACCCGCACCACCTGCCGAATGCATGCTCAATGTTGGTCAAGTATGGACCGAATTACCTGTGGAAAAAGCCGTAGTTAAACAGTCCTACTATAATCCCTCTATCTGCATACCGCTCATGTGGCTGTCCAAGAGACCCTTAAACAGCCCCAGCGTGCCTGCTCCCACCACCTTACTCGGTAGTGCATTCCACACCCCCACTACCCTTTGTGTGAAAAACTGCCCTCTAATATTCGTCCTATACGTAGCCCCCCTCACCCTATGGCCATGACCCCTCATCCTATCCATTTCTAAAGGCAGAAAAAGTTTACCCCCATTTACTCTATCTATACCCCTTATAATCTTATACACCTCTATGAGATCCCCTCTAAGCCGACGTCTTTCAAGGGAAAACAACCCCAGTCTATCTAATCGTTCCTCATTAGACAGTCCTTCCATACCAGGCAGCATCCTGGTAAACCTCCTCTGCACTCTCTCCAAGGACTTCACATCCTTCCGATAGTACGGAGACCAGAACTGGGCGCAGTATTCCAAGTGAGGCCTAACCAAAGTTGTATACAACTGCAACATCAAACTCCTACTCTTGTATTCTATACCCTTTTCTATGAAAGCTAACATACTATAAGCCTTCTTTATCACCTTCTCCACCTGTGAGGACACCTTCAGAGACTTGTGAACCTGCACCCCCAAGTCTCTCTGCGTCTCTATGCTCCGTATAGTTTTACCTTTTATCCTATAACTCTCTTCTACTTTTTCCGGCCAAAATGCATCACCTCGCATTTATCCGGATTAAATTCCATTTGCCATCTATCTGCCCAGTCTACCAACCTGTCTATGTCCTGTTGTATTGCCTGACACTGCTCTTCTGTACCTGCCAATCCAAGCATCTTGGTATCATCAGCAAATTTGCTGATCTCACCACCTACCCCTACTTCCAAGTCGTTTATGTAGACCACAAATAGAAGAGGACCTAGTACTGAGCCTTGTGGCACGCCACTAGTGACAGGCTTCCAGCCGGAAAAAGAGCCTTCCACTACTACCCTCTGTCTCCTCCTCCCGAGCCAGTTCTCGACCCATCTACATACCCGACCCTGTATCCCATGCGCCTTCACCTTCTCTTTCAGTCTACCATGAGGAACCCTGTCAAACGCCTTACTGAAATCCATGTAGACGACATCAACAGCCTGTCCTTCATCAACTGTTTTTGTCACTTGCTCTTCTTCACTTGCTCTCAAAATTCGATCAAGCTGATGAGACTCGACCTTCCCAGCACAAAACCATGTTGCCTGTCAGTAATACGTCCATTTTTTGCCAAGTGGGCAAAAATCCTGTCTCGAAGAATCCTCTTTAATAACTTCCTACCACTGATGTAAGGCTCATCGGGTGCAGAATAGAATGTTAAGGCACAGGATGTGGAGAAAGTTTAACTTAATATATCGTAGGCCAATTCAGAAATCAAATGGCTGCTGGGAAGAAGCTGTTCTAGTGTCAGTTGGTATTTGTTCTAAGACTTCTGTACTTTTTTCCCAATGCAAGAAAGTGGAAAAGACTATGTTTTGGATACATGGGATCATGGATTGTGCTAGCTACTTTCCCAAGGCAGAGGAAACGTAGACGGAGTCCCTGGGTGGGAGGCTGGGTTGCTTGATGGAGTGGGCTATATTCACAACCTTTGTATCTTTTTGCAGTCTTTGTCAAAGCAGGAGCCATACCAAGCTGTGGTACATCAGGAAAGGATACTTCCTATGATGCATCTGTAAAATTAGTGAGAGTTGTAGTGACTTTCGTTAACCTCTGCAGAAAATAAAAACATTGGGCTTTCTTAAGCATCAGGGTCGAGGGACCAGGGCAGGTTGGTGATTTGGACATCAAGAAATATCCACCTATTCTCTCTTGACCATTTCCATTTCATTAAATGGATGGCAACATGTCCTCCACTAGGCTTCCTGAAGTCAAGGACTATCTCCTCCATTTTAGAACAAAGAACAGTGCAGCACAGAAACAGGCCCTTTGACCCACCAAACCTGTGCTAACACAGATGCCTCTCTAATCTAAAATTTTCTTGACTCTGTGTTCCACATCCATCTATTCCCTGCCTGTGCATCTATCTGTCCAGATGCCTCTTCGGAATTGTGATAGAATCTGCTTCCACCACCCTTTCCAGCAGTGCGTTCCAGGCATTCGCCACTCTGTGAGAAAAACCTGCCTCTTACATCTTGCTCAAACCTTCCCCCTCTCGCTTTCAACCTATGCCCCGAGTAATTAACCCTTCAACCATGGGAAAAAATTCTGACTATCCACTCTGTTTTATCGACATTGAGCAAGATATTATTGTCATTGCACCATTTCACCAAGTCTTATATCTCTTTCCTGAATTCCATCTTGTTTTTGTTTGAGATCTGACCCACCAAGACGTGTCACCAGCATACTTGAAGATGGAGTTGGAGTGGAATTTGACCACACAGTAAAGAAGTGTATAAGAAACTTACAAAATTCACTTTAGGGCATAGCAGGTTATTTGCGAAAACAATGTTCCCCTTGACTGCTGAGTCGAGATGTGGAAATGCTGGCATTGGACTGAGATAAGCATAGTAAGAAGTCTAACAACGCCAGGTTAAGGTCTCCGAAAGCTAGTGCTGCCAAATAAACCTGATGGACTTTAACCTGGTTTGTGAGACTTATTACTGTGTTGAGCCTCGAACCAGAGGACATAGTGTCAGAATAAGGGGCAGGCCATTTAAGACTGAGATAAGGAGGATTTTTTTCAATCAGAGGATGATGAATCTTTGGAATTCTCTACCCCAGAGGGTTATGGAAGCGCAGTCAAGAATGTTCAAGACAGAAATTGATAGATCTGGATATATCTGGACTTAAGAATCTACTGATGAGTGAAACCATTGTTGAAAAAATCCATCTATTCACTAATGTTTTTTAGGGATATTATGCCATCCTTGCACATATTATGCAGTCTAGCCTACATATAACTCCAGAGCCACAGCAGCATGAACAAAGAAAACTACAGCGCAGGAAGAAGCCCTTCGGCCCTCCAAGTCAGCATTGACCATGTTGCTCAACTGAACTAAAATCCTGACCCTTCCGGGGACCATATTCCTCAAATTTTTTTTTTTCTTTTTCTTAATTGGTCGGCGCAACATCGAAGGCCGAAGGGCCTGTTCTGCGCTGTAATGTTCTAAAATCATTGTCTTCATGTATTTGTCCAGAACCCTGTTAAAACTCACTATTGTATCTGCTTCCGCCACCTTCCCTGGTGGTGAGTTCTAGGCACCCTCTCTGTAAAAAAAAAAACACTCGTACATCTCCTTTGAACCTTGCCCCTCGCACCTTAAACCTGTGCCCCCTAGTAATTGACTCTTCCACTCTGTCCATGCCATTCATAATCTTATAGACTTCTATCAGCTTGTCCCTTAACCTCCCTAGTCTAGTGAAAACAAAGTTTCTCCACCCTCTCCTCCAAAGCTAATGCCCTCCATACCAGACAATATCTTGGTAAATCTTTTCTGTACCCTCTCTAAAGCCTCCACATTCTTGTAGTATGGCGACCAGAATTGAACACTATATTCCAAATGCAGCCTCACTGAGATTGTATAAAGCTGCAACATGACTTGCCAATTTTTGAACTCGATGCTGTGGCTGATGAAGGCAAGCATGCCATATGCTTTCTTCATTACCTTCACCTGTGTTGCCACTTTGTGACCTGTATACCTGTAGACCAGATCCCTCTGCCTACCAATACTCTTAAGGGTTCTGCCGTTTACTGAATATATCCTATCTGTCTTAGATCTTCCAAATGCATTACCTCTCATTTGCCCGTATTTGTGATTGACTCTCAACTGCCCTCAGGCAACTAGGATTGGGCAATAAATGCTGGCCCAGCCAGTGTTGCCCAAGTCCCATGAAGAAAAGGATTTCTTGATGCTGATCAAATTAAGGAATTTGAAATAGTGAGAAAAATTGGATGGGTAAGATGATCAGCTGTGACTGTTTGAAGGGCAGAGCAGGCTTGACAGCCTGAATGGCATATTCCTCTTCTGTTCCTTCATTAATAGGTTCCCCATATTGGCAACAGAGGTAGTAGTAAAGGCAGGTACAATTTTGTCTTTTAAGAAGCATTTAGACAGTTATAAGGATGAGATGGTTATAGAGGGATATAAGCCAACTGCGAGCAATTGGGATTAAGGAGTTTAAAAAAGAGCGGCATGGTCTACTTGGGTCAAAGGGCCTGTTTCCATGCTGTAAACCTCCATGACTCTATAACAGGTTTGCCTGTTATGTGAAATTAAAGTAGATCAGTGGTGTGAGGTGTTAGGACACAATGCAACTGAAATGGAGAGTCTTCTGTTTAATACTGATAATATTTTGCTGATTACAAATGAACAAAATTAAAAGCCAGACCCAATAATTAGTGTACTTTATGTCCTACATATCACTAAAATTTGACTCTAAGCCACAAGAGTGAGAGGGCATGGGAGTGGTTGTGGATGTGGATGGGTCTTTTTCTGCATGGAGGTCAGTCACCAGTGGAGTGCCCCAGCGATCTGTTCTGGGACCCTTGCTGTTTGTCATTTTAATAAATGACCTGGATGAGGAAGTGGAGGGATGGGTTGGTAAGTTTGCCGATGACACGGAGATTGGTGATACAAAGAACAAAGAAGAACAAAACAGCACGGGAAACAGGCCCTTCAGCCCAACGAGCCTGCGCTGCCACCCCGATGTTCCCACCTCTACCCGCGATCCCTGTCCATGTTTATAGATCTATGGGTTAAAAACCAAATTTGAGACAATTTAGGGAGAATTTGTTTTGCCTGTTAGCCGAAGAGCACATCTTTGGGATGTGGGAGGAAACTGGAGCACCTGGAGAAAACCCACGCAAGCACAGGGAGAATGCGCAAACTCCCACAGACACAGGCCCAAATCCGTGTATCTGCACAGAACAGTGATAGTCACTGAGCTGTCGTGTTGCCCATCAAATGCTCCAGGTCAAGCATACACTAACAACGTGAAGCACTAGGATACTCTCGAAAAAAATCCAAGAGCAGCCCTCTCACAACCCATCGTGTGTATGCCCCTCGTTAGACAACAAGGTGGACCAAAGCACCTGCAGGATAAAAACAAGTACATCAATATCATCATCTATTTACACACTTCCCAGGGACTCCCAAGGCTCATGATCCCTATTTTAAATCAGTTTTCTATACCCCTCCATTCCCATTCTGTTCATGTGCCCATCTAAGTATTTCTTAAATAACTCCAGAGTACCTGCCTCCACCACTTTACTTGGCAGCGCATTCCATACCCCACCACCCTCTGTGTGAAAAAACTCCCTCTAGCATCCAAATTATACCTTACCCCCCTCACCCTAAGCCCGTGACCCCTCGTGCTATTTGAGTCCATCCTAGGAAAAAGCTTAACCCTGTTTATCTATCCCCTTCATAATCTTGTACACCTCTATCAGATCTCCTCTAAGTCTACGTCTTTCTAAGGAAAACAGTCCCAATTTGCCTAATCTCTCCTCGTAACTCAGACCTTCCATACCAGGCAGCATCCTGGTAAACCTCCTCTGCACTCTCTCCAGAGTCTCCACGTCCTTCCGGTAGTAAGGTGACCAGAACTGGACGCAGTATTCCAAATGAGGTCTAACCAACGTTTTATACAACTGCAACATTAAAGGCCAGCTCTTGTACTCTATACCCCTTCCTATAAAGGCTAACATACTATATGCTTTCTTCACAACCTTCTCCACTTGCTCTGCCACCTTCAGAGACTTGTTCACCTGCACCCCCAGGTCCCTCTGCGTTTCTATACTCTTAATAGGTCTACTCTTTATCATATACCTCCCCTCTACATTCTTTCTCCCGAAATGCATCACCTCACATTTATCAGGATTGAATTCCATCTGCCATCTGTCTGCCCAAGCTACCAGCCTATCTATGTCCTGCTGCATCGCCTGACAATGCTCCTCACTATCCGCAAGTCCAGCCATCTTTGTATCGTCTGCAAACTTGCTGATCACTCCACTTACTCCCCCTTCCAAGTCATTTATATATATTACAAATAGAAGAGGTCCCAGTACTGAGCCCTGTGGCATGCCACTAGTGACTGACCTCCAGCTAGAAAAACACCCTTCCACTATTACTCGAGCCTGGAGCGATGTCAGAAGTTGCAGCGAGACAGGATGCAAGACTGGGCAGAGAAGTGGCAGATGGACTTTAACACGGATAAATGTGTAGTGGTCCACGTTTTCTCACATCGACTGGGGGTGGAATGCACTGGCTGTAAGTGTAGTGGAGGCAGGTTTGGTGGGGCATTCGAGAGTGTTAAGTAATTATTTCTTTAGAAACCACGTGCAGAGCTGTGGGGAACATAGAGCCATAGAGTTTACAGCATGGAGACAGGCCCTTTGGCCCGACTTGTCCATGCTGCCCCTTTTTAACCCCTAAGCTAGCCTGAGTTGCTCCATATACTTCTATACCCATGTAACTTCCTAAATGCTTTTTAAAAGACAAAATTGTACCTCCACGACTACCTCTGGCAGATTGTTCCACATGTTTGTCACCCTCTGTGTGAACAAATTGCCCCTCTGGACACTTCTGTATTTTCCCTTCTGACCTTAAACCTATAGCCTCTAGTTTTAGACTCCCTACCTTTGGGAAAAGATGAGACTTTCTTGCTGACCTATGCCACCCATTATTCTATAGATGTCTATAAGATCACCCATCACCCATCAGCGCTGCAGAGAAAAGAAGTCCCAATCTATACAGCCTCTCCTTGTAACTCAAACCATCAAATCCTGGTAACATCCTAGTAAATCTATTCTGCACTCTTTCTAGTTTAATAATATCCTTTCTATAATAGGGTAACCAGAACAGTACACAATATTCCAAGTACGATTTTACAATGTCTTGTACAACTTCAACAAGATGTCCCAACTCCTGTATTCAATGTTCTGACTGATGAAATCAAGCATGCCGAATGCCTTCTTCACCATTCTGTTCACCCATGACTCTTCTTTCAAGAAGCTACGAACATGTACACCTAGATCTCTTTGTCCTGTAATTCTCTCCAACATCCTACCATTAACTGAGTAAGTCCTGTCCTGGCTTAGTCTATCAAAATGCATCACCTCGCATTTGTCTAAATTAAACTCATCTGCCATTCGTCAGCCCACTGGCCCAACAAGATCCTGTTGCAGTTGGACACAACTTTCTTTACTGTTCACTGTGCCACCCATCCTGGTATCATCTGCAAATTTAGGAATCATGTCTCCTATATTCTCATTCAAGTCATTAATATAAATGACAAATAGTAGGAATGGTTGTAAGTTATCATGCTCGTTTGAAGAGGTACAATAGGCCAAATGGCTTCTTTGAGTCGTAGCAATTCAGTGATTCTGTTGTTACAAAGATAGTAACAGATGACTTTGGTGAAGGAGGAATGTGTAGTGAACCACTCACCTGGGCATCATGTATAAATTTGTAAGCAGTCTGGTTCAGTCTCTGATATTTGCCAGGGAGAGATGGAGTTCGTGAAAAGCAAAATTGTGGTGGTGTTGAAAGACACTGACTTCAGTCATTCGAATATTTAATTGGAGAGAATTTTTGCTCATTCAGTTTCACTCTAATACTATCAGTTGAATAAAGGTGGAGGGACCGAGTGAGTTGGTGGTGAACCAGAGATGGGTGTCATCAGTGCGTGTGTCAAACCTGCCAATATCGCTGAGGGGACAACATATTGATGAAAAATAGGAGCCAAGGTTAGAGGGGCCAATTTCAATATGGGTTTGAACAGTGCACAAAAATTCCTGAAAACATCCTACTGTGACTTGGAAATATATCACCATTTCTTCATTGTCTCTGTTTCAAAATCCTGGAACGTCCTCCTTCAGCACTGTGTGTAACTACATAGTAAGAAGCCTTACAACACCAAGTTAAAGTCCAACAGGTTATTTGTGGCAAAAGCCATTAGCTTTTGGAGCAGTGTTCCTTCATCAGGTAAGTGGGAATTCTGTTTACAAACAGGGCATATAAAGACACAAGCTCAATTTACAAAATAATGGTTGCAATACGAGTTTTTACAGGTAATCAAGCCTTAAAGGAATAGACAGTGTGATTGGAGAGAGTGTTGAGCACAGGTTAAAAGGATGTGTATTGTCTCCCGACAGGACAGTCAGTGAGCCTTTGCAAGCAAAGGCAAGTCATGGGGATTACAGATATTGAGACATGAACCGAAGATCTCGGTTGAAGCTGAGCTCATGTATGCAGAACTTGACTATCGGTCTCTGCCCAGCGATTCTGCGTTGTCGTGTGTCGTGAAGGCCACCTTGGAGAACGCTTCCCCAAAGATCAGAGGCTGAATGCCTATGACTGCTGAAATGTTCTCCAACAGGAACCTTGTCTGGTGATTATCGAGCAGCGTTCATCTATTGTTGTAGCGTCTGCATGTCTCCCCAGTGTACCATGCCTTGGGACGTTCTTTCCTACAATGTATCATGTAGACAAAGTTGGCCGAGTTGCAAGAGTATGTACTGTGTACCTGGTGAATGGTGTTCTTACGTGAGATGATGGCATCCGTGTCGATGATCTGGCAAGTCTTGTAGGGGTTGCTGTGGCAGGGTTGTGTGATGTTGTAGTCATTGTTCCCCTGAAGGCTGGTAGTTTGCTGCGGACAATGGTTTGTTTGAAGTTATCCGGTTGTTTTGAAGGCAAGAAATGGGGATGTGGGGATAGCCTTGATGAGATGTTCGTCTTCATCAATGACTTATTGAAGGCTCCAGAGGAGATGTCGTAGTTTCTCCACTCCAGGGAAGTACTGGACGACGAAGCCCTGTCCACTATGTCCTTGTATTTATCTTCTGAGGAGGCCAGTATGGTTTTTCGTTGTGCTACATCAGAATTGTTTATCGATGAGTCAAGCTCTTATGATGACATCTTTCAGAATCTGTAGATGTCAGTTGTGATCCTGTTCATCTGAGCAGATCCTGTGTATATGGAGGACTTGTCCATAGGGGATGGCTTCTTTAACATGTTCAGGCTGGAAGCTGGAGAAATGGAGCATTGTGAGGTTATCTGTGGGCTTGCAGTACAGTTATGCAATTTTTCAACTCACCTGCTTCATCCTGGACTACAATGTCTTCACCAAGACACATGTAATAGCCATGGGGACCAAATCTGCACCTCAATATGCCAACATCTTCATGCACAGGTTCAAATAAGATCTCTTCACCGCACAGGACCTTCAACCGATGCTATACACTAGATACATCAATGATATTTTCTCCCTCTGGACTCACAGTGAACATTCACTGAAACAACTACATGATGACATCAATAAGTTCTACCTCGCAATCAGACTCACCACAAACTACTCTCCGGAATCGGTTGCATTCTTGGACGTACACATCTCCATTGAGGATGGTCACCTCAGCACTTCACTATACTGCAAATCCACAGATAACCTTATGATGTTCCATTTCTCCAGCTTCCATGTTAAACACATTAAGGAAGCCATCCCCTACGGATAAGCTCTCCACATACTCTGGATCTGCTGAGATGAAGAGGATCACAACAGATAACTCTAGACGCTGAAAGACGCCTTCGTAATAGGATATGGTACTTGATTCATCGATAAACAGTTCCGACGCGCCACAGTGAAAAACCACACTGACCTCCTCAAAAGATGGACACGGCAGACAGAATACCCTTCATCGCCCACTATTTCCCTGGAGCCAAGAAGCTACAACATCTTGTCCAGAGCCTTCAATGTGTCATTGATAAAGATGAACATCTCACCAAGACCATCCCCACACCCCTGCTTGTTTCAAACAACCACACAACTCAAACAGAATATTGTTCGCAGCAAACTACCCAGCCTTCAAGAGAGCAGTGACTATGACACCACATAACCTTGCTGCAGCAACCTCTGCAAGATGTGCCAGATCATTGACATGGATGCCATCATCTCACATGAGAACACCATCCACCATCACAGTAATACTCTTGCGACTTGGCCAACGTTATCTACCTGATATGCTGCAGGAAAGGATGTCCCGAGCATGGTACATTGGGGAGACCATGACACTATAACGATGGATGAATGAACACCGCTCGACAATCACCAGACAAGAGTGTTCTGTCCCTGTCAGGGAACACTTCAGTGGTCATGGGCATTTGACATCTGATCTTCGGGTAAATGTTCTCCAAGACAGCTTTCACGACACACGACAGAATTCAGAGTTGCTGAGCAGAGACCGATAGCCAAGTTCTGCACACATGAGGACGGCCTCAACCAGGATCTTGGGTTCATGTCACAGTGTCTGTAATCCCTACGACTCTCCTGGATTTGCAAAATTTCACTAACTATCCTGTCTGGAGACGAATACGCCTCTTTAACGTATGCTTAACACTCTTTCCACTCAGTTTGTCTGTATCTTTTTAAAGTTTGATTATCTGTAAATATTTGCATTCCAACCATTATTCTACAAATTGAGTTTGTATCTTTAGATGCCCTGCTTGTGAATAGAACTCTCATTCACCTGATGAAGGGGCAGCGCTCTGAAAGCCAGTGGTTTTTGCTACCAAATAAACCTGCTGGGCTCTAACCTGGTGTTGTGAGACTTCTGACTGTGTTTACCCCAGTCCAACGCCAGCATCTTCACGTCTTGTGTACCTACACCACGTGGACAGCTCATCATCACTACATAAGAATTACATGTAGGTAATGAATATGGCCTTATGTATGACACCCATGTCTCATGAATGGATAGAAAAATATCCTTGGGATGGGGAGACATGGTGATGATTACCCACCTGTTTCTCTGATCTTGGTTCTGGTAACATACACAGATTAGGTTCTCCACCTAACGGTTAAATTTTCCTGTCTGTTTGCTGAGTAACTTCCTCCTCAGTTTTTAATTTTTTTTCATGCAGTATTGTTATCGCTGTCTCAGTCAGAATTTATTGGCCATTTCCAATTGCTTTTGAGAAGATGATGCTGAGCTGCTGCCTTGAACTGTTGCAGTCCATGCAATGTAGGTACATCGCATGGAGGGAGTTTCAGGATTATGACCCAGTTATTCCTCCCCCATCCCATATATCTTCTGGTTGCATAGAGGAATGTGAAGAAAATTGTGTTTTTAAAAAAAAAAGTATGTCTATAAGCATTAGTAAAGAAACTAGAAAAGTTCATGATTTGCGAATAATGCTATCATAGCTATATTTGTAACTTTTAATATGGCTCTATATAAAGACATTACTATTTCTAGCCAGATTAATGGTAATTATCTAATCATCTGCAATCATGGCATGAGACTCCATTGTGTGGTATTTTGTTTGTCATTAGTACTTGAGCTGGCATTTCATCTGAAAGATGGCACTCTGTGCAGCATTCCCTCCTGCAATCTACTATATTAAGTTGTTTTGTTGGAGCAGAGAAGACTGAGGAGTGATCTGATTGAGGTGTACAAGATTGAGAGACGTGGACAGAGTGGATAAGGAACAGGTGTTCCCCTTAGTTGAATGGTTGGTCATGAAAGGACACAGATTCAAGGTGAGGGGCAGGAAGTTTTGGGAGATGTGAGGAAAAAACTTTACCGAGAGGGTAGTAGCGGTCTGGAATGTGCTGCCTGGGAGGGTGGTGGAGGCAGGATACCTCACATCCTCTACAAGTATTTGGATGAGCATTTGCCATGTCAAAACATTCAGGGCTATGGCCCAAGTGCTGGCAGATGAGGTTAGGTAGGAGTTCAGGTGTTCCTAATGTCAGTGCACGCACAGTGGGCTGAAGGGCCTCTTCTGTGCTGAGTGATTCTATTGAGAGAAGCTTAAAGTTTCATCCCACTATTTGGCTCTGCATTATTAGTGTTCCAATGTAATTTGCCTCTTCTGAAATGGTTTTTTTTCAGCTATCTGATGTCAAGGACACTTTTCCCATTGTTTTTGTATTTAGCTCTCCCAGGTTAAGGCATACTTGAATTTTATATTACATTTTGCCATGTCTTTGACGAATGTCTCAAAGTAATTTCTGTCAATGATTTTTGTAGGCAGATGGACTGGAGTAACCAATTTATGCAGACACTCTCATGTTCTATTGATGAATTTTGATGGCGTTACACTGGGTAGAACACACTGACAGCTTCCTTCTCTCCTTTCCCAATGTTAAGATGGCTTTATGGCTGTATAGTTAAATGTTTGGAACAGGGAGATGGGGTCTTGTGTTAACTTCATCTCAGTACCATAATCCTGGGATTTGTTTCTGAAGCTGATGAACCATCGTGCAAGCACGATCACCACAAAGGCTACAGTGGGTCAGAGGAAAGGTTCAGCATTCATGGATGGGCAAATAAATAGGCTTTGCCAATGCACACTTCCAAAACATTTTTAAAAGTAAGTCACCCTTGCTATGCAATGCTGCAGTCCTGCAACATTCTCCTTAAATACACAATTGAGAGGCCAAAATGCATCCAATGAAGTTAACTTATAGTTGAAAACAGTGATTATGTTCTAGAGGTCATTCTGTTTTACCATTTGATATGCTTAACAAATTGGAGTAAAACTAATTTGAGTTCTGTTGTCAGTAGCAAGCAGGAGGGAAAAAGTTATTTCACTGGTTTGCTCAGCTGATTATCTGATTGGGCCAGAAGTGAGTGAAATCAACTTTGTAAATGGAGTTTATTATTGGTTGTTACAGAATTTGATTCAATAATGCAGGAGAAGTGAAGTGGAAATTATTGAAACTGAACTAGGTTTCCCATTTGTTCATGTTTTATTTCAGTTTAACACTCAGTCTCAGGTTTTAAAAGCTGCTGAAATGTTAAATATTTTATTCTATTGGTATTTTAAAAATTGCTGGAAGGGCCAGAATTTATTGTCCATCCTTATTGTCCGAAAGAAGTCTGTGGTGACGCTGCTTCCACGCTGCTACGGGAAGGATTTGCAGAGACGAAGGAGGAAGAGGTAACGTCGTTCCAAATCATCAACGGCCAAATGTTAGTGAGGTGGACTTTGCAGGTTCAACAAGGCTGAGTTTGCTGTTATCTTTTCTAGTGCCAACGCCAAGTTTCCTATCTGAACATAAGAACGTAAGAAGTAGGAGCAGGAGTAGGCCATTTAGCCTCTTGAGCCTGCCCCGCCATTCAATAAGACCATGGCTGATCTGCAGCGGCTCAGTACCATTTTCCTGCTTTCTCCCCGTAACTCTTGATTCCCTTGTCAATCAAAAACGTATTCACTTTTGACTTAAATATATTCAGCGAGGAAGCCTCCACCACTTCAACAGGCAGAGAATGCCAAAGATTCATCACCCTTTGTGTGAAGAAACTCCTCCTCAACTCTGTTCTGAACCGCCCCCCTCTTAATTTTGAGGCTGTACGCTCTAGTCCTGCTGTCTTTGCTAAGCAGGAAGAGTCTCTCAACTTCTACCCTATCCATCCCCTTCATTATCTTATACGTCTCTAAAAGATCCCCTCTCAGCCTTCTGAATTCCAAATAGTACAAACCTAACCTATTCGGTCTCTCCTCATAATCCAGCGTCCTCATCTCCGGTATCAGCCTAGTGAACCTTCTCTGCACCCCCTTCAAGGCCAATATATCCTTCCTCGAATGCGGCGACCAAAACTGCACACAGTACTCCAGCTGCGGCCTCACCAGTATCCTATACAGCTGCAATAGAACCTCCCTGCTTTTATATTCTATCCCCCTCGCTATAAAGGCCAACATTGCATTTGCCTTCTTGATCACCTGCTGCACCTGCAGACTGTGTTTTTGCAATTCATGCACAAGGACCCACAGGTCCCTCTGCACCGTCGCATGCTGCAGCTTTTCGCCATTTAAACAGTAATCCTTCCTACCGTTATTCGTACCAAAGTGGATAACCTCACACTTGCTAACATTATACTCCATCTGGTTTTGTTCTTTTTTGAATTCTTTTCAGTGGGTTGCTATAGCTAGTGGCTGTCTTAACAATTTTAGAGAGAATTTAAAAGTTTATCGCATTGCCTTCAGGTGATAGATTTTCCTCCTTAAAGGACATCAATTTCGTGACATAGATGTGGATAAGCCAACAAGAGATGGGGCCACATTGGACTTGGTACTGGTAATGAACTGGGCCAAGTGTTAGATTTGTTTTGTAGGTGAGCATTTTGGAGATAGTGACCACAATTCGGTGTTTTTCGTTATTGCATTGGAGAGGGATAGGGTCACAAGCATGGCAAGGTTTATAATTGGGGGAGGGGTAATTAATTATGATGCAATTAGGCAAGAATTAAGGAGCATAAGATGGGAACAGAAACTGTTAGTTAAAGACACAAATGAAAAGTGGGACTTCTTCAAGGAACAAATACTGCGTGTCCTTGATAGGTATGTCCCTGGCAGGCAGGGCGAAAATGGCCGATTGGGAGGACTGTGGCTCACAAAGGAGGTTAAATTTCTTGTCGAGAGGAAAGAGGAAGCGTATGTAAGGATGAGAAAACAAAGTTCAGTTGGGACACTTGAGGGCTACGAGGTAGCTAGGAATGAATTTTAAAAAAAAGGCTTAGGAGAGCTAGGAGGAGACATGAGAAGTCCTAAGCAGGTCGGATAAAAGAAAACCCCAAGGTTTTTTACTGTTACGTGAGAAATAAAAGAATGACCAGAGTGAGGTCAGGCAGTCAAGGATAGTAGTTGGAACTTGTGCACGGAGTCAGAAGAGATAGGGTGAGGCATTGAATGAATATTCAGTGTTCGTTAAGGAGAGGGGCCATGTTTTTGAGGATGTGTATGTGACACAGGCTGATAAGATGGAGGAGTTAGATGTTCTAAGGGAAGATGTATTAGCAATTTTGAAAAACCCCGGGTGGGTAAGTCCTCTGGCCCAGATGGGATACACACCCTAGGATACTTTGGGATGCAAGGGATGAGATTGCGGAGCCTTTAGCTTTGACCTTTGGGTCCTCACTGTCGATGGGAATTGTGCCAGAAGATTGGCGAATATTGTCCTCCTCTTCAAGAAAGGAAATAAGAATGACCCTGTTAATTATAGGCCAGTTAGTCTTACTTCGGTGACGTAGGTTAATGGAAAGGATCTTGAGAGATAGGATTTATGACCATTGGGAAAGATGTTGCTTAATCCAGGATAGTCAGCAAGATTTCAGGAGAGATAAGTCCTGTCTCTCAAATTTGATTGAATTATTTGAGGAGGTAACGAAGTGTGTAGACGAAAGTAGAGCAGTTGATGTCGTATACATGGATTTTAGTAAGGTGTTTGATAGAAGAAAGTAAGGAGGTATGGATAGAAGGAAATTTGGCTATTTGGATATTTGGATA
This sequence comes from Sphyrna mokarran, assembly GCA_024679065.1. NCBI lineage: Eukaryota > Metazoa > Chordata > Chondrichthyes > Carcharhiniformes > Carcharhinidae > Sphyrna > Sphyrna mokarran. Next base: position 108,253,770 of record JAGIQG010000010.1, read on the forward strand.
TGTGACTGGCTATCTCACAGAATGTACAGATGCCGGCGTTGGATTGGGGTGGTAAGAACTCAGTAAGAATTTAGCAACACCAATTTATAATCCAACCGATTTATTTGATAGTAAAAAAGCGAGCTTTCGACTCCTGTGTCTTCCTCAGGCAAATGCCACAGAAGACAGAGGGTGGTGGTGGAGGGAAAATTTTCAGACTGGAAATCAGTTACCAGTGATGTACCACAGGGATCAGCGCTGGGTCCTCTGCTATTTGTGATTTTTGTCAATGACTTGGAAGAGAGGGCTGAAGTATGGGTGAGTAAATTTGCTGTTGACACCAAGATTGGTGGAGTAGTGAATGACATGGAGGGCTCTTGCAGGCTGCAAAGAGACATTGATAGGATGCAGAGCTGGGCAGGGAAGTGGCAGATAAAGTTTAATCCTGAAAAGCACGAGGTGATTCATTTTGGTGGGACAAATTTGAATGTGGATTACAGGCTCAACAACAGGGTTCTGAGAAATGCAGAGGAACAGGGAGATCTTGGGGTTCATACCCACAGATCTCTGAAGATTGCTACTCAAGTGGATAGAGCCGTGAAGAAGGCTTAGTGTGTTACTGTTTATTAACATAAGGTTTGAGTTTAAGAGCCATGAGGTTATGCTGCAACTATACCGGACATTGGTGAGACCATATTTGGATTGTGTTTAGTTCTGGTCACCTCACTATAAGAAGGATGTGGAAGATTAGAGAGAGTGCAGAAGGGATTTACCAGGATGCTGCCTGGTTTGAATGCTAGGTGTTATGAGGAAAGGTCAAGGGAGCTGGGGCTTTTCTCTTTAGAGCAGAGAAGGATGAGAGGTGACTTAATAGAAGTTTATAAGATGATGAGGGGGGATAAGTATATTCTTAGAGAGCAGTTGAGGTGTGGAATGCACTGCCTGCTGTGATAGTGGAGTCAGTCACTTCAGGAACTTTCAAGCGGTCATTAGATAGGCACATGGAGCACACAAGAATGATCTTGGGTTTGGACGTAGCTCGGCACAACATCAAGAGCCGAAGGGCCTGCACTGTGCTTTACTATTCTATGTTCTATTAGTGAACCAATGGGTTTTTGCAACAATCAATAATTTCATGGCATCCTTGCTGACATTAGCGTTCAATTCCAGATTTTTAAAATTAATTATTTTAATTAGTTGAATTTAAATCCCATCAGTTTCTGTGATAGGATTTGAACATCTGTCCCCAATCTTTAACTTGGGTCTCCAGATTATTTGCCCAGTAGTCCATTATTACACTACACCATGGTTTCTCTAGTCTCTCTTGAGGTTGTAGCAGCATACTATTTTTGTTTAATCCATTCCATCCTATGAAATAATTCATAAATGATGAAAAGTTAGTAAAGATCCAGGTACATGAACTATGAAAATGTCAGAAACAAGTCTAGAAAATAATCACAAAGGCTGATGGAATGCTGGTTTTTAGAGGATTAGGACACAAAGGGATCAAACCTCTGCTTCAGATACACAAAGCCTTGGTTAAGCCATACCTGAAGCACTGGAAGAAATTCTTTTGCTGCATTTTTAAGAGTATATATTGAACTTGGAGAGTGTGTGTCATAGATTTACCAGAATCCAAAGTTTGAATTGCAAGGAGAGATTATGCAGATTACATCGTGAAGGATTTTACTAGACTGTAGAAAATTAAGATGATTCGCTGTACCTACATATTAACTTTGCGATTTGGTGTACAAGGCCTTGGCTATCCTTTTGCTTCCACTTTCCATCCTGCTTGTAGCTTGTCTTTCAACCAAACTGGGATATATTACACTTTGTCACCATATCTAACATCATTGATGTTGATTGTAAATAGTTGAGAGCCCAGCACTGCCCTAATTGTACTGTGCGAATGCCGTTTGCCATCCTTAACATGACTCATTTACCCTGACTCTGTTTCCTGTTAACCAGTCCTCTTCCAAACAAATAAGTTCTTATGTGGAACGTAGGCAAGGTAATTTATTATATGGCACCATAACAAATACTTTGTAGAAATCTAAATACACTGCATTTACTGGTTCCCCTTTGTCCACCTTGCTTTTGAACATCCAATTGTCAAACAAACTTTCTCTTTCACAGAATCAAATTTACTTTGCTAGATTGTTTTATGACTTTCCTGCTGATGCTACATCAGTAATGCATTATAGCTTGTTCTTAATGATAGTTGTTGAGTTATTTGGCCTATACTTTCCAGTTTCCCATCTCCCTCCTTTTTTGAACAGAAATATTACAGTTGTGATTTGTCAATCTGCTGGGACTTTATCAGAACCTGGAAATTTTGGCAACAGCTCTTGTCTGGCACCTTATCAAATGCCTTCTGAAAATCCAAATCTAGAGTCATAGAAAGGAGGTCGTATGGTTTCTCTTTATCTCTCATACCACTCATGCCCTCCAAAAATTCAGATTTGTCAGACATGATTTCCCTTTCATAAAAAACTTGACTATCTAATCATATGTTCCAAGTGTTGTTATCCTTAATAAAAGGGTCTGCATTTCCACGACTATAGTACAGTTGCCAGCCAACTGGCTTGCCGTTGTCTCTTTTCTCTCCCCTTCTTTGAACAGTGGAATTACGTTTGCTATCTTCTAATCCATGGGGACTATTCTAAAATCTAGGGAATTCTGGAAGTTTATCTCCCTTGGTTATCTATGGGTCACGGTACGATGAATGTTGTTGCAACATGGTTCAGTGTGTGTGTCGGGTTAGAGGTGGAGCCTATTATGGTGAGCTAGTATTGCAGTGTGTTATGTGTGATAGGTAACAACTGTGATTTGGTGTCTTGATGCTTTCAAGTTGGTTATCCTTAAAATAGGTTTTTCCAAATTAAATATTTATCATGTCACAAGTAGGCTTCCATTAACACTACAATGAAGTTACTGTAGAAATTGCCACAATCCAACACCTGTTCGGGTACATTGAGGGAGAATTTAGCATGGCTAGTGCACCTAACCACGTCTTTCGAACTGTGGGAGAAAACCGGAGCACCAAATGATTACAGTCCTGACCCTGCCTTCAGTTTGCAGTGTAATACGGAATGAGATTTTAAATTTACAATTCTCAAACATCTTGAATTTCAGTTGAAAAGCTCTGCCGGTACAAAGATTAAACTAGAGATGAGTGTTTTTCTCCAAAATAATTATAGAGAAAGCCATGTTTGCTACCCTCATTATTTCAGTGTGAAAGAACCATTTCCAGATGATTTATACAGCAGTCGCACGCCCACATCTTGTGCTGTGATAAATGTTGGTAGGATGTTCGAGAATAAAAGGGAATCTTGGAGCATTGGCTTCCCCAGAAAGCTGAACTGTTCTGTGTCAGCAGAATGATCCTGGTTATTCCCCTCCAAGCTTTCTTCAGAGTTTTGGTTAGTAAATTATTAGAGTCAATGTCATAAATTGCAGGATTTGTTTTTTAAAAAAATTGCATGCAATGTATTGTGATAGAATAGTAATAGATGATTTGCGAGAGGAAAGCTTTAGCTTTATTTGAAATGATGGTTTGTCTGTGCGCTTGTTTGTATGCGTGTGTGCATCTTTGCATGTGTCTGTGTGCGTGCCCATCTCTCTCTCCCTGTGTCATAGCTCTGCTATGAGTGCGTGAATTGATCTCTGAGAAGATTTATTAAATATAAATTTTCCTCTTCCCAAGCCAAAAAAACCTTTTTCTTTGGTGTTTTGGATTTTCACAAATTTTGTTTCAGTATTTGCCCACCTTCCTGAAGAATGAAAAGCATTGTCGCAAATTCTCAATCCCTTGAGGTTAGAATGCTTTGGGAGTCATGGAAAAATGGCACTGCAGCAACCTGGCAAACAATCCTGAGATGTTGGTGCAATAAAGCATTTAGATTACGTCCTGTCTTTCCTATCCTAATCCCCACTCATTCTGTTTCTGAGGATATTTGGTTGGGTTTTAGCAGAAAATAGAATCTTGCACGTGCCAAAATGCTAGCAGCATCCAGACTCAAACATTTGCTCCGTTCTCTCTCCATAGATGCTGAGATTTTCCAACATTTTACGCTTTTATTTCAGATTCTAGCATCCAGAGTAATTTGCTATTATTTTGGATTTTTTTCAATTATTTGAAGGAATGAAGAACATTTTGATGCTTGTCTCTTTATCCTGGTGCAATTGAATTTGTGGCTTAAGGCATGTTCTTGTTCTTTTGGTAGTCCAAAACTCCAAGGCTTGCTTGTAGTAAGAGGACCTCTTCTGGCCACACTGCAGTCCAACTGTGGTAGAACAACTGAACATGATAACAGGTTTCATTCAGCAGATCAAAGTCAAAAGATATTCTTACTCACTGCCTGACACCTTTGGGAGTACACACTTAAAGTCTTTTATCACTGAAATCCCCTTACCTTTCACTTGCAGAATTTGAAATTTGCACAAATGATTTAGTCCTGAAGAAATACAATAATTTGCCAATGATTGATGTTGCCTCTCTTGCTATGGCTGAATCAGCTCTTATAGAAATTACAGGCGAAGAAAAGATAGAGAGAAGCTATTACAGAAATCTAATCGAATCATTTATCAATCATTTACTGTCTGTCAGTCTGATGACTGTAGGAAGAAGTTAGTACTGATCGTCTTAAATGTTCCTTGAGACTAATGAGTCAATGAAAGTAGAAACTCTCGAAAGAGCATTTGGGCTTTTACTCATTAGAGCTGCCACTTACTGCAGTCTCTGAGCTATTTATTCCTATGGTAACATCATTATGGCAAAACGTTTAGTTGTACACTGTAATGTCTCACCAGATGATTTCTATTGTTATTTCCATAATGTTCTTCAGTGTTTGCGTGTTAACCTTCCCACCAGCACGAACTATAGTGTTGTTGAAAAGGTTACATCCTATACCTCTGTTGTGAATGGATTTAATTTTTAGTTGTGTGGATGATAAATGCTGGAGATTTTGTAAAATGGAATTTTTTTGTTAATTTTGAAGGGGACATTATGATACACGCAAGGATTTACTAGCAGTCGAGATTATTCATGTGTCCCATTCCAAGTTTTTTTCCCCTTTCCAACCTTAATCGCTTTTTCACCTTGACCTGAAAGTATTTACACCATTACATTTTTATTGATGGCAGGCAACAGCTGGCATCTTCTGGAAGCATTCATTCTTTTGTGAGCCAGAACAATTTGGACAGATTATTTAATTGCAAAGCAAATTCCAGGGAAGCTCAATGATGTCCTTACTTTGTCTAATAAATTTTGATTTGATTTTATTATTGTCACATGTATTAGTATACAATGAAAAGTATTGTTCTTTGTGTGCTACGCAGACATGGCGTATTGTTCATAGAGTACAAAGGAGAGAAGGAAAGGATAGGATGCAGAATATAGTATTACAGTCATAGCTTGGGCATTAGATCAACATTAATATGTCAGAAACTTAGAAACTAGAAGCAGGAATAGACCATTCAGCCCTTCAAGCCTGCTCCATCATTCATCTTGATCATGCTGATCAGCGAATTCAATATCCCGATTTCCCCTTCCTCCCTTATCCCTTGATCCCTTTAGCCCTAAGAACTATAGAAATATAAATAGTTCCATTCAAAAGTTTGATGGGAACAAAGAACAATACAACACTTTGGGGCTTTGGCCTTCCAAACCAGTGCTGCTTATTGGTCCAATTAGACCATTCTTTTGTATCCCTCCATTCCCAGTCTGCTCATGTGACTACCTGGGTAAGTCTTAAACAGTCCCAGCATATGTGCCTTCACCACTCTACTTGGCAGTGCATTCCAGGCCCCCATCACCCTCCCATGTAAAATACATCCCTCTGATATGACTTAAACCTCGCCCCCCTCACTTTGAAACAGTGACCCCCATGTTTGTCACCTTCGACCGGGGAAAAGCTTCCCACTGTTCACTCTATCTATACCCTTCATAATTTTATACACCTCTACTAAGTTTCCCCTCATTCTCTGTCTTTCCAGGGAGAACAACCTCAGTTTGCCCAATCTCTCCTCATAGCTAAGACACTCTATACCAGGCAACATTCTCGTAAACCTTCTCTGCACTCTCTCCAAAGAGTTCACAGATTCTTGAAGGTGGCAGCACAGGTGGAGAAGGTGGTGAAGAAGGCATATGGCATGCTTGCCTTTACAGGACGGGGTATAGAGTATAAAAATTGGTGTCTGACGTTACAGCTGTATAGAACGTTGGTTAGGCCACATTTGGAGTACTGCGTCCAGTTCTGATCACCGCACTGCCAGAAGGACATGGAAGCTTTGGAGAGAGTGCAGAGAAGGTTTACGAGAATGTTGCCTGGTATAGAGTGTCTTAGCTATGAGGAGAGATTGGGCAAACTGAGGTTGTTCTCCCTGGAAAGACAGAGAATGAGGGGAAACTTAGTAGAGGTGTATAAAATTATGAAGGGTATAGATAGAGTGAACAGTGGGAAGCTTTTCCCTGGTCGAAGGTGACAAACATGGGGGTCACTGTTTCAAAGTGAGGGGGGCGAGGTTTAAGTCATCTCAGAGGGATGTATTTTACATGGGATTTTACCTGTATTTTACAGGTCCCTATGTGTTTATACTCCTGATGGTTCTGCCATTTATTGCATAGCTCCCCCTTACATTAGTTCTACCAAAATGCATTACTTTGCATTTATCTGGATTAAATTCCATCTGCCATTTCTTCCCCCAATTTTCCAGCCTATCTGTATCCTGCTGTATTCTCTGACAATGTTTGTTGCTATCTGCAAACTCAGCCATCTTTGTGTCTTCTACAAACTTACTGATCACACCAGTTACACGTTCTTCCAAATCGTTTATATATATATATATATCACAAATAGCAGAGGTCCAGTAAGAGCCCTGCGGAACATCACTGGTCACAGACCTCTAGTCGGAAAAAGATCCTTCCACCGCTACCCTCTGTCTCCTGTGTCCAAGCCAGTTCTCTACCCATTTAGCCACTTCTCCTTTTATCCCATGAGATTTAATTTTTTGCACCAACCTCCCCATGAGGGAATGGGAAAGAAGCTGTGCTTGAGTCAGTAAGTACATGATCTCAGACTGTTGTCTTTTTCCCTACAGAAGAAGGCGGAAGAGAGTATGTCCAGAGTCCTTGATTATGCTAGCTGCTTTCCTGAGGCAGCAAAATGTGTAGATGGAGTCAGTGGGTGGGAGGCTGGTTTGCAAGTTGGATTGGGCTTCATTCACTACCTTTCGTAGTTTTGGTCAGAACAGGAGCTATACTAAGCTGTGATACAACCGGAAAAAATGCTTTCAATGGTGCGTCTGTAAAAATTGGTAATAAATAAACAATGATCCCCAGGAATTAACGGTTTCCACCCAGGGATGTTAAAGGAAGTCCAGAAATGTGCAGGCGAGGTGGATTGGCTGTGCTACGTTGCCTTTGGTGTCCAAAGATCTGCAAGCTCAACTTGAGAGCAGCTTCTTCCCTTCCTTCAGACTTTAGAATGGTTCTATCATTATATTCTATAATTTTGTCTTATAAAAAGCATTTAGACAGTTACATGGTAAGATGAGTATAGAGGGATATGGACCAAATGTGGGCAGCTGTGACTAGCTTGGGGATTTTAAAAAATAGGCAACATGGACTAGTTGGGCTAAAGGACCTGTTTATGTTGTAAACCTCCACGACTGTTATCGTAAATTAATCTTTCCCATCAGCCTATCTATAATTGAGGATAGGATAACTGGAGAGCTCAGAAGTTTTCAGTTCACCAGACAGCCAGCATAGATTCATGTCAGGTAGGTCACGCCAGACAAACGTCATTGAATTTTTTGAAGAGGTGACTGAGGTTGATAGGGGAATGTCCGTAGATGTTAGTTATATGGACTTTAAATCTAAGTTTATTTATTTGTGCCTCAAGTAGGCTTACATTAACACTGCAGTGAAGTTACTGAGAAATCCACTTGTTGCCGCACTCCACTGCCTATTTGGGTTCACTGAGGGAGAATTTAGCATAGCCAATGTAGCTAACCAACATATCTTTCATACTGTGGAAGGAATCAGAGTGCACGGAGGAAACCCATGCAGACATGGGGAGAATGTGCAGAATCTGCACAGACAGTGACCCAAGCTGGGAATCTAACTGTGTCCCAAATCATAGATCATACCCCACAGTGCAAAAGGAGATCATTTGGTCCATTGTGTTTGCACTGACCACAATCCCACCCAGACGCTACTTCCATATCCCTACATATTTACTTACTAATTCCTCTAACCTACACATTTCATGATACTAAGGGGCAATTTTAGCATGGCCAATTAACCTAACCCACAAATCTTTGGGCTCTGGGAGGAAACCGAGCACCTGGAGGAAACCCATGCAGACGCAAAGAGAATGTGCAGACTCCACACAGACTGTGACCCAAGCTGGGAATCGAATTTGGGTCCTTGATGCTATAAGGCAGTAGTGCTAACCACAGTGTTACTCATACAGAAGGCCTTTGATAAAGTGCCACATAAAAGGCTGCTAACGAAGGTAGAGGCCCACAGAATTGAGGGCAAATTGCTGATTGAATGGGAAGTTGGTTGAGTGTGAGGAAACAAAGTAGGGATAATGGACAGGTATTCAAATTTGCAGAATATGGCAGGTGTCCCAAAAGAATTTGAGTTTGGGCCTCAAGAAATCACTATTTATTAACAACTTGGATAATGGCATAGTGATCAGCACTGCTACCTCCGCACCAGGGACCCAGGTTTGATTCCCAGCTTGGATCACTGTCTGTGTAGCGTTTGCATGTTCTCCCCATGTCTGCGTGGTTTTGCTCTGGCTTTCTCCCACAGTCTAAAAGACAAGCTGGTGAGATGCATTGGTCGTGCTAATTTCTCCCTCCGTGTACCTGAAAAGATGTCAGAGTGTAGCGACTAGGGGATTTTCAGAGTAATGTCATTGCAGTGTTAATGTAAGCCTACTTGCGACACTAATAAATAAGCTTTGAAAGTCATAATTTTGTATCATCTGCAAATGTAAATATATGTGCCAGTAGACAATAGCAGAAAATTACAAAGGGATAGTGATAGACTTGGTGAAATGCACAACTGTGGCAGATGGATTTCAATCTAAACAAGTGAGATTATTCATTTTGAACCAAAAAAGGGCAGAGCAGAGTACTTTCCAGATAGTATGAAGTTAAATACAGGAAATATCCAAAGAGACATTGGGCGTTCAGGTGCATAAATCTTTAAAATGCCGCATACAGGTGTGGAAAATAATTGCTATGGTTAATGGAATGCTGGCCTTTTATATCTCGAGGACTGGAATGTAAGGATGCAGAAGTTCTGCTGCAGCAACACAAAACCCAGCTTAGAACCCACATGGAATCACTGTGCAGAGATCTGGGCACCACACCTTAGGAAGGATCTATTGGTCTTGGAGGGAATGCAGCGTCGGTTGAAATGCATCGTACCTGGATTTCAGCAGTTTAGTTATGGGAGGTTATACAAGTTAGCCCTGTTTTCCTTAGAGCTTATAAGGTTAAGGGCTGATTTGAGCAAAGCTTCAAGATATTAATAGGAGAAGCCATGATAGATAAAGATGAACTATTTCCACTGGTTGGACATTCTAGAGCTAGGGAGCATAGAGTCGGAGCATAGAGTCAGACCATTTGGGAGAGATGTTAGGAAGCATTTCTACACAGTGGTAGAGATTTGGAACTATGTTCCACAAGTGGCAGTTGCTGCTGGAACTAATTTTAAATCTGAGATGGATAAATTTTTGTTACGCCGTGGTATGAAGTGATATAAGCCAAAAGTAAGGATATGGAATTAGACCACAGATCAGCCATGATGGACAGAATGGTTTCAAGGGGCTGAATGGCCTACTCTTGTTCCTATGTCCTGAATCATGTTTATGGCCATAGAGACAGGTTTACAACATGGAAACAGATCCTTCAGCCCAACTTGTCCATGTTGCCCCGTTTTTACCACTTGGTTAGACTGAATTCCCACATTTGGCCCATGTTGCTCTTTAGACGGTTACATGGGTAAGATGGGTAAATATATTTTTAAAAAAAATGGTACCCCTCTTCTACAACCTCTGCAGCTCATTCCAGATACCCTGAGTGAAAAAATTGTCCCTGTAGATTCTTTTGTGTCTCTCCCCTTTAAACCTATGCCCTCTAGTTTTAAACTCCCCTGCCTTTGGAAAAAGATATTGACTATCTAGAACATTACAGTGCAGATCAGGCCCTTCAGCCCTCGATGTTGCGCCGACTAATTAAGAAAAAGCAATGACCCTCTAAACCATTCCCTTTTCATCCATAAACCTATCCGCTGACCACTTAAACGCCACCAAACTTGGCGCATCTACAACTGCAGCAGGCAGGGCATTCCATACCCTTACCACCCTCTGGGTAAAGAACCTACCTCTGACATCCGTCCTATAACTACAACCCCTTAATTTAAAGCTATGTCCCCTCGTGCTAGCTTTCTCCATCCGAGGAAAAAGGCTATCACTGTCCACCCTATCTAAACCTCTGACCATCTTGTATATTTCAATAAGGTCTCCTCTTAGCCGCCTTCTTTCTAATGAAAACAACCTCAAATCCCTCAGCCTCTCCTCATAAGACCTTCCCTCCATACCAAGCAACATCTTGGTAAACCTTATCTGCACCCTCTCCAATGCCTCCACATCTTTCTTATAATGTGGGGACCAGAACTGTACACAATACTCCAAGTGCGACCGCACTAGAGTTTTGTACAGTTGCAACATGACGTTGCGGCTCCGAAATTCAATCCCCCTACCAATAAAAGCCAAGACTTATGCCCCTCATTATAGACCTCTATAAGATCACCCCTCAGCCTCCTACATTTCAGGAAAAAAAGTCCCAGTCTATCCAGTCTCTCCTTATGACTCAAACTGTCAGATTCTGGTAGCATCCTAGTAAATCATTTCCGCACTCTTTCTAGTTCAATAATATCCTTTCTATAATTGAAAGGATATTTCAATTATACCAGAACTGTACACAGTATTCTAAGTGTGGCCTTAGTAATGTCTTGTACAACTTCAACAAGACGTCCCACCCCCTGTATTCAATGTTCTGACCAATGAAACCAAGCATGCCGAATGCTGCCTTCACCAGCCTGTCTGCCTGTGATTCCACTTTGAAGGAGCTATGAACCTGTACTCTAAGATGTTTTTCTTCTATAAATCTCCTCGATGCCCAACCAGTAATGAATAAGTCCTGCATGATTCGATCTATCAAAATGCATCACCTCACATTTATCTAAATCAGCCTCTATCTGCCATTCATCAGTTCATTGGCCCAATTGATCAAGATCATGTTGCAATCCGAGATAACTTTCTTCACTGTCCACTATGCCACCAATCTTAGTGTCATCTGCAAACTTACTACCATGCCTCCTAAGTCCTCATCCAAATCACTAATATGGGTAACAAATAACAGTGGACCCAGCACTGATCCCTGAGGCATATCGCTGGTCATAAGCCTTCAATTTGAAAAACAACACACTACAACCACCTCCTTGCTTCTGTCATCAAGCCGATTGTATATCCAATTGGCTACTTTACCCTGGATCCCATGAGATGTAACCTTGCACAACAACAATGCACTGCTTTGCTTAGTCCATGTAGACAACATTGACCGCATTGCCCTCAAAAACTTGATTAGTGAGACATGATTTTCCGCTCTTAAAGCCAAGCTGACTGTCCCCAATCAGTCCTTGCTTCTCTAAATGCCTGCAGATCCTGTCTCAGAATATCTTCTAACAACTTACCCACTACAGACATTAGGCTCATTGGCCTGTAGTTCCCAGGCTATTCTCTGCAGTCCTTCTTAAACAACAACAAGGCACAACATTTGCTTCAATCTTCAGGCACCTCACCTGTGGTTATCGATGATTCAAATATCTCTGCTAGGGGATCCGCAATTTCCTCCCTAGCCTCCCACAACATCCTGTTTCTTGAAACAGTCAACATATTTAATCAGTTTTTTCTGCCATAGTAATGGTAAATGTAGCATTCAGCATACTAATCTAATGTGATAGCAGGCAATCTGTCAGCAGCTGCTGTTGCTGTCCAAGTTGGAGGCAGCTCTCTGTTGCATGGGACAAGAGGGTGTTGGTGTTAAAGCTGTTTAAATTCCGAATGTCAATTGTTTCCCCGTGAAAGCTGATGGATTGATGGTGAGTGACGTATAATAGTTCAGGAAATGCCTGCTCAAGGTTGCCTCTGAACTGTCTCCAGAATGGATTCCCACTGTCTGCGTCAGGCAGTGCCAGTGACACTAACATAATTCAAAGCTGACAGCAATAATAGCTTCATTTGTTTCAGGTCATAGGTCACAGTTTTCCTTTTTAGTCAACTCCTGGACAGGATTTTCAGACTTGTGAACAATCGAAGCAAATACTTCAATGTAATGTATTAAACCTGCTGTCTGGAATTTAAACCTATCTCTGGGCTTCTGTGTTTAAAAAAGAACAAAATAGGAACATAAGATATTTATTATATCACTGTTTGGAAAAAGAACTGTGATTTACTGGAAAATTGTCTCATTTCATGGGGCTGTAAGTAGAAAACTGGATAATCAAACTGTTCAGTAGATTTATCTGTAGTCCTGGAAAAGTGAAGTTCTGGTTAGTGAGGACGCACAGTAAGTACAAGGGTGGCACGGTAGCACAATGTTTAGTGCAACTGCCTCACAGCGTCAGAGACCCGGGTTCGATTTCTAGCTTGGGTCACTGTCTGTGTGGAATTTGAATGTTCTCCCTGTGTCTGTGTGGGTTTCCTTTGGGTGCTGTGTTTTCTCCCATAGTCTGAAAGATGCGCGAGTTAGGTGCACTGACCCAAACAGATGATGTACTGTGGCAATGAGGGGAATTTCACAGTAGCTTCATTACAGTTGAATGTAAGACTTACTTGTGACCAATAAACAAACTTTACATACTGTGTTGTAGTTGTATAGATCAGAATGCCTCAGCTATGCTGCACAATCTTGCCTTATAGAACATAGAACATTACAGTGCAGAACAGGCCCTTCAGCCTTTGATGTTGCACCGACCAATTAAGAAAAAGCAATGACCCTCTAACCTAAACCATTCCCTTTTCGTCCATAAACTTATCAACTAACCTCTTAAACGCCACCAAACTTGGCGCATCTACAACTGCCGCAGGCAGGGCATTCCACTCCCTAACCACCTTCTGGGTAAAGAACCTACCTCTGACATCCGTCCTATAACTACCACCCCTTAATTTAAAGCTATGTCCCCTCGTGCTAGCTTTCTCCATCCTAGGAAAAAGGCTATCACTGTCCACCCTATCTAAACCTCTAAGCATCTTATATGTTTCGATTAGGTCCCCTCTTAGCCGCCTCCTTTCTAACGAAAACAACCTCAAATCCCTCAGCCTCTCTTCATAAGACCTGCCCTCCATACCAGGCAACATCTGGTAAACCTCCTCTGTACCCTCTCCAATGCCTCCACATCTTTCTTATAATGCGGGGACCAGAACTGTACACAATACTCCAAGTGCAGCCGCACTAGAGTTTTGTACAGTTGCAACATGATGTTGCGGCTCCAAAATTCAATCCCCCGACCAATAAAAGCTAAGACTCCATATGCCATCTCAGCCAGGGTGGAGCTTACCAGGATATTACTCTGCCTCAGCACTTCTGGGGTGCCAGGATGGGAAAGAAACTCTGCTCCTATTGCGAAATGCGAATATTTGAACTTGTACTTAGAATGCATTCAATTCCAGAACGAACCTCTGCTACTGAGAAGCATTCAAGGAAGTCAGAGCTCCTCCACAGGGACAGTCATTTACAGCTATTTGTTTTGTGTGTTTCTTGGACTCCATTAAGTTGAAGGAATCTTGCTACTTAGAAATACCTACCATTGCAAAAACTGAGACAGTATCAAGTATCCCATTGAACACTCACAGGGACACAGATACAGAATAAGGCTCCTTCAAAACTGGACTCTGTAGTATCCTTTAGAGAAAGGACATAGTGACATTAGACATTGTTCAGAGAATGTTCAAATGGGTTGGATGGGATTATCTTGAGGGAAGGTTGGACCTTTATCCATTAAAAGAGTGAAACATACATTCTGAGGAGCTTTGACAGGATAAATGCTGAGAGAATATAGAGTATTAGAGGTTTACAGCCTGGAAACGGCCCTTCAGCCCAACTTGTCCATGCCACCCTTTTTTAAAACCCTCAAGTTAGTCCCAATTGCCCGCATTTGGCCCATATTCCTCTATACCTATTGTACGTATGTAATTATCTAAATGTTTTTTAAGAGACAAAATTGTATCTGCCTCTACTACTACCTCTGGCAGCTTGTTCCAGACACTCACCACCCTCTCTGGACACTTCTGCATCTTTCCCATCTCACCTTAAACCTATGTCTGCTAGTTTCAGACTCCTCTACCTTTGGGAAAAGATATTGACTATTTAGCTGATCTGTGCCCCTCATTATCTTATGGACCTCTATAGGATCAACCCTCAGCCTCCTACGCTCCAGAGGAAAAAGTCCCAGTCTATGCAGTCTCTCCTTATAACTCAATCCATCAAGTCCCAATAACATCCTAGTAAATCTTTTCTGCATCCTTTCCAATTTAATAACATCCTTTCTATAATAGGGTGACCACAATAGCACACAGTATGCCAAAAGTGGCCTTACCAATGTCTTATAAACTTCAGCAAGACATTCCAACTCTTGTATTCAACGTTCTGATCGATGAAACCAAGCATGCCGAATGCCGCCTTCACCACTCTGTCCACCTGTGACTCCACTTTCAAGGAGCTACAAACATATACTTCTAGATTTCTTTGTTCTGGTAACTCTCCCAACACCCTACCGTTAACTGAATAAATTCTGCCCTGGCTCAGTCTACCAAAATGCATTAGCTCGCGTTTGTCTAAATTAAACTCCATCTGCCATTCGTAGCCCATTGGCCCAATTGATCAATATGTCCCCTTGTGGGAGAGATTAGAATCAGATGACACAGTTTAAAGATAAAGGACCTCCCACTTAAGAATTGGGAATTGTTCTTTTGTCAGAGCATTGCTGCAGCAACCTAGTACTAGAATTCTGGAGTTCCTTTGGTCGCTTGCTTATGATAATGTGGAACTTTGCTATGCCTTTTGCTCATAGTCTATCCATTTTCACTGGACTACGAGTACTGTAGTATTGTGAAGCTGCACTTGTTGTACCTTGCCCATTGTTCACAACCTTTTCTGGACCAAATCTGATGATCAGTTTAAAATTTTTGAACTATTATGGTAAACAGATGAACTCATTTATTGGGGATGTTACAATCCAGGTTTACTAATGAGTATACTATCTCACGATCACCTTACATTATTATGAAGGGTATAGATAGGGTGAACAGTGGGAAGCTTCTTCCCAGGTCGGAGGTGATGATCACGGGCTCAAGGTGAGAGGGGCGAGGTTTAACTCAGATATCAGAGGGATGTTTTTTACACTGAGGGTGGTGGGGGCCTGGAATGCGCTGCCAAGCAGGGTAGTGGAGGCAGACATGCTTGGATTGCCTAAGACTTATCTGGATAGTCAAATGAGCAGACTGGGAATAGAGAGATATAAACGAATGGTCTAATTGGACCAATGAGCGGCACAGGCTTCGAGGGCCAAAGGGCCTATTTCCTGTGTTGTACTGTTCTTTGTTCTTACGTTTTGAAGAAAATGTTCATAAGTTTATGAATTTTGAAGCACCAAGGGGGAGCTACGTAACTCAGAGCCCAAGTTACTCAAAAGAGCTACATTTTCCTTTTTTCTTTGCTTTACTCTCGTTTCAAAAGACATTCTGAATTTCTCTTCCACAACTATTTATTTTGGGACACTTCATGCCTTTCAACTTGTAGGTTTAAAAAGAAATCCTTATCATCCCTGGTTAGAACATAGAACATTACAGCGCAGAACAGGCCCTTTGGCCTTCGATGTTGCACCAACCAATTAAGAAAAAGCAATGACCCTCTAACCTAAACCATTCCCATTTCCCATTGGAAATTATAATGTCCTACAGTACAGAAGGACCAATTTGGCCCATTGTGACTGTACTGAACACAATCCTATCCAGACGCTATTCTCGTAACCCCACTCTTTTTTACCCTGTTAATCCCCCTGATACTAGGGTCAATTTAGCATGGCTAATCAATCTAACCCTCTGAGCTGTGGACTGTGGGAGGAAATGCGAGTGCCTGGAGGAAACCCATAATGGAGAATGTGCAGATTCCATACAGACAGGGACCCGAGGCTGGAATTGAACCTGGGATCCTGGCTTTATGGGGTAACCATCTAACCACTGTGCCACTATGCCACCCCTATCAATATGTGATTGAGTGAGTCCAGCTGCCCCTCAAACTGATAAAAATTGAACTGGACACTGGTTGAATTCCCGACTTGGGTTGCTGTCTGCGGAGTCTGCACATTCACCCTGTGCCTGCATGGGTTTCCTTCCACAGTCCGAAAGGCATGCTAGTTAGATGCATTGGCTGTGCTAAATTCTTTCTTGCTGTACCTGAACAGATGCCAGAATGTGGCAACTAGGGGATTTTCACAGTAAGTCATTGCAGTGTTAATGTAAATCTACTTGTGACTAATAAATAGACTTTACTTTTTCCATGATCTCTGACTGATTTAAGTTAATGTTGTGACAGTGCTGCTAAAAATGTGTGGTCGAGAGGTTTGGATAAGTGTATGGAGATGTGCATTTAGATCCCAGATGGCTGCTGGGTGAATTTAAATTAGTTATTCTATCTGGAATAAAATGCAAGTTCATAATGAACCTTCTGGATTCTGATGAAAACTCATCTGGTTCAGTGTCCTTTAGGGAAGGAAATCTGCATTCCTTACCTGGCTGCATGTGAGTCCAGATCCACAGCAATGTTGTTGACTTTTAGCTGTCCTCTGAAATGGCCTAGCAAGCCCTTCTGTTGAAGATGGCTCCTCACAAAAGCAATTACAGATAGCAATAATTTGTCAACTCCACGTTCCATGGATGAATTAATAAAAGATGCTTGCAGCCTATGTGGTCATGCTAAACCTGCAGGAGGTCCCACATACAGATGCTGGACATTATTCGCTTCAGCTATACCCTCATTAAACTAACAGCTATACCCTCATTAAACTAACTAAACTGTTGGACAGTGATAGCCTTTTTCCTAGGATGGAGAAAGCTAGCACGAGGGGACACAGCTTTAAATTAAGGGGTATGAGTTATAGGACGGATATCAGAGGTAGGTTCTTTACTCAAAGAGTGATTAGGGAGTGGAATGCCCTGCCTGCAGCTGTTGTAGATGCGCCAAGTTTGGTGGCGTTTAAGAGGTTAATTGATAAGTATATGGAAGAGAAGGGAATGGTTTAGTTTGGAGGGGCATTGCTTTTTATTTTGGTCGGCACAACATCGAAGGCCGAAGGGCCTGTTCTATGCTGTAATGTTCTATGTTCTAAACTTTTCTAACGCTGAAGTGAATCGAACACAACTTGTAATATAGTGGGCTGAATGTTGAATTGGTGAGGTTAAGTCATATTTAATTTTAAGCCCCACTCTTAATGAAGTGCAGCTGAATCTAAATTCAGCACCGTAGTGATTCTTTGCACTCGGTATCATTTCATTCTTAATTATGACACGTACAGGTACTAATGTTAATTCATGCATCTGTTTAAAGTTGAATGTTGTTATTGTTGAACTGGCAATGGAAGACTTGAGTAATTGGTCCAGGAAACTGGTCCTATCAACATCTGAACAATTGAAGGTTCACCTTTTGAACATACTTGGTTCTTTTGACAAGTAGCTAAAGATTTGTTCCATTTACTGTTACTGAAAAATCACGTGGATATATAGAGATCTTGTGATGCTGAAAGAGGACATTCCAGATGTTTAGATTGCTGCAGTTATCTGTCAGTAGCTGGTTAGTGTGGAGGGATATAATGATTCAATTACTGTTTGTTTGGGACAATCCTGTTGGAATATCGTTCTGGCAGGTAGTCTGGATCTGGGTTTTTTTCCTCTCTGAGGAATATTTCTCCCACTTTCACTACTACTAATTTAGGTTATATTGGTTCAGCTTTCTCTTTGAAGGAGGAGCTCGGAATGGAAATTGATGTCCAGTCTCCCTTGCTGAGGCCAGAACATTTGCAGAAAGATTGCATTTTGCTCCTGTGGGTTGGTAATAATGAGTTTGAGTGCTCTGCTGGTCAATGCAAGTGGCATTTGGAATTATCTGGGGTGTATTTGTTACAAGTATTTATCTTTCATAGGATACATGTTGCTAGTGAAGCCAGCATCTATTACAAATCCCTAATGAAATAGTGTTAATTAGAAAAAAGCTTTGTTTCCATGGAGCAAAACTGAATCTTAACCATATTGATCTGTTTGGACAATTATATTCAGCAGACATAAGTGAATCATCCTCTGTCTACTTCCTTCAGCCTTTTTGTTGATGCTGGGGGTCAGAGGAATAATAATTGAACTTCATTCTTTCATTTGGAATAATTGTAATTCCTTCAACTGAAATGTTTTGAAATGTGCATGGTGTATCTGTGACTGCTTGCTACTGCACATCTATCTTGTTTTGGTGTTCACTTGCGTGCACGAGTACCATCTGCTGCTATGATCCAGGCCAGGGAACTCGCCCACTCATTGACACCTGTCTGAAAATAGGTTTGTGTTAGGACTGCTTGTTGATTCTACCCTGCTGCCACTCAAACATCTGCACCAACACCTGATTAGTCAATAGAAGGGTTGAAGGTTATTGGGGCAGACAGAAATGTGGAATTAAGGTCACAATCAGATCAGTTGTGATTTTGCTGAATAGTGGAGCAACTGAAAGCCCTGCAGATATTCATATTTCTTAGGATTTCTGGTCCACGTTATCAGAAAATGATAAAAGAATTGGAAGTATGCCAGTGCATATGGAACTGTAGCCAGCATCATCTACTTTGAGGTGCTTGTTTCGTATTAGAAAACTAATATCCAGAAACCTCAGAGAAGGTGGAAAAAATGGTTTACAAAGAAGATACCAGAACTGAGGAAATATAACCATCAAGAATAGGCCTGGGATCTCCAGAAGAGATGATTCAGGTGACCTTAGATTGGTGGTACAATGGATAGTGAAGAAGGTTATCTAAGGTTGCGACAGAACTTTGATCAATTGGGCCAGCGGACTGACAAATGGCAGATGGAGTTTAATTTAGGTAAATGTGAGATGATGCATTTTAGTATATCGAACCAGGGCAGGATTTACTCAGTTAATAATAGGTTGTTATCTTTTAAAAAGCATTTAGACAGTTAAATGGGTGTGATGGGTATAGAGGGATATGGGCCAAATACAGGCAATTGGAACTAGCTTAGGGGTGGCATTGACAAGTTGAGCCAAAGGGCCTGTTTCCATGCTGTAAAC
Organism: Sphyrna mokarran; assembly: GCA_024679065.1. NCBI lineage: Eukaryota > Metazoa > Chordata > Chondrichthyes > Carcharhiniformes > Carcharhinidae > Sphyrna > Sphyrna mokarran. The sequence goes on from JAGIQG010000010.1 coordinate 108,273,171, forward strand.
TCTGATGAGTCTATGATTCTATGACCTTATAGGGTCTTTAAAAAAAAGCGTTCAGTAGGAGAGACGTGGAAATGTTTTCACTTATGATACTGTCCTAAAACTGGGATCTTCATATAAAATCATAAGTGGATGCAAAGAGGAATTGAGTTGAAATTTCTTTAGGCAGATGGACAATTGACTTATTGAGAAATCATCATAATGGTAGATGACAAATTTATGAAGACAAATAAAAGTAATCATTCATTATGATCAACATTAAAAGTAAATTAAAATGAAGTATAAAATAATTGCACAAATATAATTTTCAGCACACTAATAAATAACATGATAATGTGGAGTGGTTGAGGTGAGGCGATGGTCTCATGGTATTGTCGCTTGACTATTAACCCAGAAACCCAGCTAATTTTTTGGGGGTTTGAATCCTGCCACAGCAGGAATTTGAATTCAATAAAAAAAAAATCTGGAATTAAGAATCTGTTGATGACCATGGCACCATTGTCGATTCTCGGTAAATCCCATCATGTTGACGAATGTCCTTTGGAGAAGGAAATCTGCCGTTCTTACCTGGTCTTGCCTACCTGTGACTCCACAGCCATAGCAATGTGATTGACTCTCAACTGTCCTCAGGAAGCTAGGGATGGGCAATAAATGCTGACCAGTAAGTGATGCCTATCTCTCATGAGTGAATAATTTAAAAAATTCAAGAGCTAAGACAAGCATACAAGTGCAACACAGTTACGTTGATAGGATGCAATAAGTAAAACTTGTGTGAAACCTAAACACTGGTATACACCAGTTAGGTTAAATGGTCTGTTTCAGAATGATAAATTTTATAATACAACTGAATTACTGTCTAGTGACATGAGCATGAGACATAGTCAACTCAAAATGAAATCAATCAAGGACTTTTCTCATGTGCTATAGGGATAGTAGATGGGCACCAGCTTGAATACTGTCTTGTGCATTAATGCCCTTGATGAGTACCAGATGAATGGACTTAGTCATTGGCTTGGATTTTATTCTAAGATTACTGCATTAATTCGAATAGATGGCTGAGTTGTCAAGGATCAATGTTAATCTTTGTAAACGGAATCATGAGGGAGAAAAAAACAACGCTTCTGCATCCAGTATGAGTTAGCTGTCCCACTGGTTTCATGTTGACTGGTTGATGTTATGCTCTGGATATAACAGCTTTTTAAAATAATATTTATCCCAAAATGGTGCCTTTCGAATCCCACAGAAATGAGAAGACAGGATTTGAGACCTTTGTATTGTGATAATGTGTGGTTATGAAAGCTTGATGCCAGAAACTGAATTAGTGTGTGGTGGAAATGAGGGAATGGTGTTGATTAGCAGACATGGATGCGCAGAGCACAATTTCAAAATTTTCAGATGATAAAAAACTTGAAAATAGTATGAACTGAGGAGGATAGTAATCAATTTCAAGGGGAAGAAACAGATTGGTGGAATAGATTGCCACATGGCAGATGAAATTTAATGTTGAGACATGAAGTAAAATATTTTGGCTGGAAGATGGAGGTGGATTCTGCATTGAGCCAGCTATCATCTAGTCTAAATAGGCGCAAATAAGGTGGTAAAAATGAATTTTCTCTTAAGCTCAAATAAGCATAAATTCAAGAGTAATTGACAAGTGAAATTTCATGTATCTGAACTCTGACCTGTCAAATTCCACACATTATCCCTCTGGCAGCATCATGTCTCAATGTTTGATCATCTCTGTCTGTACTTAACCTCGTCAACATCAATGCTGTCTTAGTCACACACTTAAATAGCTTTGTTTAACAACATTAATTGAACCAATGGGGAAATTTTTCAGCAGTTTTGGTGAAAAGAATACCTCCACTGAGCTGTTCATACTAATGAAGTTAATTTTTCCTTGTGATCTGTCCAGTTGCCTTTGGTTATACCTACTTACAGAGGCCTTTAGCTTTTCTTGCTGTAGATATTGGTTATTCCCTCACTGAAAGGCAGTTTCCATACCACTCTAGCTGCTGGCTAAGGTTTTTTAAAACTGCAGTGTGAGCTGGTGTCATTACTTTTTCAGTAAAGCACAACACTGAGCCTGTGAAAGGTTTGCACTGTCAGCTTGAACTGTAAAGTATACCCTTCAAGAGGTTTTCCCTGTCCGAACGTGGTTCTATTTGGTCAAAGCACTTCAGCTGAGCAGTACCTGGGGTAGTTAGAAGCAATGAATTAGAAGGGTTACGCTATAATGATTTGACCTATTTAATCTTTTTCTGCAGTGTGGCTTGATCCAATCTGCAAGATTGTGACTTGATACTGTTAGAAAGTGGAAAATGACCTCCTCCACACCCCATGCCCTTATCACTGCCACCACCGAGAATTAACATCCAAGAGGAGCGTCTCGCATTATCTGTAAAAAGTGTGTGAAGTGGTGTGGCCTGCACTTCGACTTCTAGTTTTAAACACAAAATAAATTGCTGAATCTGACTCTCAAATCAATACAGAACAATTTATTTATCAAACTAATAGTTAACTAAACTAGTAACAAACTGGATAAGTCCCTTCTATTAACTTTTTTCCTGATTAAACAATATTCTAATGGTATGCTGTTCCAATAAATACAATTACCACTCATTAACAAAAATAGAATTTAGTTACTGTCTTAATTACAATCAAGTTTTGTCTTCTGGAATATTCTCAGCTTTCTCTGTTGATTCTTCTGTCTGGAACTTCTTTCTTTGGTATCTTTCCTATCTAGATGGTGCTCTCTCTAAGACATGGAGGAAGCTATCAAAGCTAGTGATTTTCTCTCGAGAGCTTTGAGCTGTTATCAGTGGCAGGTGGCAGTTGCTCTTTCTTTATGTCTCACTGCCTTCCTTTATCTCTGACAACCGGTATTTCCCACAGTAGAATTGTCCTAGTTTGTCAAAACCATCAGATTTAAATTTAACAGATTCTTGGTATCTAAATGCCTGATTCAAACTGATTGATTGGACAATTCAAAAGCCTGTTGATTTGTTAAAAACTGTTACTTGGCCTTTGATATTAATATTTCAGTTTGGGCACTCTGTGTGTATTTGGATTTTTTAAACTCTTGAAACACAGAAAAAGCACCACCTTTTAAAGAGACCAAGCAGTGGTGCCCCCCGCCCCAGCATTTTCCAATTTTACTCACACCAGTCGACCAATACAATATTTTGGGAAAACTGATGTTGAAGCACTTTTTGAGGCAGAACAGAGGGAGCTTGACAAAGACATAATAGTGGAACAAGTGCTTCAAATCAGAAGAGTACAGGGATGAGGTAGAGACTCTAGTGAACTGGGGTGGCAACAATAATCTCTCCCTCAATGTTAACAAAATGTCATTGACAGAAACATAAAGGAGAACATACCCCTGTCGATATCAGCAAGGGCGAAGTAGAAACAGTTGAGAGCTTCCAAGTTTTTAGGTGTCTGGATCACCAACAATCTGTCCTGGTCCCCCATGCCGACACTATAATTAAGAAAGTCTATCAATACCTCTACTTTCTCAGAAGTCTAAGGAGATTTGGCATATAGATGCACCATAGAAAGCATTCTTTCTGGTTGTATCACAGCTTAGTATGGCTCCTGTTTTGACCAAGACTGAAAGAAACTACAAAAGGTCATGAATGTAGTGCAATCCATCACACAAACAAGCCTCCCATCCATTGACACTGTCTATACTTCCTGTTGCCTTGGCAAAGCAGCCAGCATAATTAAGGATCCCATGCAGTCTGGACATTCTGTCTCCCATCTTCTTCCTTTGGGGAAAAAAATACAAAAGTCTGAGATCACATACCAACCGACACAAGAACAGCTTCTTCCTTGCTGCCATCAGACTTTTGAAGGACCTACCTTGCATTAAGTTGATCTTTCTTTACATCCTAGCTATGACTGTAACAGTACATTAAGCACTCTCTCATTTTCTTCTCTATGAATGGTATGCTTTGTCTGTATAGCTCGCAAGAAACAATATTTTCAGTGTATGTTAATGCATGTGACAATAATAAACGAAATCAAAATCAAGACTCTTCAATGAGAAAGACAATCTCCTTACTTTTAGTCACACACTCACTCACTCAAACTTTCCTTATAATCCTTCAGCCCATTATTGAATCCAGTGAATCTTCTAAATCAACTTGTAAAGCTTTTAAAATAAGGGGGCCAAACAATTTAGTTACTTTCAATTAGTTTCCTCTAAATTTAAAATGTTTAGCTCTCTTTTTTCACATCTTTGTCTTCCAGTCACAGGGGCAGCACACTGGCACAGTGGTTAGCACTGCTGCCTCACAGAGCAGGGACCCGGGTTCGATTCCTGGCTTGGGTCACTGTCTAAGTTTACATGTTCTCCGTGTCTGCTGGTTAGATGTGCGCATTGATCAGAGGTGAGCTGGCAGGGTGGATAAAAAAACTGGTTCAGTCAAAGAAGACAGAGTGTAGCAGTGGAAAGGTTGTGACAAGCGGTGTTCCTCAGGAATCAGTGCTGGGACTTTTGCTGTACTATATATAAATGATTTGGAGGAAAATGTAACTGGATTGATTAGTAAGTTTGAGGATGACGCAAAGGTTGTTGGATTTGCAGATAGCGATGAAGACCATCAGAGATACTACAGGATATAGATCAGTTAGAGACTTGGGCGGAGAGATGGCAGATGAGGTTTAATCCAGACAAATGAGATAATGCATTTTGGAGGATCTAATACAAATGGGAAATCTACAGTAAATGGCAGAACCTTCGGCGTATTGATAGGCAAAGGGATCTGGATGCACAGGTACACAGATCATTGAAAGTGGCAGTGCAGGTGGAAAAGATAGTCAAGAAGGCATATAGCACACTTGCCTTCATCAGTCGGGATACTGAGTTTAAAAATTGGCAAGTCATGTTGATGCTTTATAAAACCTTTGTGAGGCCGCATTTGGAATATAGTATTCAATTCTGGTCACCACACTACCAGAAGGATGTGGAGGCTTTGGAGAGGGTACAGAAAAGATTTACCAGGATGTTGCCTGGAATAGAGGGCATTAGTTATGAGGAGAGGTTGGAGAAACTTGGTTTGTTCTCACTGCAGCAACGGAGGTTGAGGGGAGACCTGATAGAAGTCTACAAGATTATGAGAGGCATGGACAGTGGATAGTCAGAAGCTTTTTCCCAGGGTGGAAGAGTCAGTTACGAGGGGGCATAGGTTTAAGGTGCAAGAGGCAAGTTTTAAGAGATGTACAAGGCAGATTTTTTTTACACAGAATGGTGGGTACCTGGAACTAGTTGGCTGGGGAGGTAGTAGAAGCTGATATGGTAGTGACTTTTAAGGATGGGAATGAGATGGGAATAGAGGGATGTGATCCTCAGAAACATAGGGGGTTTCAGGTAAGTCAGGCAGCATGGTTGGTGGGCTGAAGGGTCTTTTCCTGTTCTGTAATTATTTTGGTTTAGGGTGATTTCATAGTAATTTCATTGCGATGTTAATTACTTATTACTAATAAATAAACTTTAAAAACTTTATTGACCTTCCTAGGGTTCTTAGCACCAGCTCTGTATATTAATCCTGCAAAGATACCAAAGGCAGCCCCATCAACTCCAAGTAACTTTTCTGAAATGAGATTTGAGTGAATGGGCTCATGTGGATTTATAAACTTTCACTTGGTGTCCAATATTCCAGGAGGCCACACCTACTTTGGTCTGTGATTAACCCCATTCTATTTCCCATTTAGATTTGCTAATTGAACTGAAAGTGTGTTGGAGCAGCTATCACATCGGAAGAGCACAGGAGTATGTGATTCCTGATTGGGTAATCCATTACACCTCTGTGCATTGAAAGCAGGTTGTGAAATTGGAAAACAATTTATTTACCAACATTTAACAAAGCATCCTGTTCATGGACCCATCTCAGTGAATCTATCTTCTGATCCTAGAGCAATGTATTCCACAGCCAGTTGCTGTAACTGTCAAGCAATCCTTTACAGATTCAAAAAGCTATGTCTGTCAGCACACACACTTGTATTTAAACTGAGAACATATTGCTGCTTACCACATTTGTTGTTTTGGTCCAGCTGTTGAGAAGCTTGCTATAATTATGCAGCCTGTTTTCCCCCTATTGTTTTGTACACTGCTTTCCTTCCTGATCTATAGGCATAACTAGGAGGAGTATGCTTCCACAGGGTGGGGATTTCTCTGTTGATTTCAGTACTGCCTTTTGTTTCAGACAAATTTAAATTCCACCTCATTCAGCAACCCTGCCTACTTTGGGAGTAGTGATTTTTGGGAAAGGCGGGTCAGTTTAGTTTATACATTTCAATCATTGGTGATCAGATAACCCTCTAGTGCAGTGGTATAGCTCAGTGCACACCTCCTGCAAGCAGTTGAGTCCAGCTAGGTCTTCATTCTGTGTTTGAAGTAGTGCTGTTTGTAGCTGGCACTGCGTGAAGTTTCCAGGAAATGTTATTTGTTAAAGAAGTGTACGAGGTAATCGGTGTGAGTCAGATCAGAGCTGCTAACCATGGGATTCTACAGCACCTTCAAGCTATTCCTATACAGAGTAAGTCTGCCTCTTACCTACTGCTGAGGATTATTATTAATAAGTCAGCCAAGTTCTTGTACTGCAAAATCTGTCTTAAGATAATATTGTTGATCTTTGTATTTAGAACCTCAGGCTTCTCACCTTAAGTTCCTTTCAGAGATTTATTTTAGTCTGTTAAGGCTGCTGCTTTGAACTGCCTAGAGTCATCCTGGTGTTGGAATCAGCACTGCCAACAATAAAACAACATTGAATCTGATTTTCTGTTCCTGGTGTTCCCACCAGTACCTTTGTTATTCTTTCTCTTCTCACCTATCTGTTTAGATCAAGTATTTGGTGCATTATCAATATGTGAATCACAGTGAAAAGAGAGAACCCCCATCTCACCCCCCTATCATCACTGCTGCCTGAGCCTCTGTTGCATGAATATTTGTGATCCATTTTTGTTAGTTATAGGTATGGTGCCGATAAATTGTTGGGCTTTAAATGTGATGTGATATGAAGATAATATTTTGAAGTGAGAATGAGTCCAGCTGAGGCAGTTCCAAGAGATTGGAAACATTGTTGTGTTATGGAGGAGCCAGGAATTGAAAGAAGATTAAATATTTCTTTCAATCTACCCTATTTATTCCCTGAATCATTTTAAACACCTCAATTTTAGATCTCATTGCTCCCTTAAACATAAGGATATACAAGCCAACTCTCAGAAAATAATTTTTATTCCTGATATTATTCTGCTAAATTTGCTGTTCTACCCTTCATAAAAACTAGAAGCAGGAGAAGGCCATTCAGTCTTTCAAGCCTGCTCCACCAAACATTTTGACCACAGCTGATCATAATCAATATCCTGGTACCCACCTCCGCTTTCTCCCATATCCCTTAATCCCTTTAGCCCTAAGATCTATATCTAATTTCTTCTTGAAATGGCACAACGTTTTGACCTCAACTACTTCCTCCACTCCATCATTGGGAACATTCTTTCTGAATCTACTTTGTCTAATCCTTTTAGAATTTTTAAAGTTTCTAGAAGACCTCCTCTCGCTCTTCTAAACCCTAATGAATACAATCCTAACCAACTTATTCTGTCCTCCTGCATTCCCTGTATAGCATGGTCGATCTATCTTTCTTGAAATTTGATGCTGCAATGATCCACACTGAACACAGTTACTCCAGGTGGGTTCTCACCAGGGCTGTGTTTAATAGAAGCTATATTTCTATTACTTTCTATTCTAGGTGCCTTGAAATAAAGAGCAATGTCCCATTTTCTGATTTCTTTATATTTGTGTGATAGTTTTTGCTGATTTGTGTATGCCTCCTCGGACTCGTACCTACTCAGCAGTACTTTTTCTTTCCCCACTGAGCAAATGTTCATTTACTGTACTCAGCTGTTGCTCACACTCACAATCATAGGATTGCTAGAGGAAACATGTCTGAAGAGCTTGTGTATTTACTCTGAGATAAAATGATAGTGAGCTCAGAGTGTCTTTGTGGGTGTCTCGGGAAGAGATGCCAATTGAGGAAAAGCATCGAATGAATGTTCAGAAATCCCCTTAAAGAAAACTGTTTGAAACTAAGCCAGCCCGACCATGGTGTTGAGATAGTGGTGAATCTTCACTCGGGTTTCTGTCAGTAAGGTTATTACTGGGATAAAAGGAATAGGGAGAGAGTGAATTGTTTTCTTTTCGGTCTTTTTGTCTGGTGTAGTTTGGTTTATTTTTCTTGTTTAATAAAATTTTATTCTTTTTGTTAAAAACACACTAACAGACTCTTGTGCATGCATTGTAACTGCCTGTCATAATTTCTTTAAAAAACCCCAACCCAGGTTTTCCTTTGTGATCTGACTTGTCCAGCAGTGCCTTCAGCCAGAATTGTAACAGGAAGTGCGACTCTACATTCTTAATTGATAAGGGAGTATATCAAAGGATACTGGGATAGACATGAATGTGGAAGTAAGGAAACAATTGGATCGGCCATGAAATTATCAAATAACAGCGCAGGTTTGAAGGGCTGATTGGCATATTCCTGCTCCGAATTTGTATATTTTTACAAGCATGAAAGACTGTCCTTCAGCCGATACATTTAATTAGTGAATGACAGACTTGTATCATCAATACTTTATCACAGGTATGAACATTTCATGGATAGTGACTGACCTGTGTACTTAGGTCTCTGAGCTCGACAGTGTTTGTTTACAGGAAGATAGATTAGTCCTTACTGCATCAAGCGGCCAATGGACTTGACCATTGACTCCTGTAAGGAGTTTAAAAATGGGTTATGCTTCTAATGTGACTTTATGCTTGTTTTGGGAATACTACCCCAGCATAGAAACACTTCTTAATGGAGTTTATCGATTAGTATAAGGATTCTGTTTTTTTTGTTTGTCTAATTAAAGTGTCCTATACGTAGGATGTGATGCACTCTTGCTATTTTGTAGATACAGAACTTTAATAGCTTCTTCTAGTTGTATATCAAAATGGATCTAAAGCAGATAAAATACCATTTTGGAGATATTTGAACTGAGACACAACATTGAGATGAACAGAATTATGGTGCCTTTGGCTGCAGGAAAATGCCGTTTGGTGCTGAACAATTATTCCTATTAAACTGGTAACTAAGCAAAACCAGAAAAAAAAAATTCAGGATGGGAGAACTGAGAAATTTTCTGATGGGAGACTCGGGTGCTGCCATGTATTAACCGGTGATCTCCCCCTACTTCCCTCCCTCCTCAGTTACTCTTGGCATCTTTGTTCATCTCCAGCTTGAGCAGAAGGGTGAAAATTTTCCACTACTGGATTGTTGTTAAAATATCTAACATCCTTCAGGGGCAATGGGTGACCTTCTCTTCTGATACCTGGTTTGGCTATCTTGTCTCTCACTATGTAATTGTGTCTGAATATCCTTCGGAATGGGTAGAATGTGCTATTTTGTTAGCATTACTCACATTTCAAAAACAATTCTTTAAATAAATCCCAAGGGTAACATTATCAAAGTAATTTTGGAGTGCATTTGCACTACTAGCACATCATTATAACCACTCCGATTCCTGTTACTTGTTCTATTTCAATCTCATTGTTCTGAGTGAGTCTCAGTCAGGCATCCTGCTGTTTAAATTCTGACAGCTAATGACATCTTTTTTAAAAGCAATATTCAAATTTGTGAATCCTCGTCGCCTGCACCACTTTCAAACAAATATTCTATCTTTCATATGAAATTAAAGATAATTTTAAAGCATCTCATAAACCTCAAATATTTGAGCTGTTCAGCTATAATCTATCACTTTGGAATGCAATGACAATTTTATGCAACAATTTTGCATACGAGATCCTATTAACAACAAGATGTGTACTATTAGCTGATCGAAGGGCATTGAACAACTGGAATGCTCCTTGTTCTGCTCCATGAGATCTATTAACTGCCAACATGTAATTGGGAGTTCCCTTTAACCAAGATTTATTTAACACGAGGCTGGGTAATTGCTCCCAAAACCATCTTTTTGTGGCCTCCAGAGCCATTGTTCAAAATGCTGATAAGACAGGCAAGTGTAGTTGATTGTGCAAGAGACTGCTCCCTCCGTGTTTGCTGCTGAAAGGCTCACCTATGAGGAGAGGTTGGCTGCTACAGGATAAGGAGAGACGGGGGAAGAGCTAGGGTGTCACATAAAAAAAGGCGAGGCTTCAGGCTGAGGGTGGGGGGTTGCTGCAGGACTGTGGGGTCAGGGGGCGAGGTACTCAGGATGGGACAGGACGTGGCAAGGGGGCAGGGCATTGTAGGACAGCAGGGTGGAGATGAGAAGATGGGGAGGAAAGGCTGTAGGATGTATGAGAGAGTGAAGCGACTATGTGTCTCTGGCTCATTTGCGCGCTCTCTGTCTCTCTGTCTCTCTGTCTCTCTGTCTCTCTGTCTCTCTGTCTCTCTGTCTCTCTGTCTCTCTGTCTCTCTGTCTCTCAGTCTCTCAGTCTCTCAGTCTCTCAGTCTCTCACTGAGCACCCTGAGCCTGGGAGTGAGCTGCCTGACACCCTTTCACACTCCAGTGGGCACCTTTGTTTTTTATATTATCAATTTATTACTTTATTTTTGCTCACCAAATGTTTCTTCATTTGCTCAACTTTTCAGAAAGTTACTTAAATTTCAAAAATTTGCTAGTTGGCAAAAAGAAGGAAACTAGAAATGTGTTGTTGATGCAGAAAGGTTGGAGTACCCTGCTTTAGCCTTTTAATATCAGCAATATCACTCCATCTGCATTATGGAGTCACCCTTCATTCAGCAGCCTTGTTTCCAGATGGGAGTGTTGTCAATTGAACCAAGCTGACATTACATTTTTGTGTTGGTATTGTGCATGCTTTGTTCATTTTATCAAAGGTTCTGTTGAGGATGGATCAGAGAAACTGCTTCTTCTCTACAGAGAAGAGACAGTCGAGAAGAGATTTGTGAACATTGTTCAAATTTTCAGGGGAGTTGAGCAGAGTTGATGAGGAGAGAATTAGAAGCCAGAGCATTCCAGTTTTAAGATGTTGGCAAAAGAACCAAAGGCAACATCGGAGAAATGGGTTTTGATGTACTGAGTAGTAAGTGCCGGAAACGCACTGCCTGTCAGTCTAGTGGAAGCAGAATGAATTGTGACCTTCAAAGGGAATTGGGGAAAGGATTGGGAAATGGGACCTGCTAAGTTGCTTTAGCATAGAGATGACAGACCAAGTGGTCTCCTCCTGTGCTGTAACTAGTATATGTTCTATATATAACTCCACGTCTATAGTGGAGACGCAGCCCACATTAGCCACTGCAGAGCTGCTAAGTTGCGTAAATTTAGAAATGCTAGTTGAAGTAGATTGCCAGAATTTTGAACTGCTTATCATTTTCTGTTAAGGATTTGGAGCTTGTCAAAGTGCAGTTTAGCTTTTGGATTTATGATCTGTATAAATTCATGCTGAGGGTCATCTGGAAGCAACTGCAGTAGTAAACGTATTGTAATAGTTGCAGTGTCCTTGTGTAAGATCAATCTCTCTTCTCCCTTTTTCCCAAATAAAACCGGTCGCAGTGCTGGAATCTACTTTGAAATGAGAAGAAAAGCACCGTGGATATTGGAAAAATTGAAATAAAGTAGATAATGTAGGAATATGCAGCAGTGAGTAATTACCTTGCAAGTTACCCCATCCCTTTTTAACCTTGATGGAATCTGCAGCTCTAGGGGGGGACCAATGCTTTGAGGTCAGAATTAAAGTTTTAAAAAGTCAATTTAGGATTCAAATGATCCTTCAAGTTGTAAATCTTGACCCTCACACCCTCTCCCTCCCTCTGTCTCCCTCCTTTGTGCTTTCTCCTATGCATTTCCAGAGTTCCCTTTATTTCATGTTAAACAGATTTAGTTGTAACTTCTAAAAGGGAAATGCACAAATAGGAGCTTTTCAGATAGACTGGCAGAGTTGGACTAATTGGATAGCTGTTGCAGTGAGCTGGCACATAAATGATGGATCAGATCAGTTGAATCATTCTCTGCTGATTTTTTTAAAAAAATATATAATTGTGCATTACCTTGTTTAAAAAAAATTCCTCCTTGCATAAAACCAGCTGCATCAATGTAGTAAATCATAGGGTGAGATGGCTCCTATTCAGGTTTGACCTAACTGCACTTATTAAACACTGATTGGCATATTGAAAGTTATTTTAGTCCCAAATGTATTTGATATGTTTAGTGCTGTTCTGTCGAGTGTAGTCATTTGTTGCTGGGAGCTGAGAAGCTGGGCCAACAGCATATGGTAGTCAGGTCCTGGAATTTCTTACTGAAAACCGATTTGCTTCCGAAGAGTCAGGGGAGTTATCCTGGCACAGGACAAAGAATCAGAAGCTATAGCTCAACCAATCATTTAGTCACTGTTATCACTACCCTGGCTACTGCGAGTTTAAACATACCATTCCAGATAGCTGCCAGAAAGCATGTGTGAGGGTTGATATCTCTCTCAAAGGGTTTCCACCTCCTGTGCTGTATCATTCTCTGATCATTCAAAATGCTCACCCTTATATTTTTATTCAAATTGAAGATCAGTTTTGGGAAATTTTTAAAACGTAGATCTCTCCTTCAATCTGAAATTGAATTGTTCCAGGAAGTGGCTGCCTTCAGTGCAATATTACCTTGCTGAAGTGGGTCAGTTTAGCTCAGTTGGCTGGATCGCCAGTTTGTGATGCTGAACAATGTCAACAGTATGAGTTCAATTCCCGCACCAGCTGAGATTACTCATGAAGGCTTTGCCTTCTCAACCTTGCCCCTAGCCTGAGGTGTGGTGACTCTCAAGTTATATCCGCAGCATCTGGGGCTATGGCTTATTAAGCGTGTAGTCCATATCATTTTTCAATACTTTGATCGTGCTTCACTCGGAAAAGGAAAATCCAAGATTGAGGTGCAGCATGTGTTGCATTCTTTGGCTACCTGATTTCCATCTTGAATTAGTTTGTATATTCTAACTTGTCCCCCCTGCCCCCCAGCATGTTGACACTCCCTGTGACTCTTGGTGGGAGTCCTCTAAAGTGAGCAAAGCTGAAAGCAGTGTGGAGTTGGGGATATTTCATGGGGTGAACAGGAAGTAGAAATTTGCTACCCACCCATCTCACCGATGTTGAGATATCCTGCTCAATAATTTAAATACTATGAACTTTTATTTCAGAGCAGTTCTCGTCAGGTATATTGCATTGTGGCTGATGGTGCTTATGGTTTCTCAAGAATAGTTGTGATTTTAACCATGGGAAATATTAAGCATAGAACATTGCAATACTCAATGCTAGAATTAAGACCAGGAGTAGACTATTTAGCCCCTTGAGTCTGCATTGCCATTCAATAAGATCATAGTTGATCTGATTGTGGAATCAAGTCTACTTTCCTGTCTGCCCCCATAACCCTTGACTCCCTTGCTATTCAAAAATCCGTTTTTGAAGATATTCAATGACCCAGACTCCTAGGGCCTCTGGAGAAGGGAATTGCACAGATGAAAGATCTTCTGGAGGAAAAAAAAATCTGCTTGTCTCACTTTTGAACAGGAGACCTCTCATTTTTTTTTTGAACTATGTCCCTGGTTCTGGCCTCTCCTAGAAGAGGAAACATCCTCTCCGCATCCACTCTGTCCTCTCGAGCTTTGGCATTTCAATATGATCACATTTCATTCTTCTAAACTCTAATGGGCATAAGACCCAGTCTGTTCAACTTTTTCTCATGAAACTATCCCGGGAATCAGTTGAATGAAGCTTTTCTGAGCTGCTTGTAATGAGAATGAGATGACATTTTCATTGGCCAGAGGCAGAAAAGTGAGGTGCACAAGTTTGTAAGATTAGAGGGTTAATTGATGTCTTTCAGGGCTGGTGTAGATCCTTGGTGATGAGATTCGGATATATTCTGGACTGCAGTGATCAGGTCGGTATGATGTAAACAGCCAATGAGTGTGTTCAATCTGGTCTGTTAGACTGGTAGTAAATGGAAGTCAGCAGGTCAGGAATGAGCAGGATGGAGGTTAGGGATGGGGATGGAGCGTTTGGGTTTGGGATAGGAGTTTGGATTAATAGTGAGGATTAGGGTCAGTGATGTGGATATGACAGTAACAGTCAGAATCATATCTCTCTTCACAGCTCATTGCTGACTTATGATAGTAATAATTAAACACGGAGTTGTGAAAGAGTGGAGAAAATAGAACGAGAAAGAAGGGAATGTCTGAGTTGTCTTGGGTCAGTGAATGGTCTTCATTTTTGTTCAATCAGTAGGTCAGTTCCATAAACTAAAACCATACAGCCTTAACAGCACAGAAACTGGAGGACTCGCTGCTCTCCATCCAGTCAGAAATGCCCAATCTGTCATGACATTTATCTGAAGCAACAAAGGTGAATCCTCGTATTCATTCAATGGTGGGCATGCGTTTCAATCTTCATGGAAATGACCATTTCTCCCATCGAATTGCAGGATTAATTGCTAGTCTTGTGTTTTGTTGTATATTTAAATAAGAATATAACTGGAATGATTATGAAGCACTGAATTATAAATGCATATTGTCTCTTGTCTTTGATTTATAGAGCAATCAAAGCTAAATAATTCATCACATAATACTTAATAATTAATAAACTTCCCTAAATTGGAAAATGATGATTCTTATCCCTCCATTCATACATTTATCTGAATGCTCCAAATAATGAACTATGCACTTGGTCCTAGATTGTGACTGAAGCCAGTTGATGAAGTGTGGAAGGGGACTGCATTGTGCTGTTTTTTGTTTCTTGCATTTTTATTCTGATAGATACTTGAAGCAAATAATTAACATGGTCAGAAATAAAAACAGAAAATACTGGAAAATCTCAGCAGAATTGGTATTGGTGGCGGGAGAAAGAATTAATGTTTTGAGTTCATTGTTTATATTAGGATGCTGGACTGTTGAAAAGACCAAACCTTAGAACATAGAACATTACAGCGCAGAACAGGCCCTTCGGCCTTCGATGTTGCGCCGACCAATTAGGAAAAAGCAATGACCCTCTAACCTAAACCATTCCCCTTTCGTCCATAAACTTATCTACTAACCTCTTAAACGCCACCAAACTTGGCGCATCTACAACTGCAGCAGGCAGGGCATTCCATACCCTTACCACCTCTGGGTAAAGAACCTACCTCTGACATCCGAACTATAACTACCACCTCTTAATTTAAAGCTATGTCCTCTCGTGCTAGCTTTCTCCATCCTAGGAAAAAGGCTATCACTGTCCACCCTATCTAAACCTCTAATCATCTTGTATGTTTCAATAAAGTCTCCTCTTAGCCGCCGCCTTTCTAACAAAAACAACCTCAAATCCCTCAGCCTCTCTTCATAAGACCTGCCTTCCATGTTCCTTACCAGGCAACATCCTGGTAAGCCTCCTCTGTACCCTGTCCAATGCCTCCACATCTTTCTTATAATGCGGGGACCAGAACTGCACACAATACTCCAAGTGCGGCCGCACTAGAGTTTTGTACAGCTGCAGCATGATGTTGCGGCTCCGAAATTCAATCCCCCTACCAATAAAAGCCAAGACTCCCTATGCTTTCTTAACAACCTTATCGACTTGATTGCCAACTTTCAGGGATCTATTAACATATACACCAAGATCCCTCTGTTCATCAACACTTTTGAGAGTCCTACCATCAGCCCTATACTCTACACATTTGTTATTCCTGCCAAAGTGAATTACCTCACACTTTTCCACATTAAACTCCATTTGCCACCTCTCGGCCCAGCTCTGCAACTTGTCCAAGTCCCTCTGCAAACTATAACACCCCTCTTCACGATCTACCACTCCACCGACTTTAGTGTCATCTGCAAATTTACTAATCCATCCTTCAATCCCCTCATCCAGATCATTTATAAAAATTACAAACAGCAGGGGCCCCAAAACAGACCCCTGAGGTACACCACTTGTCACCGAACTCCATGATGAATAACTTCCATCAACCACCACCCTCTGTCTTCTATCAGCCAGCCAATTCCTAATCCAATTAGCTAAATCACCCTCAATCCCATACATCTGCATTTTCTGCAGAAGCCTTCCATGAGGCACCTTATCGAACGCCTTACTAAAGTCCATATATACCACATCAACTGCCTTACCCCCACGCACCTCTTTGGTCACTTTTTCAAAAAACTCAATAAGGTTAGTAAAGCACGACCTACCCTTCACAAAACCTTGTCATTTTTGA
The DNA here is from genome assembly GCA_024679065.1 of Sphyrna mokarran. NCBI lineage: Eukaryota > Metazoa > Chordata > Chondrichthyes > Carcharhiniformes > Carcharhinidae > Sphyrna > Sphyrna mokarran. Next base: position 108,289,383 of record JAGIQG010000010.1, read on the forward strand.
GGTGAAGAATATCTTTAGCCTTTACTCTTTGTTTGTGTCCAGTTCCACTTCAGTCAGTTAGCATAAACTGAAGTCTTAGTTCAAACTACAAGGTTGAAGACATGAAATTGACTATTTTTAAACCCTTTCATCCAGTTGCCATCTCTTCAACATTGTAAAGAATATTTGGTCTAATTTGTGCGCTCCTCTGTGTTCTTGCCAAAATGTATGAGACTGTAATGCTGCTTTATGGGCCAGACATACACATTCCTCCCACTTTCAGGGGATGTTAGCATCTGTTTGGAACACGTTCTGCTCAGAAGTTTGTAGTGAAATTAGCACTTGCCTGATTGCCATTTCCTAAAATAAACCTGATAAGAAAAGAGATTCAGAATCTGATTTTGGTGTCAAATGAAAGGCTCTGGTCTGGAAGTAGCTTTAAGACTTGGCAATTTTTCATTTTTATTAACCCATTCCAAGTAATGATGGTGACCACCCTTGTCTGCATCACTGAAATACTAGTGGGAACTCGAACAATTGTGTGAACATCTGAAGTTCAGTTTGTTGATAACTAAAGATTAACAATGCTGCTTGGCTGTCAATATTTGTATTTATCAGTAGAGTTTGTCTTAGAGATGAGCTCTCACTTTAATTACTTGATACATCATGAATTCAAGAAGTCATACAGGAAGAGCCTTTCCACTTGGTGCAGTATTTAAGATAAATGAACCTGGTACGTTTCACTAGTGAAAGCTAAGAGAGCAATAATTAAATTGAAATGAAAGTGGTAGTGATATAAGTGAGGAGCATTTTCAGTATCAGTAGTTAATGCTGAGTGAAGACTGGTTGAAGGGCAATGGTGATGTAGTGGGAATGTCACAGGATTAGTAAACAGAAGGCTATTTCTTTGGGAACATGAGTTCAATTCCCACCAAATTGATAAATCTGGAATATAAAGATAGTCTCAGGATTGGTGACCATAAAACCCAGGTGGCGCTCTAATATCTTTAGGGAGGAAAATCTGGTCTGGGCTACATGTGACTCCAGGCCCACAGTTGTAGCTGACTCTTAAATGCCTCGGAACTGGACTAGCAATCCATTTAGTTGTACCAAATTGCTCAAGGAAAGTTGATAAAGAATTAAACTGGACAGACCAAGTGGCATTGACCTAGGCACTGGAAATGACAGAGATATATCCAGTCTCACCAACAATTGAAGTGCTGTTTGCTGACATCTGGGAGTTAATTTTCCCAATTTTTAACTATGACCCAGGCAGTGCCACACCATTCCTGGAGAATGTCTTGTCCCACCCTAGGCATAATCGTATGCAGTCAGAAATGAGTTGCCCTGGGAGTCTCAACATTGATTCCAGACCCAATGAAATATCATGACATCGGATCAAACGTGGATGAGAAAACCTGCTGAATGCCCATCCCTGCATACTTCACCCGATGAATCAATATTTCTCCATGATGAAGGGCCAAATGGTGGTCGTCTCCTCTTTTATATGTTTCTATGTAACACTACTTGGAGGAAGCACTGAGGGTGGCAAGGGCACACAACGTATTCTGGGTGTGAGATTTCAATGTCCTTCACCACGAGTAGCTTGCTGACCAATCTGGCTGAATTCGAAGGACATCGTCTGGAGCAGATGTAAGGGAACCAGCCAGAGGGGGAACAAAACTCGACATCTACTTCACCAGTCTTTGTATCGCAGATGCATCTGCAGATGACTGTGTTGGTAAACTATCGCTGTTCAGTTATATAGAAAATAGAAAGCATAGAAGTGGTCCACCATTTTCTTTGAGAAAGCAAGTTTCAGCTTTTCAAGAGGCAATAAAGAACAATAGAGCCAACAAAATACTGAAGCATGCTCTATACTGTGCTGTCAGCATGGCCAAAAACTCTTTCCTTATTTGTGTTGCCTATCTCCAGAAAACAGTTCAGATGTTTCCGCAGCCTGGGTCAGGTGAAGAAACCAATTTAGGAGAGGAAGACTTTTGTTGCTGTTTGAGGTGAATGAGGAACTGTGAGCTGTCACTCACTTGGAACCTAAGCCTGAAAAAATGAGATGCTTAGCTAGAGAGGAGCAGGGAAGCTATTTCCTATGTCCTGACCAATATTTATCTTTCAATAAGTATTACAAAACAGATTATATGTGTTGTATTCCTATTTGTGGGATCTTTGTGTTTATATTAGCTGCTTTGTTTTCTGCTTTACAAAAGTGACTACACTTTAACAGCATTTCATTGACTAAAGAAAGTTCGTTGGTTTCAAAAAGTGTTACACAAGCGCAAGTCTCTTTCTCTTTCACACTTGATTTTTCTCAACTGACTCATCGAGTGAAGGTCATCCCTTTGTCAAGCCAGCATTCAATTCTGTCTCTTGTTATCTGCCACGGTTGGTTTTCCTCACCAAATCAATTGGACTTTTAAAATTAGCTTTTGTATGAAATTAGCTTTGAAGAACACTTTGGAATAACTGTACCAGGTTGTTACAGGTGTTGTGAAGGTATGTTTCAAGTAGATATGTTGAAATGTTTGAAAAGAACACCTCTGCTAAGCAGAGAACATTGGCCTCTGAAAGTTACCATGCTGCATTTGCAAAGGACACAAGACACTGCTCTCTCATTAAAGTTAGGCTGTTTATGATCAAAGAACAAAACAGCACGGGAAACAGGCCCTTTGGCCCAATGAGCCCGCATAGCCACCTCAATGTTCCCACCTCTACCTGTGACCCCTGTCTATGTTTATAGATCTATGTATTGGAACCAAATTTGAGACAATTTAGGGAGAATTTGTTCTGCCAGTCAGCCTAAGAGCACATCTTTGGGATGTGGGAGGAAACCAGAGCACCCGGGGAGAATACGCAAACTCCCACAGATACAGGCCCAAATCCATGTATCCGCATAGCACAGTGATAGTCACTGAGCTGTTGTATTGCCCATCAAATGGTTCAGGTCAAGCGTACACTAACGATGTGAAGCACTAGGATACGCTCAAAAAATCCAAGAGCAGCCCTCTCACGACCCTTCGCATGTATGCCCCTTGTTAGACAACAAGGCGGACCAAAGTACCTGTAGGATAAAACAAATACATCAATATCATCACAATTTACACACTTCCCAGGGAACTCCCAAGGCTCTTTTAAATGAACTCCCAAGGCTCTTTTAAATGATCCCTATTTTAAGTCAGTTTTCTATATCCCTCCATTCCCATTCTGTTCATGTGCCCATCTAAGTATCTCTTAAATAACTCCAGAGTGCCTGCCTTCACCATTTTACATTGGCAGTGTGTTCCATACCCCCACCACCCTCTGTGAAAAACTCCCTCTAGCATCCATGATGTAAGAACTCACCAGAAGACTTCATTGCTACAAACTGAAAGCTCTCAAAGGATGATTCCAAATCAAAACCATTGATTCGCTTTTCTCTTCAAGGCAATCAGCCACATCTATTTCGGTGGGAAACTCAAGCACCGGTCACTGTGGAAAGTGACTCTTCAGCTTTAAACAAGCACTCAAATAGAGTCATAGAGGTTTACAACATGAAACAGGCCCTTCAACCATGAATTTTTTTCTTTGACTTTAGTTCTTACTTGGCCAAATTTCAAGATTTGATACTTTGCGTGATGTAGTTGTGTGTGTATATTGTGGGTAGTTAGACATATTTGTACATTTTAAACCTGCTTTTAATCTCTGCATCTTTACCTGAGGGAGTTTTAGCAAAAAAAAACTCTTGTTTACTTAAGGAATCTGGCTGGCTAATTCCTTACATTGAGCTATACATAGTTAATTATACCATTAATTTGCAATATCACCTTTTTAAATCCAAACTCTGTTATAACCAACACAGCAGACGGCTAATTTTGAGACGAATTGGTCTATATCGAGACCTCTGAATTCCTGTGGAACAGAAAAAAACACATGGGAAACAAGTCTGCGGGATCCTGCTGTATTGCTCACCTGAATTCTGATTACTGCAAAGCATTATTCAATTTCTGTGTCTGTATAGCAGATGTCTGATCCATGACTGGGCTAACTGTATAGTAAAACCTGAAATAACAGCTCATTCAATTTCAGAGGCAACCCACAGATCAATGAAGGGAAACTTGGGAGATTGTATTTTTGAAACTTTGCCCTGCTCAAATTTCATTCAATTTCACAAACAGGTATTCTTCTGGTGGTCAAACTTCTCTTAATTCAAAAATAAATAATTGATTTATCAGAATGGGCTTGCGAATGAAGTGTCTTCTAATTTGGATTAGTGCTCCAAAGTGAGATACAACACGGGGTTAGGTACAAAGTAAAGCTCCCTTGACACTATCCCCATCAAACTCTCCCGGGACAGCTACAGCACAGTATTAGATACAGAATAAAGCTCCATAGAACAGCACAGACAGGTCCTTTGGCCCTTAATGTTGTGCCGATGTGGGAAACCAATCTAAAGCCCATCTAACCTACACTAATCCAATATCATCCGAATGTTTATCTAATGACCATTTAAATACCCTTAATGTTGGTGAGTCCACTATTGCTGCAGGCAGGGCATTCCATGCTGTTGCTACTCTGTGGGTAAAGAACCTACCTCTGACATCTGTCTTGTATCAGCCCCCTCGTGTTAGCCATCTCCATCCAAGGAGAAAGGCTCTCACTGTCCATCCTGTCTAATCTCTGATCATCTTGTATGCCTCCTATTAAGTCACCTCTTAACCACCTTCTCTCTAGTGAAAATAGCCTCAAGTCTCTCAGCCTTTCCTCATAAGATCTTCCCATCATACCAGGCAACATCCTGATAAATCTTTTCTGCACCCTTTCCAATGCTTCCACATCCTTCCTATAATGCGGCGACCAGAGCTGTACACAATACTTAAAATGTGGCTGCACCAGAGTTTAATACACCTGCAATATGACCTCATGGCTCAAACTCAAGCCCTCTACCAATAAAAGCCAACACACCGTATGCCTTCTTAACAATTCTATCAAGTGCCAACTTTGAGATCTATGCACATGGACACCGAGATCTCTGCTCATTCATTCTACCAAGTATCTTACTGTTAGCTCACTACTCTGTATTCCTGTTATTCCTCCCAAAGTGAATCACTTCACACTTACCTGCATTAAACTCCATTTGCCACCTCTCAGCCCAGCTCCGCAGCTTATTTATGTCTCTGTGTAACCTGCGACTTCCTTCCGCACTGTCCACAACTCCACCGACTTTAGTGTCATCCGCAAATTTCCTAACCCAGCCTTCTACGCCCTTATCCAGGTCATTTATAAAAATGACAAACAGTTGTGGCCCCAGAACAGATCCTTGCAGTGCATCACTGAATTCCAGGATGAACATTTCCCATCAGTCACCACCCTCTATCTTATCAGCTAGCCAATTTCTGATCCAAACTGCTAAATCATCCTCAATCCCATGCCTCCATATCTTCAACAATAGCTTACTGCGAGGAACCTTATCAAACACTTTACTGAAATCCATATACACCACGTCAATTGCTTTACCTTCATCCACCTCTTTGGCCATCTTCTCAAAGAACTCAATAAGGTTTGTGAGGCACGACCTACTCTTCACAAAACTGTGTTGACTGTCCCGAATCAAATTATTCCTTTCTAGATGATTATAAATCCTATCTCTTATAATCTTTTCCAAAACTTTGCCCACAACAGAAGTAAAGCTCATTGGTTTATAATTATCAGCATTGTCTTTACTCCCCTCCTTGAACAAGGGGACAACATTTATTATCCTCCAGTCTTCTGGCACTATTCCTGTAGACAACGATGACCTAAAGGTCTGCAGTCTCCTCCCTAGCTCCCAGAGAATCCTAGGATAAATCCCATCCAATCCAGGGAACTCACCTATTTTTATACTTTCCAGAATTGCTAACATCTCTTTCTTATGAACTTTAATCCTATCCAGTCTAACAACCTGTATCTCAGTATTCTCCCTGGAATACTGTGGCTGCTGGAATTTGAAACAAACCGAAGTGCTGAAGTATTTCAGCAGCTGTGACATCATCTGCAGAAGGAGAGTAGAGTCAACATTTTGAGTCTGGACGATGCTTTGTCAGAGCTCTGTCTTCACCCTTCCACCTCTGTCTTCATTTCTGGTGATAAACTGTCTATAAATGTCCCTTACGAGCCCATCAACTCCCGCACACCACATCCTGTAAGGACTCTATCCCATTCTCTCAGTTTCTTCGCCTCCACTGCATCTGTTTTGATGATGCTACTTTCCAAAATAGTGCTGCCAGTGAGGGTATCAACATAGAACACTACAGCACAAACAGGCCCTTCGGCCCACAAGTTGTGCCGAACACATCAAAACCTACCCAGCCATAGACCTTTCTATAACCCCCAATCCCATTGGATCCCATATACTCATCCAGAAGTCTTTTAAAAGACCCAGCGAGTTCGCCTCGACCACCACCGACGGCAGCCGATTCCATTCACTCACCACCCTCTGAGTGAAAAACTTTCCCCTAGCATCCCCTCTGTACTTGCTTCCCTGCACCTTAAATCTGTGCCCTCTCGTCACGACCATTTCAGCCCTGGAAATAGTCTCTGAGAGTCCACCCTATCTATTCCTCTCAACATCTTGTAAACCTCTATCAGGTCGCCTCTCAACCTTCGTCTCTCCAGGGAGAACAGTCCCAGCTCCCTCAACCTGTCTTCGTAAGGCATGCCTCCCAATCCAGGCAACATCCTTGTAAATCTCCTCTGCACCCTTTCAATAGCTTCCACGTCTTTCCTATAGTGAGGCGACCAGAACTGCGCACAGTACTCCAAGTGTGGTCTGACAAGGGTCCTATAAAGCTGCAGCATTATCTCCTGACTCCTGAACTCAATCCCTCGATGAATGAAGGCCAGTACACCGTAAGCTTTCTCAACCACATCCTCCACCTGGGAGGCCGATTTGAGAGTCTTATGGACCCGTACCCCAAGATCCCTCTGCTCTTCCACACAGCTAAGACTCCTACCTTTGATAGTGTACTCATTCATCCCGTTTGATCTGCCAAAATGGACCACAACACATTTATCCGCGTTGAAGTCCATCTGCCACTTCTCCGCCAGTCTTGCATCCTGTTGATGTCATGCTGCAACTTCTGACATCCCTCCAGACCATCCACAACACCACCGACCTTCGCGTCATCGTCGAACTTACTCACCCATCCCTCCACTTCTTCATCCAGGTCATTTATGAAAATGACAAACAGCAAGGGTCCTAGAACAGATCCCTGGGGCACTCCACTGGTGACCAACCTCCATGCAGAAAAAGAGCCTCCACAACCACCCTCTGCCTTCTGCAGGCAAGCCAGTTCTGGATCCACAAGGCCAAAGCCCCTTGGATCCCCTGGCCTCTCACCTTCTCAAGAAGTCTTGCATGTGGGACCTTGTCAAATGCCTTGCTGAAGTCCATGTACACCACGTCCACTGCTCTTCCTTCGTCAATGTGTTCAGTCACATTTTCGAAGAACTCAATTAAGCTTGCAAGGCACGACCTGCCTTTTACAAAACCATGCTGACTATTTCTAATCAACCTAACCTTCTCCAAATGCTCGTAAATCTTGTCCCTCAGAAGCCTCTCCATCAGTTTACCAACCACTGAGGTCAGACTCACCGGTCGGTAATTTCCAGGACTATCCCTGTTCCCTTTCTTGAAAATAGGGACCACATCCGCAATCCTCCAATCCTCCGGAACCTCTCCCGTCTCCATCAACGATGCAAAGATCATTGCCAGGGGCTCTGCAATGACATCCCTCACCTCCCACAATAACCTGGGGTACATCCCATCTGGTCCCGGAGACTTGTCTATCTTGATAGCATTTAAAAGTTCTAACACATCTGCTTCCTTAATATCGACATACTCAATCTTTTCAGTCTGCCGCAAACTTGTAGGGCATCCTCCCAGATCACTTTCCACCGTGAATACTGAGGCAAAGTACTCATTAAGCACCTCTGCCATTTCTTTCGGTTCCATACAGACTTTTCCCCCTTCACCTTTTATAGGTCCTATCCCTTCTCTTCTCATCCTTTTACTTTTCACATATTTGTAGAAGGCCTTGGTATTCTCCTTAATCCTACCAGCCAAGGCCTTCTCATGACCCGTTCTGGCTCTCCTAATTTCCTTTTAAAGCTCTCTTCTATAAGCCTTATACTTCTCTAGATCCCCAACATCTCCTAGCTCTTTGAACCTTTTATACACCTTTCTTTTCTTCCTGACTATGTTCACCACAGCCTTCGTGCACCAAGGTTCCCACGTCCTACCAAAACCTCCTTGTCTCACCGGAACGTTGTCGTGCAAAGCTCCAGACAAGCATTCCTTGAATATCTGCCACCTTCCTTCTGTGCTTTTCTCCAAGAACATCTCCTTCCAGTTTATTCGCCCCAACATCTGCCTGATGTCTCCATATTTCCCCTTATTCCAGACAAACACCTTCCTAGCCTGCCTGATCCTATCCTCTTCCAATGCAAGGGTGAAGGAGATAGAATTATGATCTCCATCCCCAAGATGCTCTCCTACCGAGAGATCCATCTCCTGTCCTGGTTCATTAGCTAGTACCAGGTCCAGTACAGCCTCTCCTCTCGTAGGCTTGTCCACGTGCTGTGTCAGGAAACCCTCCCGAACACACCTAACAAACTCCTCCCCATCCAAACCCTTTACCCTTGGGATATTCCAGTCGATGTTTGGGAAATTGAAGTGTCCCATCACAACAACTCTGCTATTTCTACATCTCTCCAGTATGTGTTTCCCTATCTGCATCTCAACTTCCCTGTCACTATTGGGCGGCCTGTAGAATACACCCAGCAACGTCACCGACCCTTTGCTATTCCTAACTTCCACCCACAGAGACTCCGTAGACATTCCCTCCTCGGTATCCACCTTCTCTGCAGCCATGAAACTGTCCCTGATCAACAGTGCCACTCCACCACCTCTTTTGCCTCCCTCCCTGTCCTTCCTGAAGGATCTGAATCCCGGGACCTGTAGTACCCAGTCCTGTCCCTGAGACATCCCAGTCTCTGTAATGGCCACCACATCACAATCCCAAGCAGCAATCCACGCCCTAAGTTCATCCACCTTATTTACTACACTCCTGGCATTAAAATAGACACAGCTCAGTCCCTCAGACTGGACATTTCCCTTCTCCCCTACTCGTCTAACCTGCCTCTCATCCTGCCTAGAGTTCTTCCCTACCTGGAAGCTAACTTCCTTGCTCCCAGTCTCCACATCACTATTCCCTCCCCCTAACCTTTCTAGTTTAAAGTCCCCCCAGTAGCCCTAGCCAGTTTTCCCACCAAGATATTAGTTCCCCTGGGATTCAGGTGCCACCCGTCTTTGCTGTACAGGTCACACCTGCCCCTAAAGAGGTCCCAATGATCCAGGAACCGGAATCCCTGCCCCCTGCTCCAGTCCCTCAGCCACGTATTCAACCTCCACCTCATACTATTCTTGCTCTCACTCTCCCGAGGCGCAGGCAGCAATCCTGAGATTACTACCTTCGCTTTCCTCTCTCTCAGCTGCCTACCCAGTTCCCTATAATCCCTTTTCATGTCCACTTCCCTCTTCCCGCCTATGTCAGTAGTACCTATATGTACTACAACTTCCAGTTCCTCACCCTCCCCTTTCAGGATGTCCGGGACGCGTCCAGAAAACATCCCGAATCCCAGCTCCAGGGAGACATATCACCATCCGCGACTCCCGTCTGTGTCCACAAAAATGCCTGTCCACCCCCCTCACTAGGGAGTCCCCCATAAGCACTGCCTTTTTGCTCTGTTTTTTAGGTTTCAAATTGAAAGAAAAAGCAAATAAAGTGGCAAATATTCGTGGGAAACTAGCGGATTAGGAAATCTTTTAAAGGTCAGCAAAGCCATGAAAAAAAGAACTATAAAGAAAAGTAAGACTGATTATGAGAGTAAACTAGCTCAGAATATAAAAACGTATAGCAAAAGTTTCTACAAAGATGAAAAAAACGAAAGAGTGGCGAATGCAAACATTGGTCCTTCGGAATATGAGAAGGAAGATGTAATAACTGGAAAAGAAAAAATAGAACATTACAGCGCAGAACAGGCCCTTCGACCTTCGATGTTGCACCGACCAATTAGGAAAAAGCAATGACCCTCTAACCTAAACCATTCCCTTTTCGTCCATAACCTTATCTACTAACCTCTTAAACGCCACCAAACTTGGCGCATCTACAACTGCAGCAGGCAGGGCATTCCACTCCCTTACCACCCTGAGGCATTGGAGAGATGTGTTGGACTTTACAGTGAAAGACTCAAATAACATGCCAAAAATTGATGACAGGAGGGGTATTGCAGGTGAGGACCTAGAAACTATCATTATCACAAAAGAGGTAGTGTTAGGCAAGTTAATGGGGCTAAAGGTGGACAAGTCTCTGGTCCTGAGGAATGCATCCCAAGACACTAAAAGATGGCAGGAGAAATAGCAAATGTACTAGTGGTAATTTACCAAAATTCACTGGACTCTGGGGTGATTCTTGCAGATTGGAAAACAGCAAATGTAACACCATTGTTTAAATAAGGAGGTAGACATCACTCAACAATCACTGAGGCAAAACTGTTCCCTTTCTGTGGGTGAACACTTCAGCGGTCACGGGCATTCGACCTCTGACCTTCGAGTAGACGTTCTTCAAGGGGACCTTCACGACACACGACAGTGCAGAGCTGCTGAGTAGAGACTGATAGCCAAGTTCCGCACACATGAGGACCGTCTTAACAGGGATCTTGGCTTCATGTCACACTCTGTAACCCCCATGACTTGCCTGGGTTAGCAAAAAACCTCACTTACTGTGCTGTGTGGAGACAATACGCATCTCTTTAACCTGTGCTCAGTACTCCTTCCACTCACATTGTTAGCCACTTTCAGACTTGAATAGCAGGTTAGGTGTAAAGATTCACATTCTAATCAATAATCCGTAAACAGTCTGTGCTGGTATGTGTGCTGTTGAAGACTAGAACACCTCATTCACCTGACGAAGACCATAGAGTCGAAAGCTTGCGAGTTTACTATCAAATAAATTGGTTGGATTTAAACCTGGTGTTGTCAGACTTCTTACTGTGTTTACCCCAGTCCAATACCGGCATCTCAACATCATAAATAAGGAGGTAGACAAAAGACAGGTAACTATAGGACAGTTAGCTTAACTTCTGTAGTGGGGAAAATGCTTGAATCTATCATCAAGAAAGAAATAGCGATACATCTGGATATAAATTACCCCATTGGTAAAACACAGCATGGGCTCATGAAGAGCAGGTCATACTTGACTAATTTGGTGGCATTCCTTGAGAACATTACATGTGCAGTGGACAGTGGGGAATCTGTGGATGTGGTGTATGTGGATGTCCAGAAGGCCTTTGACAAGATGCTGCATAACATAAAGGTGCATGGTGTTATGGATAATGTACTAGCATGGATAGAGGATTGGTTAACTAACAGAAAACAGAGTGGAAGTAAATGGGTGTTCAGTGACTGGTCGTGTGTCTCAGGGGTCAGTGTTGAGACCGCAATTGTTTACGATTTACATATGTACACTTACATGTGTCAAAATTTGCAGATGACACGAAGATGAATGGCAGGGTGAAGTATGCAAAGGATCCTGCAAGAGGATATAGAAAGTGTAAGTGAGAGGGCTGGGGTCTGGCAGATGGAGTATAATATTGGTAAATGTGAGGTCATCCATTTTGGTAGGAATAACAGCAAAATGGACTATTATTTAAATAGTAAAAAATTGCAGCATGCTGCTGTGCAGAGGGACCTGGATGTACTTGTGCATGAATCACAAAAATGTAGATAGTGGGTGGTTCAATGATGTTAATGCCATTGGATTTCAAGAGAAGGTGATTTAGATTCTGTCTTGTAGAAGTGGTTGTTGGCCATTTGTGTAGCAAAATCTGTTTCTCGCTTCTCTTCATGCTTGAATGTTGTTCAGGTTTTCCTGTATATGGGCACAGATTGCTTCAGTATTTGACGAGTGCAAATGGTACTGAACGTTGTGTAGCCATCAATGAAATTCCCCACTTCTGATCTGGATATGATTCGAACCACATAGGGGTTTTCCCTGTTTCCCATTGACTTTAATTTCTCTATACAGATCTACAGACATTTAGAGATGCAAGGACTGATTAGGAACAGTCAGCATGATTTTGTGAGTGAAAAATCATAACTCTCAAATTTAATTGAGGTTTTTGAAGGGGTAACCAAGAAGGTAGATGAGGGCATGCAGTTGATGTTGTCTACATGGACTTTAATGAGGCCTTTGACAAGATATCTTATGGTAAATTGTTGCATAAGGATCACAGGATCCAGGATGAAGTATCTAAATGGATACAAAATTGGCTTCTTGACAGAAGTCAGAGAGGATGGTTGTGGAAAGTTGTTTTTCAAACTGGAAGTCTGAGACCAGTGGTGTGCCGCAGGGTCTGTGCTGGACCCACTATTATTTGTCATTTATATTATTGGTTTGGATGGGAATATAGGGCATATGGCTAGTAAGTTTGCAGATGATACCAAGATTGGTGGCATAGTGGACAGTGAAGAAAATTATCTCCAATTGCAACGGGATCTTGATCAATTGGACCAGTGGCTGATGAATGGCAGATGGAGTTTAATTTAGGCATAATGCGAGGTGATGCATTTTGGTAGATTGAACAGGGCAGGACGTATTCAGTTAATAGTAGGGCGGAGGGAGAGTTACAGAACAAAAAGATATAGGCGTATATGTTCATAGCTCCTTGAAAGTGGAGTCTCAAGTGGACAGAGTGGTGAAGAAGGCATTCAGCATGCTTGGTTTCATCAGTCAGAACATTGACTACAGGAGTTGCCCCCACTGGTGCCAGGATCAGGGATGTCACTGAGCAACTGTCGAGCACTCTGAGGGAAAGGGTGAACAGCCAGCATGGATAATCTGTATCTGTAGCAACAGCATAGATAGAAAGAGGGATTTGGTACTGCAGGTAGAGCTTTGTGACAGAGGAAGGAAACCAACCATCAAGTGGTATCTAGAAGGCAGTAATCTCCAGATGACTTTGGAAGACTGATTCTGCTCTGCTTCTCCAAGGGTCTCGGATAATATATCAGTCAAAACTGTTTGAAAATCAGAACCATTGCTGTTTTTGGGATCGTATTGTGTACAAAATTGCTACCTATGTAATGATGATTACTCTTGAGTTGCTGTATGTGAAATGTTAAACATCTATAAGAAAAAAGGTGAAGTAACAAGTGCATTAAATGCACAGAATTGTTTAAGAAGGAAATCTTGTGACACAGCGTCAGTGTCCCTGACTCTAAACTAGAAGGTTCAAGCCTAACAGCAGGACTTGTTGGCCACAGAAGGAGAGTTTGTAATGCGATTCATCGAGCTGATAATCAGCTGCAGAATCTTTCTCCCACTTTCCACTGTTTTCCAAAGGCGAAAAACAGTGTGTGAAAATGCACTTATAAAAATTACTTGAGGATCAGAATTAAACAAGACCTTTGCTTTTAAAATACATGGAAGATGTGCTCTTAGGCTAATTGGCAAAACAAATTCTCCCTAAATTGCCTCAAATTTGGTTTTTAATCCATAGATCTATAAACACAGACAGGGATCACGGGTAGAGGTGGGAACGTCGGGGTGGCGGCGCGGGTTCGTTGGGCCAAAGGGCCTGTTTCCTGTGCTGTTTCGTTCTTTGTTCTTTGACGTTTATTGCGCTCCTTAAAACAGAGCGCATTAAGAGAGGTTAATGTTTCAGATCTGTAATCACTGAGAGCTGTAGGGATGAATAAATTCATCCATTTGAGTGGAACAGATTCTGATACCCCAGGAAACAGTTTTGAAATCCAGCCAATGTTCCATTCCAATGTTTCTGTTGAAATTCTCATCAGATAATTTGAGAGATTGTTAAATGGACTACAAGATTTTAAATAAGCCACTAAACTGTCTTGGAACATATACAAACTCATTAAATGAGCTGCAAGTGAGCTATAGATTTACAGGTCTTAAGAGTGCTGCACTTTTGTATATCTTGGAGGTTGATTCTGTAAAAAGATGCATGAAATTGCAGTAAAGGCCAAGTACCTCCATGTCTGCTGTCTAATGGATCTGTACGTTAAGTGCTGCTACTAGTTGCCATTTCCTTTCAGTCTTGCTTTGGGCCATAGATTACTGAGTGATTATTGTTTAAAACAATTAACAGTCTGGATGGATTGTTATTAGGCGTAGTTATATGTCGTTGTCAGGAAGGATTATTCTGAGTCCTGTCTATATTTGATTGTCCTTTGCAGGATAGTTTGTGGCCAGCCAGTGTCCTATTAATATCCCATTTCCTGTTGTTTTTTTCTCTGTTAACTGGTGCAGTCAGCAAACCAGGGTTCATTACATCTCAATATGATCTCTTTTCACAGATGAAGCGAAAATCCGAGAATGGCCTTGATGTACGAGCACTGTCACCAGGAAAGAAACTCTGCAAAGGGTCAGAATACTCCAGGTACTGACATAAAAATGCAGTTATAGGGTTGACCAAGTTGTGTCTCGACTAAAACCCACTGAATGAGACCCTCGTGTATTTTAGCTTGCTATCTTAGTGATTTGCTGTTTGGTCTAACTAACTAAAATAAGTGTGGAGGTGAACAAATTTGGTTCAGAAATTCCTGATGTCAAAACACTGGGTTTACTGTTTGAAAAAAAACTTCCTTTTCAAAAATTTCTGCAACACTGGATCGCAGATCACATCTGAAATCCTGTTACATATCAATAAAATGAATGTGTCAAGAACGAAATTCAAGGAGAATATAACCTCCAATAATTAGAAATTTGTGCAGTTAATATTAAGAGTAGTGTGCATCCTGTACAATATGGCTCTAATTACTTGTGTTTATATTTACAGTAGGTGGGCTCTTTACTCAGAGGGTAGTAAGGGCGTGGGATGCCCTGCCTGCAGCAGTTGTGGACTCGCCAAGTTTAAGGGCGTTCAAATGTTCAGTGGATAGGCATATGGATAACATTGGAATAGTTTAGGTTAGAGGGTCATAAAATTGGTTCCGTTGGTCGGCGCAACATCCGAGGGCTGAAGGGCCTGTACTGCTCTGTAATGTTCTATGTTCTAGAACATAGACTACAGTACAAACAGGCCCTTCGGCCCACAAGTTGCGCTGATCACATCCTTACCTACTAGGCCTACCTATAACCCTCAATCTCATTAAATCCCATGTACTCAACCAAAAGTCTCTTAAAAGACTCCAACGAATTTGCCTCCACCACCGAGAGGTGGCAAATGGAGTTTAATGCGGAAAAGTGTGAGGTAATTCACTTTGGCAGGAATAACAAATGTGCAGAGTATAGGGCTAACGGTAGGACTCTTAATAGTGCTGAAGAACAGAGGGATCTTGGTGTATATGTGCATAGATCCCTGAAAGTTGGCAATCAAGTCAATAAGGTTGTAAAGCAGGCATATGGAGTCTTAGCTTTTATTGGTAGGGGAATTGAATTTCGGAGCCGCACCGTCATGTTGCAACTGTACAAAACTCTAGTGCGGCCGCACTTGGAGTATTGTGTACAGTTCTGGTCCCCACATTATAAGAAAGATGTGGAGGCATTGGAGAGGGTACAGAGGAGGTTTACCAGGATGTTGCCTGGTATGGAGGGCAGTTCTTATGAAGAGAGGCTGAGGGATTTGAGGTTATTTTCGTTAGAAAGAAGGCAGCTAAGAGGAGACCTTATTGAAACATATAAGATGATTAGAGGTTTAGATAAGGTGGACAGTGATAGCCTTTTTCCAAGAATGGGGAAAGCTAGCATGAGGGGACATAGCTTTAAATTAAGGGGTGGTAATTAGAGGACAGATAGAACATAGAACATTACAGCACAGAACAGGCCCTTCGGCCTTCGATGTTGCGCCGACCAGTATAAAAAGCAATGCCCCTCCAAACTAAACCATTCCCTTCTCTTCCATATACTTATCAACTAACCTCTTAAACGCCACCAAACTTGGCGCATCTACAACAACTGCAGGCAGGGCATTCCACTCCCTAATCACTCTTTGAGTAAAGAACCTACCTCTGATATCCGTCCTATAACTCATACCCCTTAATTTAAGCTGTGTCCCCTCGTGCTAGCTTTTTCCATCCTAGGAAAAAGGCTATCACTGTCCACCCTATCTAAACCTCTAATCATCTTATATGTTTCGATCAGGTCCCCTCTTAGCCTCCTCCTTTCTAACGAAAACAACCTCAAATCCCTCAGCCTCTCCTCATAAGACCTGCCCTCCATACCAGGCAACATCCTGGTAAACCTCCTCTGTACCCTCTCCAATGCCTCCACATCTTTCTTATAATGTGGGGACCAGAACTGCACTCAATACTCCAAGTGCGGCCGCACTAGAGTTTTGTACAGTTGCAACATGACGTTGCGGCTCCGAAATTCAATGCCTCTACCAATAAAAGCCAAGACTCCATATGCCTTCCTAACAACCTTCTCGACCTGACTGCCTACTTTCAGGGATCTATGCACATACACACCAAGATCCCTCTGTTCATCAACACTACTAAGAATCCTACCATTTGCCCTATACTCTACACATTTATTATTTCTGCCATAGTGCATTACCTCACACTTTTCCACATTAAACTCCATTTGCCACCTCTCGGCCCAGCTCTGCAACTTGTCCAAGTCTCTCTGCAAACTATAACACCCCTCTTCACTATCTACCACTCCACCGACTTTAGTGTCATCTGCAAATTTACTAATCCATCCTTCAATACCCTCATCCAGATCATTTATAAAAATTACAAACAGCAGGGGCCCCAAAACAGACCCCTGAGGTACACCACTTGTCACCGAACTCCAAGATGAATATCTCCCATCAACCACCACCTTCTGTCTTCTATCTGCTAGCCAATTCCTAACCCAATTAGCTAAATCACCCTCTATCCCATACATCTGCATTTTCTGCAGAAGTCTTCCATGGGCCACCTTATCAAACGCCTTACTAAAGTCCATATATACCACATCAACCGCCTTACCCCCATCCACCTCTTTAGTCACTTTTTCAAAAAACTCAATGAGGTTAGTAAGGCACGACCTACCCTTCACAAAACCATGCTGACTATCCCCAATCAATTCATTTCTCTCTAAATAACTATAAATCCTATCCCTAATAATTCTCTCCAATACTTTGCCCACAACAGAAGTAAGACTCACTGGCCTATAATTCCCTGGAAGGTCTCTCTTCCCCTTCTTGAACAACGGGACCACATTCGCTATCCTCCAGTCCTCCGGAACCACACCCGTAACCAACGACGACCTGAAGATCAGAGCCAGAGGCTCTGCAATCTCCTCTCTTGCCTCCCAGAGAATCCTAGGGTAAATCCCGTCCGGCCCAGGGGACTTATCCAACTTCAAACTCTCGAGAATATCTAGCACATCCTCCCTATCTACTTCGATACCTTCCAGATGTCAGAGGTAGGTTCTTTATCCAGAGGGTGGTAAAGGTATGGAATGCCCTGCCTGCTGCAGTTGTAGATGCGCCATGTTTGGTGGCGATTAAGAGGTTAGTAGATTAGTTTATGGATGTAAAGGGAATGGTTTAGGTTAGAGGGTCATTGCTTTTTCTTAATTGGTCGGCGCAACATCGAAGGCCAAAGGGCCTGTTCTGCGCTATGTTCTATGTACCACTGATGGCAGCCGATTCCACTCACTCACCACCATCTGAGTGAAAAACTTACCCTAATCTCTTCTCTGTACTTGCTGCCAGCACCTTAAACCTGTGTCCTCTCATAGTGATCATTTCAGCCCTGGGAAAAAGCCTCTGAGAATCCACCCTATCTATACCTCTCAACCTCTATAAACCTCCAGCAGGTCACCTGTCATCCTTTGTCTCTCCAGGGAGAAAAGATCGTGCTCTCTCAACCTATCCTCATAACGCATGCCACTCGATCCAGGCAACATCCTTGTAAATCTCCTCTGCACCGTTTCAATAGCTTCCACATCTTTCTTGTAATGAGGTGGCCAGAACTGCGCACAGAACTCCCAAGTGGGGTCTGACTAGGGTCTTATAAAGCTGCAGCCCTAACTCCTAAACTCAATTCTTCGATTTCATGAAGGCCAGTACACCATACACCTTATTGACCACATCCTCCACCTGCGAAGCCGATTTAAGAGTCCTATGGACCCGGACCTCAAGGTGCCGCAGGGCTCGGTACTGGGACCTCTTCTATTTGTAATATTTATAAATGATTTGGAAGAGGGAATAAATGGAGTGATCAGCAAGTTTGCAGACGATACAAAGATGGCTGGACTTGCAGGTAGTGAGGAGCATTGTCAGGCAATGCAGCAGGACATAGATAGGCTGGTAGCTTGGACAGATAGATGGCAGATGGAATTCAATCCTGATAAAAGCAAGATTTGCATTTCGGGAGAAAGAATGTAGCGGGGAGGTATATGATAAAGGGTAGACCTATTAAGAATATAGAAACGCAGAGGACCTGGAGGTGCAGGTGGCAGAGCAGATGGAGAAGGTTGTGAAGAAAGCATATAGTATGCTAGCCTTTATAGGAAGGGGTATAGAGTACAAGAGCTGGCCTTTAATGTTGCAGTTGTATAAAACGTTGGTGAGACCTCATTTGGAATACTGCGTCCAGTTCCGGTTGCCTTATTACCGGAAGGACGTGGAGACACTGGAAAGAATGCAGAGAAGATTTACCAGGATGGTAAAGAAGGTCTGAGTTACGAGGAGAAGTTAGGCAAATTGGGGCTGTTTTCCTTAGAAAGACGTAGACTTAGAGGAGATCTAATAGAGGTGCTCAAGATTATGAGGGGTATAGATAGAGTAAACAGGGTTAAGCTTTTTCCTAGGATGGACTAAAATAGCACGAGGGTCACGGGCTTAGGGTGAGGGGGGGTAAGGTATAATTTGGATGCTAGAGGGAGTTTTTTCACACAAAGGGTTGTGAGGGTATGGAACGCGCTGCCAAGTAAAGTGGTGGAGGCAGGCACTCTGGAGTTATTTGAGAGATACTTAGATGGGCACATGAACAGAATGGGAATGGAGGGATTTAGAAAACTGATTAGGCATTGTCTTTCTGATCCTCTACACTGCTAAGAATCTTGCCCTTGATAT
The DNA here is from genome assembly GCA_024679065.1 of Sphyrna mokarran. Classification (NCBI taxonomy): domain Eukaryota; kingdom Metazoa; phylum Chordata; class Chondrichthyes; order Carcharhiniformes; family Carcharhinidae; genus Sphyrna; species Sphyrna mokarran. Next base: position 108,308,481 of record JAGIQG010000010.1, read on the forward strand.
TATACTCCTATTGGTTTAACTCAGTTGACTGGGCAGCTGGTTTGTGATATAGAGTAGCATGAAGAGCAGGGGTTCAATTCATGGACCAACTGAGGTTATTCACGAGGTCCCCACTTCTCAACCTTGCCCTCTTGTCTGAGGTGTGACTATCCTCTGGTTAAATCACCACTGATCAGCTCTTCCTCTCAAAGGGGAGAGCGGCATCTGGGACAATGGTGACTTTATCTTTACCTTCTATTTTGCCAATGCTTATTGCTGTTGAAATCTCAAGCATGTCACATATTGAATTACAGAATATATTTGTATTTTTTAAACCCATTCATGGGATTTGGGTATCTCCAGCTGTGCCAGCATTTATTAGCCTTGAGCTGAGTGGCTCACTTTGCAACCTGAGGACATTTAAGAGTCCACCATATTACTGTGGGTCTGGAATTACATGTAGGTCAAGCCAAGTTGAGGGCCACAGATTTCCTTCCCTAAAGGACATTAGCAAACCAGATGGGACAGGTCATCATTTTACTACTGCCAAGGCATACCTTGGGTTTCTGAATCACTAGTCCAGTGACATACCACTTCGTCACTACCTCTCCAAGTGCACATCATTTATCCTTGCTGCATTTCCTTTGTAAATGCCTAAATTCCTAGCCTTATTATTGGACAGTGCCACTTTATAGCTTAATAACATCATCTCAGAAACACAAATTAGTTCTTGAAAAGTTACTTTCAAATATCAGCTAAAGTTATAGAATCTGTGTCTGGACTGTTGGATGATTTTCGCAGATCACAATAGAGTGAATATTTACCTAGCCAACAAATATGCTTCATTGAAAGTCAGCTTTATTAAACCACAGGTTCACCATTTGCAGCCAGTGTGAGCTCAGTTGCAATCTACAACTGATATTGATAGTAGGGAATCTAGCAGTGGTAATGTCAAAGGGAAATGGTTGGATTCTCTCTTGTTGGACTTGGTCGTTGCCTGGCACCTGTATGTATGAATATTATTTTCCACATGTCATCCAGGCCTTGTTTATTTGGACATGGACCCGCTTTGGTATCTGAGGAGTCGCGAATGATTCTCAACATTGTGCAATTATTAGTGAACATACCCCTTCTGATCTTGTGATGGAAGGAAAATTATTGACGAAACAGCTGAAGACAGTTAGGTCCAGGATCCTGAGGGACTCCTGCTGCAATGTCCTCGGTCTGAGATGACTGACCTCCAATAACCACGGCCATTTTCATTGATCTTAGTTACAAGTCCAACTAGTAAAGCTCATGCAACCAGCAATTGTTGCTCACAGTCAAAAGTAAATAAGGCCTCGTTATTAAGTTACCCGTGAGTGACTGGAGCCTGTGGAAATATAACCAGGAAGATTAAATAACCTAATGAGAGAAATATAGAAATTTGGTTTAAATGCCTTTCAATGAATAATGTCCATTGGATCAAGTGTGGAAAGTAAATCCAGATTAACATATGCTGCTGATAATGTGTCAGATCAGCAGGTAATGTGTGAGAGCAGCTAATGATTGCTGACGTGTCTGGTGCTGTTCCCCAGCTCTTGCGTAGGTGATGGGATGTGGAGGAAGATGCTGCAGCCTCACATCAGCTGGTGTCTTTTCTATTTTTTATGAAATTATAGAAGTAGAGAATGTGAGCTGCATATTAATTACAATCTGTTGCTGCTGTGATCCAGTATAAGTGGTGTGTTAGCAAACTGAAATTGGTTTTAAACCCACATCAAAGCTTTAATATTTGAAAAATCTCAATTAAACAGAACAAAACTATGATTTTGGATAAATTTGAAAATAGATAATTATTGCAGGTTATTTGTGATCCTTGTGTCTGAACAACCACTGCTCAATAAACTCGTTAGAGTAAATGTCCATCCATGTGGCCTCATGAAATATTCCCAGCATGGTTTAATGCGGATTAAATTAATTCTATCATACTGCAGAAATTCGATTTAAACTTGTCCATTAGAACCAGTTTCTTCGCCCACGTCAGGCATTCCTGAGCCTCTTCAAAAAAAACACTCTTACTCGATGTAAAATGCTGTTCAGCCATTGTAAAGAAATAAATCCAACCCTGGAGTATGCTCTGAAGTTCTTATCCCTTTGAACCCAGTTAGGGCATTACATGAAGAATAGTCACATCTCTATTTCTTTTTCCGACAGCTCCTTATCTCCCTGCATAAATACAGCCACAACGTTCGGAGATCTACGGAATGGCAACATCCCAGGTCAGCATCGGAGACGTATTACGTCAGTGGCGCCTCCATCAGATCTTCAGGAATGGCTTGGCATGTTCCAAGTAGGTACATTGAAGGAATCAACTTCAAGATGGGGTGGGCAGGAAGATGCACACAGCTGTGTTTGCCAAGTTATAATCTGCAGTTATTGTGCAGGGTAGACATGGGAGATGGGCATCTGTGTTGGTAAGTTGGAGAATCATATTCTTTCCAGAAACAAGAAGTAAATTTGCTGTAAATTGTCATTGTAGATTTCCTGTCTTCACTGTGAAACAAGTGATGCCAAGCAGGGTGCTGGAGGCAGACACGCTGGGATCATTTAAGACTTATCTGGATAGCCACATGAACAGACTGGGAACAGAGGGATACAAAAGAATAGTCTAGTTGGACTAATGAGTGGTGCAGGCTTGGAGGGCCAAAGGGCCTGTTTCCTGTGCTGTAATGTATTGTATTAGTGTTCTTTGATGTCTAACTTTCCACTGAGGCTGGTACAAATAAATAAAATGAATGCAAACCTCAAGAGCTGCCAAGAAGGTGATTATCATCAGGCCAGGAGATTAATCCTAGCTTAATGAATATTTTAAAAGAGCATACCAGGAGCAGCAGCAGACATATCTACAAATGAATAATCTAATGCAGCCTGTCAAGATTCAGAATAACTTGCTTCCATTCTGGTTCAGTGAGTTCTTAGGTGGCTGACAATCCAGTGCATGATCTGTAAACTCTGCCATATATGGGGTTGGTGGTGTTTGAAGGGCTGGGGAGATGAGCTATTTAGAGGTTTGTGTGTTCTCTCTCTCTCCAACTCCTTGACTTCAGCTCTGTGTGTCCCTGCAAAGTTTCTCTGTACCTTCCTGAATGAACCTCCTCCATTTGATTGGTCACAAACCAGGGTCTCCTGTCAGTTACTAGGAAAGTTTGATTTCTTCAGCAATGGCTTGAAGACTTTCCGTTTTTTTTTAAATTCACTCTTGTCGCTTGGTGTGTGGGCAAAGTTATAACTCATGGAATAAATAAAAGACAGTAGCAACATGGATCCAGAATTGGCTGAATGACAAGAAATAGAGCAATGGTTAATGGATTTTTCGGGCTGGAAATTCGTAATAGAGTTAACCAAAGGTCACTATTAAGACACTTGCTTTTCCTGATGTATATTGGTGATCGAGAACTTCTGTACAAGGTTCTATCTCAAAATTTACATATGTTTCAAAACTTGGAAGCATTATAAACTGAGAGGATGATGATGTAGAATTTCAAAAGGGTATTGACAAGTTGGTGGAATGAGCAGACAAGTGACCAATGAAGTCCGATCAGGAGAAACATGAAGTGATTCATTTTGGTACAAAGAAGAAATGATACAAAATAAATCTCCTCAAACAGAGGCATCTAAGTATATATGTGCATGAATCATTGAGGATGGCAGGACACCTTGAGAGAGTGGTTAAAAATACATTATCATAGATTTTATGAATAGGGCTTGGGATGCAGGGCTTTCATTTCTCATACTCTAACATTCGTTATTAATGTGAAGTGCATGTGAACTAACTGCGAGTCCTTGATAAGTATGTCCCTGTCAGGTAAGGAGGAAATGGTCGAGTAAGAGAACCTTGGTGTACGAAAAAAGTTAATTCGCTGGTTAAAAGCAAAAAGGAGGCTTATGTCAGGATGAGGCTTGAAGGCTCAGTTAGTGCACTGCATAGCTATAGATTAGCCAGGAGGGCGCTGAAGAGTGAATTGAGGAGAGCTAAGAGGGGACACGAGAAGACTTTGGCTGATAAGATCAAGGAGAATCCTAAAGCTTTCTTTAGATATGTTAAGAATAGAAGATTGGTTAGGGCAAGATTAGGGCTAGTCAGAGACAGCAGTGGGAAGTTGTGCGTGGAGCCTGAAGAGATTGGAGAGGCACTGAACGAATATTTCTCTTCGGTATTCACGCAGGGAGATGTAAATGTAGTTGTGGAGAACACTGGGATACAGGGTTGTAAACTGGAAAGTATTAAAGTAGATAAGGAGGAGGTGCTAGATATTCTTGAGGGTTTGAAGTTAGATAAGTCCCCTGGGCCGGACGGGATTTACCCTAGGATTCTCTGGGAGGCGAGAGAGGCAATTGCAGAGCCTCTGGCTCTGATCTTCAGGTCGTCGTTGGTTACAGGTAAAGTGTCTGAAGACTGGAGGATAGCAAATGTGGTCCCGTTGTTCAAGAAGGGGAATAGAGATTTTCCAGGGAATTATAGACCGGTGAATCTTACTTCTGTTGTGGGCAAAGTATTAACATAGAACATTACAGCGCAGAACAGGCCCTTCGGGCTTCGATGTTGCGCCGACCAATTAAGAAAAAGCAATGACCCTCTAACCTAAACCATTCCCTTTTCATCCATAAACTTATCTACTAATCTCTTAAACACCACTAAACTTGGCGCATCTACAACTGCAGCAGGCAGGGCATTCCATACCCTTACCACCCTCTGGGTAAAGAACCTACCTCTGACATCCGTCCTATAACTACCACCCCTTAATTTAAAGCTGTGTTCTCTCGTGCTAGCTTTCTCCATCCTAGGAAAAAGTATTGGAAAGAATTATTAGGGATAGGATTTCTATTTATTTAGAGAGAAACGAATTGATTGGGGATAGTCAGCATGGCTTTGTGAAGGGTAGGTTGTGCCTTACTAACCTTATTGAGTTTTTTGAAAAAGTGACCAAAGAGGTAGATGGGGGTAAGGCAGTTGATGTGGTATATATGGACTTTAGTAAGGCGTTCGATAAGGTGCCCCATGGAAGGCTTCTGCAGAAAATGCAGATGTATGGGATTGAGGGGATTTAGCTAATTGGATTAGGAATTGCTAGCTGATAGAAGACAGAGGGTAGCGATTGATGGAAATTATTTATCGTGGAGTTCGGTTACAAGTGGTGTACCTCAGGGATCTGTTTTGGGGCCCTGCTGTTTGTAATTTTTATAAATGATCTGGATGAGGGTATTGAAGGATGGATTAGTAAATTGCAGATGACACCAAAGTCGGAGGAGTGGTAGATAGTGGAGGGGTGTTATAGTTTGCAGAGAGACTTGGACAAGTTGCAGAGCTGGGCCGAGAGGTGGCAAATGGAGTTTAATGTGGAAAAGTGTGAGGTAATTCACTTTGGCAGGAATAACAAATGTGTAGAGTATAGGGCTAATGGTAGGACTCTTAATAGTGTTGAAGAACAGAGGGATCTTGGTGTATATGTGCATAGGTCCCTGAAAGTTGGCAATCAAGTCGATAAGGTTGTTAAGAAGGCGTACGGTCTTAGCTTTTATTGGTAGGGGGATTGAATTTCGGAGCGGCAACGTCATGTTGCAACTGTACAAAACTCTAGTGCGGCTGCATTGGAGTATTTGTTACAGTTCTGGTCCCCGCATTATAAGAAAGATTGGAGGCATTGGAGAGGGTACAGAGGAGGTTTACCTTGAAGTTGCCTGGTATGGAGGGCAGGTCTTATGAAGAGAGGCTGAGGGATTTGAGTTGTTTTCGTTAGAAAGAAGGCAGCTAAGAGGAGACCTTATTGAAACATATAAGATGATTAGAGGTTAGATAGGGTGGATAGCCTTTTTCCTAGGATGGAGAAAGCTAGCACGAGGGGACACAGCTTTAAATTAAGGGTGGTAGTTATAGGACGGATGTCAGAAGTCAGTTCTTTACCCAGAGGGTGGTAAGGATATGGAATGCCCTGCCTGCTGCAGTTGTAGATGCGCCAAGTTTGGTGGCGTTTAAGAGGTTAGTAGATAAGTTTATGGATGAAAAGGGAATGGTTTAGGTTAGAGGATCATTGCTTTTTCTTAATTGGTCGGCGCAACATCGAAGGCCGAAGGGCCTGTTCTGCGCTGTAATGTTCTATGTTCTAACAGACCAACTGCTCAGACATACTATGCTACACAATAAATAGATGTGACCAAGGCAGATCCCCTGGATTTCTCAACAGCTTAACCCAGGAACCAGTTTCACTGAAGCTCTGTCGTATCTCTCAATCTTTGACCTTTGAAGATCTCACTTTGGAATTGTTACTGATTAGGGGGAATAGAACATAGAACATTACAGCACAGTACAGGCCCTTCAACCCTCGATGTTGCGCCGGCCAGTGGACCCTCTTACCTAACCTATTCCAATATCATCCATGTGCCTATCCACCGAACATTTGAATGCCCCCAAAGTAGGCGAGTCCACAACTGCTGCAGGCAGGGCATTTCACGCCCTCACCACCCTCTGTGTGAAGAACCTGCCTCTGACATCCGTCCTATAACTACCACCTCTTAATTTAAAGTTATGTCCCCTCGTGTTGGTCATCACCATCCGAGGAAAAAGGCTCTCACTATCCACCCTATCCAATCCCTTGATCATCTTATACGCCTCAATTAGGTCACCGCGTAACCTTCTTCTCTCTAATGAAAATAACCTCAGGTCCCTCAGCCTTTCCTCATAAGGCCTTCCCACCATACCAGGCAACATCCTGGTAAACCTCCTCTGCACCCTTTCCAATGCTTCCACATCTTTCTTATAATGCGGCGACCAGAACTGTACGCAATACTCCAAGTGCGGCCGCACCAGAGTTTTGTACAGTTGTAACATAACCTCACGGCTCCTAAATTCAATCCCTCTACCAATAAAAGCTAACACACCGTACGCCTTCTTAACAACTTTATCAACCTGGGTGCCAACTTTCAAAGAGCTATGTACTTGTACCCCAAGATCCCTCTGCTCGACAACAGTATTAAGGGTCCTTCCATTAGCCCTATATTTCATATGCCTGTTATTCCTACCAAAGTATTTCTGCAGTAGCCTACCATGGGGAACCTTATCAAACGCTATCACAGCGTTCTGAATATCACAGCTATACAGAGAGAGGACACCTTGGTGGGATGACGCAGTCAGGGCGTATAAGTAGAATTAAGGAACAGGAGCAGTGCAATCATACTGTTGGGATTGTACTACAGACTTCCCAACAGCCAGCGTGAAGTGGAGGAACTGATATATCAGCAGATTATTGCATGATGTAAAAACAACAGTGGTGTTGTGATGGATGATTTTAACTTCTCCAACATAGACTGGGATTTCTTTAGTGTCAGCTCTTGGATGGGGTAGAGTTTGTTCAGTGTGTCCAAAAATATTTGTTGAGGCAATATGCAGATAGCTCTACCCGAGTTGGACTATCCTCGACCTGGTTCTGGGATGCAAGCCTGGACAGGTGATTGTTGTCTCAATCGGGGACTATTTTGGGAACAGTGATCACAATTCTATAAGTTTTAAGATACTTGTAGAAAAGGGTAGAAATCTCAGATAAAAGTGCTGAACTGGGGGGAATGTACAGCAGTATTAGGCAGGAGTTGGGGAATGTAGACTGGGGTGGCTGTTTGAGGGTAAATCCACATCCGATATGTGGGAGTTTTTTAAAAGTCAGTTGTTAACAATTCAAGACAAGTATGTTGCTATAAAAATGAAGGAAGTGATGAAGATGATTGAGGGTAGGGCAGTGGATGTTGTTTACATGAACTTCAGTAAGGCTTTGACAAGATCACTCATGGCAAACTGGTACAGAAGGTGAACTTGCATGGGATCAGAGGTGAGCTGGCAAGTTGGTTACAAAACTGGCTCAGTCAAAGAAGACAGAGGGTAGTAGTAGTAGAAACAGCATGTTTCTGAATGGAGGGCTGTGACAAGTGGTGTTTCTCAGGGAGCAATGCTGGCACCTTTGCTATTTGTAATATACATAAATGATTTGGAGGAAAATGTAACTGGATTGATTAGTAAGTTTGCGGAAGACACAAACGTTGGTGGATTTGTGGATAGTGATGAGGACAATCAGAGGATGCAGTAGGATATAGACCAGTTGGAGACTTGGGTGGAGAGATGGCAGGTGGAATTTAATCTGGAGAAATGTGAAATAATGTATTTTGGAAGGTGTAATACAGGTGGGAAATATACAGCAAATGGCAGAATCCTTAAGAGTATTGATAGGCGAAGTGATCTGGGTGTACAGATACACAGGTCACTGCAAATAGCAGTGCAGGTGGAGAAGGTAATGAAGACATACAGCATGCTTGCCTTCATCAGCCGGGATGTTGAGTTTAAAAATTGGCAAGTCATGTTGCCGCTTTATCGAACTTTAGTTAGCCCACACTTGAAATGTAGTGTTCAATTCTGGTTGCCACACTACCAAAAGGATGTAGAGGCTTTGGAAGAGTACAGAAAAGATTTACCAGGATGTTGCCTGGTGTGGAGGCTGTTAGCTATGAGGAGAGGTTGGAGAAACTTGGTTTGTTCTCACTGAAGCAACGGAGGTTGAGGGAAGACCTGATAGAAATCGACAAGATTGTGAGATGCATAGACAGAGTGGATAGTCAGAATGTTTTTCCTCAGAGTGGAAGAGTTAATTACTAGGAGGCACAGGTTTAGGCTGCGAAGGGCAAGATTTAAAGAAGATATGAGGCGGATTTTTTACAGAGTGGTGGGTGCCTGGAATTCGTTGCTGGGGGAGGGTAGTGGAAGCAGATATGGTAATGACTTTTAAGGGGTATCTTGTCAAATACATGAATGACGTGGGAATACAGAGAGTCCCCAGAGGCGTAGGGGGTTTTAGTTACGCTAGTTACTGCCAGCGTAACTAAATGGCAGTACAGTCAGTGTAGGCTTGGAAGGCCAAAGAGCCTGTTCCTGTGCTATAATTTTCTTTGTTCTTTGATAAAATGGCAAGATTCGGAAACCCTGGATGGTGAGAGATTTGTGAGCTTAGTGAAAAATGAGGAGGAGGCATACATAAATTTCAGGAAATTGAAAATGGATAAGATGCTTGAGGAATATGATGATAGCAGAAAAGCTTAAACAGGGACTGAGGAAGGCAAAAGGAGGCCATGAAATGTTCTTCTGGGTAGGATTGCATCTTATTATAGAAAGGATATTACTAAATCCCCAATCCCCAATGAATTGATTGGGGATAGTCAGCATGGTTTCGTGAAGGGTAGGTCATGCCTTACTAACCTCATTGAGTTTTTTGAGAAAGTGACCAGAGAGGTGGATGGGGGTAAGGCGGTTGATGTAGTATATATGGACTTTAGTAAGGCGTTTGATAAGGTGGCCCATGGAAGACTTCTACAGAAAATGCAGATGTGTGGAATAGAGGGTGATTTAGCTAATTGGATTAGGAATTGGCTGGCAGATAGAAGACAGAGGGTGGTGGTTGATGGGAGATATTCATCGTGGAGTTCGGTGACAAGTGGTGTGCCTCAGGGGTCTGTTTTGGGGCCCCTGCTGTTTGTAATTTTTATAAATGATCTGGATGAGGGTATTGAGGGATGGATCAGTAAATTTGCAGATGATACTAAAGTTGGTGGAGTGGTAGATAGTGAAGAGGGGTGTTTTAGTTTACAGAGTGACTTGGACAAGTTGCAGAGCTGGGCCGAGAGGTGGCAAATGGAGTTTAATGTGGAAAAGTGTGAGGTAATGCACTTTGGCAGGAACAATAAATGTGTAGAGTATAGGGCTAATGGTAGGGCTCTTAATAGTGTTGAGGAACAGAAGGATCTTGGTGTATGTGTCAATAGATCCTGAAAGTAGGCAGTCAAGTGGATAAAGTTGTTAAGAAGGCATATGGAGTCTTAGCTTTTATTGGTAGGGGGATTGAATTTAGGAGCCGCAGCATCATGTTGCAACTGTACAAAACTCTAGTGCGGCCGCACTTGGAGTATTGTGTGCAGTTCTGGTCGCCACATTATAAGAAAGATGTGGAGGCATTGGAGAGGGTACAGAGGAGGTTTACCAGGATGTTGCCTGGTATGGAGGGCAGGTCCTATGAAGAGAGGTTGAAGGATTTGAGGTTGTTTTCGTTAGAAAGGAGGCGGCTAAGAGGGGATCTTATTGAAGCATATAAGATGATTAGAGGTTTAGATAGGGTGGACAGTGATAGCCTTTTTCCTAGGATGGAGAAAGCTAGCACGAGGGGACACAGCTTTAAATTAAGGGGTATGAGTTATAGGACGGATATCAGAGGTAGGTTCTTTACTCAAAGAGTGATTAGGGAGTGGAATGCCCTGCCTGCAGCTGTTGTAGATGCGCCAAGTTTGGTGGCGTTTAAGAGGTTAGTTGATAAGTATATGGAAGAGAAGGGAATGGTTTAGTTAGGAGGGGCATTGCTTTTTATTTTGGTCGGCACAACATCGAAGGCCGAAGGGCCTGTTCTGTGCTGTATTGTTCTATGTTCTATGTTCTAAACTAGAAAGAGTGCAGAAAAGATTTACTAGAATGCTACCGGGACTTCCTTTGAGTTATAAGGAGAAGCTGGATAGACTGGGACGACTTTGGAGCGTAGAAAGCACAGAGATCTTGTAGAAGTCTCTAAAATAATGAGAGACATAAATCAGCTAGATAGTCAATATCTTTTCCCAAAGCTAAGGGAGTCTAAAACTAGAAGACATAGATTTAAGGTGAGGGGGAGAGATATAAAAGGATCCAGAGTAGCAACTTGCTCATGCAGAGGGTAGTAAGTGTCTGGAACAAGCTGCCAAAGCTATTGTAGAGGTGGATACAATTTTGCTTGTTAAATAGCGTTTACTTGCATGGAAGGATGGATGTAGACAGTTTTGGGCCAAATGCAGGCAATTGAAATTTGCTTAGTGGTAAAATCTGGGTGGCATATCCATGACACTATAATTAAAGATAATCCAAAGCTTTTTATGTGTATATAAGGAGGAAGAGGGTAGCTAAGGAAATGTTAGGTTCACTCAAGGACAGCAGAGGGAATTTGTGTGTGGAGCTCCATAAGGTGAGTGAAATCCTGAACAAGTATTTGCATCAGTATTCACAAAGGAGAAGGATGTAGTGATGGAGTGTGTAGAAAAGAGTATGCTGACATTCCAGGACATGTTGAGATAAAAAGGGAGGCAGTATTGAATGTTTTGAAAAATATTGAGGTGGCCAAGTCCCCAGAGTCAGGGTCGTAGAACATAGAACATTACAGCGCAGAACAAGCCCTTTTGGCCTTCGATGTTGCGCCGACCAATTAAGAAAAAGCAATGACCCTCTAACCTAAACCATTCCCTTTTCATCCATAAACTTATCTACTAACCTCTTAAACGCCACCAAACTTGGCGCATCTACAACTGCAGCAGGCAGGGCATTCCATACCCTTACCACCCTCTGGGTAAAGAACCTACCTCTGACATCCGTCCTATAACTACCACCCCTTAATTTAAAGCTATGTCCCCTCGTGCTAGCTTTCTCCATCCTAGGAAAAAGGCTATCACTGTCCACCCTATCTAAACCTCTGATCATCTTATATGTTTCAATAAGGTCTCCTCTTAGCTGCCTTCTTTCTAACGAAAGCAACCTCAAATCCCTCAGTCTCTCTTTATAAGACCTGTCCTCCATACCAGGCAACATCCTGGTAAACCTCCTCTGCACCCTCTCCAATGTCTCCACGTCTTTCTCACAATGCGGGGACCAGAACTGTACGCAATACCCCAAGTGCGGCCACACTAGAATTTTGTACAGTTGCAACATGACGTTGCGGCTCCGAAATTCAATCCCCCTACCAATAAAAGCTAAGACTCCGTATGCCGCCTTAACAACCTTATCGACTTGATTGCCAACTTTCAGGGATCTATGCACATATACACCAAGATCCCTCTGTTCATCAACACTATTAAGAGTCCTACCATTAGCCCTGTACTCTACACATTTGTTATTCCTGCCAAAGTGAATTACCTCACACTTTTCCACATTAAACTCCATTTGCTACCTCTCGGCCCAGCTCTGCAACTTGTCCAAGTCTCTCTGCAAACTAGAACACCCCTCTTCACTATCTACCACTCCTTTGGTGTCATCTGCAAATTTACTAATCCATCCTTCAATAACCTCATCCAGATCATTTATAAAAATTACAAACATTGGTCTATCCCAATATATAGAGAGAGAGGTGGGGGAAGAAATTGCTGAAGCATTGACAAAAATCTTTGTATCCTCTTTAGTCACAGGTGAGGTATGAGAGGATTGGAGAGTTGCTAACATTGTTCCTCTGTTTAAGAAGGGCAGAAGAGACAATTTGGGAAATTATAGGCCTGAGAGCCGCACATCAGTGGTAGGGAAATTATTGAAGAAGATTCTTAGGTACAGAATGTACTCTTCTCTGCAAGGAACGTTGTGGGAGGCTGGGAAGAAAATTGTGGCTCCCCTAGCTGAGATATTTGAAACATCGATAGTCACGTGTGAGGTCCTGAAGATTGGAGAGTGATAAATGTTGTGCTTTTATTTAAAAAGGGCTGCAGAAAAAAGCCTGGGAACTATAGCCTAGTTAGCCTCACATCTGTGGTGGGTAAATTGTTGGAAGGTATTCTGAGGGACAGGATCTACAGGCATTTAGGGACACAAGGACTGATTAGGAACAGTCAGCATGGCTTGGTGAGTGGAAAATCATGTCTCATAAATTTGAGGTTTTTGAAGAGCTAACTAAGAAGGTCGATGAGGGCAGTGCAGTTGATGTTGTCTACATGAACTTTATCAAGGCCTTTGAAGAGGTACCATATGGTGGGTTGTTGCATAAAGTTAAATCTCATGGGATCCAGGCTGAGGTATCTAAATGGATATAAAATTGGCTTCTTGACAGAAGCCACAGGGTGGTTGTGGAGAGTTGTTTTTCAAACTGGAGGCCTGTGCCTTAGGGATCAGTAGTGGGCCCGCTAATATTTGTCGTTTATATTCATGATTTAGGTAAGAATATTGAGGGCATGGTTAGTAACTTTGCAGATGACACCAAGATTGGTGGCATAGTGGACAGTGAAGAAGGTTAGCTCCCAATTGCAGCAGGATCTTGATTAGTTGGGCCAGTGGGCTGACGATTGTCAAATGGAGTTTAATTTAGACAAATGCGAGGTGATGCATTTTGGTAGATTGAACCAGGGCAGGACTTATTCAGTTAATGGCAGGGCACTGGGGAGAGTCACAGAACAAAGAGATCTAGGAGTACATGTTCATAGTTCCTTGAAAATGAAGTCACAGATGGACAGTGGTGAAGAGAGCACTCTGCATGCTTAGTTTTGTTGGTCAGAACATTGAATACAGGAGTTGGGATGTCTTGTTGAAGTTGTACAAGACATTGGTAAGGCCACACTTGGAATACTGTGCAATTCTGGTCACCCTATTATAGAAAGGATATTATTAAACTGGAAAGAGTGCAGAAAAGATTTATTAGGATACTACCAGGACTTGATGGATTGAGTTATAAAGAGAGACTGAATAGACTGGGACTTTTTTCTCTGGAGTACAGGAGGTTGAGGGGTGCCCTTTATAAAGGTCTATACAATAATGAGGGGCATAGACAAAGTCAGTGTCTTTTCCCAAAGATAGGGGATTCTAAAACTAGAGGGCATGGATTTAAGGTGAGAGGGGGGAGATACAAAAGGGTCTAGAGTGGCAATTGTTTCACACAGAGGATGGTGAGTGTCTGGAACAAGCTGCCAGAGGTGGTATAAAGGCAGGTACAATTCCGACTTTTAAAAAACATTTAGGCAATTACATGGGTATGATGGGTATAGAGGAATGTGGGTCAAATGTGGGCAATTGGGATTAGTTTAGGGGTTTTTTAAAAAAAAAGGGCAGCATGTACAAATTGGACCAAAGGGCCTTTTCCATGCTGTAAACCTCTGACTCTCGAATAGGCTCATTGGTGAGAGGCAGCATGGTTTTTTTGAATGGAGGTTGTGTTTAGAACATAGAACATTACAGCGCAGAACAGGCCCTTCGGCCTTCGATGTTGCGCCGACCAATTAGGAACAAGCAGTGACCCTCTAACCTAAACCATTCCCTTTTCATCCATAAACTTATCTACTAACCTCTTAAACGCCACCAAACTTGGCGCATCTACAACTGACGCAGGCAAGGCATTCCATACCCTTACCACCCTCTGGGTAAAGAACCTACCTCTGACATCTGTCCTATAACTACCACCCCTTAATTTAAAGCTATGTCCCCTCGTGCTAGCTTTCTCCATCCAAGGAAAAAGGCTATCACTGTCCACCCTATCTAAACCTCTAATCATCTTATATGTTTCAATAAGGTCTCCTCTTAGCAGCTTCTCTTCATAAGACCTGCCTTCCATACCAGGCAACATCCTGGTAAACCTCCTCTGTACCCTCTCCAATGCCTCCACATCTTTCTTATAATGTGGGGACCAGACTGCACACAATACTCCAAGTGCGGCCGCACTAGAGTTTTGTACAGTTGCAACATGACGTTGCGGCTCCGAAATTCAATCCCCCTACCAATGATGTTGATGAACAGAGGTTTCACAAACCTAATTGAGTTCTTGGAGGAAGTGACAAAAAAATTGGACAAGGAAGTGGATATTGTAATTGTGGACTTCAGAAAAGCCTTCGATAAGGTTCCTCGTGACAGGCTGACGTAGAAGGTGAAGTCATATGGGATCCTGGGTGAGCTGGTAAGAAAACTGACTTGGGCATAGAATGCAATGGAAGGGTACTTCTCTAACTGGAGTTCTGTGACAAGTGATGTTCCACAAGGATCAGTACTTGGCCTGTATTATAAATGATTTGATAGAAAATGTAGATGGTCTGATGAGTAAATTTGCAGATGATGCAAAAATTGGAGGATACAGCAGAATGTAAATGAGCTGGAGATCTGGATCAAATGTTTGCAGATAGAATTTAACCTGGACAAATGTGAAGTGATGTCATATGGAAGGCCTACTGCAGAAGGAAAGTATACAGTAAATGGTAGACCCTTCGTAATATTAGCATGCAGAGGAATCTAGCTGTGCAGATCCATGGTTCCCTGAAGGAGGCAACTCAGATGGACAAGATGCTCAAGAAAGCATGTAGCACTGGGGCATTGAATATAGGAATTGGAAAATCATGTTGCAGCTGTAATAAGACTTTGGTTAGGCCGCATTTGGAGAATTGGAGTGTACAGTTCTGATTGCTGTGGTACTGGAAGGATGTTGATGCGTTGGAAAGGGTGCAGAGGAGATTTACCAGAATGTTGCCAAGTTTAGAACATTACAGCGCAGAACAGGCCCTTCTGCCCTCGATGTTGCGCCGACCAATTAAGAAAAAGCAATGACCCTCTAACCTAAACCATTCCCTTTTCATCCATAAACCTATCCACTGACCTCTTAAACACCCCCAAACTTGGCACATCTACAACTGCAGCAGGCAGGGCATTCCATACCCTTACCACCCTCTGGGTAAAGTTTGGAGGATATGAACTAAGAAGAAAGATTGAACAAACTTGAATTGTTTTCATTAGTGTGTCAGACGATGAAGGGGGACCTGATATAGGTTTACAAGCTTGGATAGAATGGAGAGTCAGGGTCGAAAGGTCAGTCGCTTGGAGGCTGAGAGTGAGAGGGGGAAAGTTTAAAAGAGATGTAAGGGACAAGTTTTCTCACACAGGTCAGTGAATGCCTGGAACACACTGCTGGAGGAGGAAGTGAAGCCAATTTTGTAACATTGTTCAAAAAGATGCATGAATCGGCAGAGAATAGAGGGATGTGGACCATGTAGAGGCAAGCAAATAGATTAGAGAGGCATCTGTGTTGGCACAGATTTCGTGGGCCAAAGGGTCTGTTCCTGTGCTGTACTGCTCTTTGGTCTTTTAATTCTCTCCAATAGTTGCTCCAACTCTGGCCTCAACAACAGCCCACTCTCAAGATTTCAATCTCATCCCCTGGACTTCTGTACTTCAGCGTCTGTACTCCATCACTAACTCGCAAGCACAGCTTCAGCTTTTCAGGTACACTGAGCAGAAGACAGTTGTTCCAAAGGGTTACTGTTACTGGATTGACCCACAGCATAGAACCATCAACCTGCTGCTTCCATCTTTGGTTCCCAGGATTTTTCCAGACTCTTTACTACTTTAAAGCCTGTTGCCCATAGTCATTTTTCTGCTTGGAGACTTTTCTTAGTAGCTTTTGGAAATCTTCCTGGCCCCTCCTGCTTGCTGTGCTATGCTCATGGGTCACATGGCCCTGTTTCTACACTTTTTTTCTCTCTCAATGCAGATGGCCTGAGAACTCCAAAATGCTGTTCTACACGTGCAAAGCACACTCCCAGTCTGCATATGTGCAGAAACTCCCAAGTATGCTGGCAGTTCTTGGCCTGTTGAAGATAAGTCAAGGGTGCAGATGCCCATAGGCTGCTTTCTCCTTGGAGGGGCAGAGCTGACCAGTGGTGATTTAACCTGGGGATGGTCACACCTCAGACAAGGGGGCAAGGTTGAGAAGTGGGGACTTCATGAATAACCTCAGCTGGTCCGTGAATTGAACCCCTACTATTGATGCCACTTTGCATCACAAACCAGCTGCCCAGAAAACTGAGTTAAACCAATAGGAGTATAATATCAAGGATAAAACTCTTAGCAGTGTAGAGGAACAGAAGGACCTTGTGGTCTCTGTTCATAGGACTCTTCAATTGGCCTCACTGGTGGAGGATGTGGTCAAGAAGGTGTATGGCGAAATGGCCTTCATTAATTGAGGGATTGAGTTTAGGAGTTGGGCGATTAATGCTGCAACTTTATAAGACCCTTGTCAGACCCCACTTGGAGTAATGTGCACAGTTCTGGTTGCCTCACTCCAAGAAGGAAGTGGAAGCTATTGAAAGGATTCAGAGGACATTTACAAGGATGTTGCACGGATTGGAGGATAGGTTGAGGGAGCTGGGTCTTTTTTCCCTGGAGAGACGAAGATGGAGAGGCGACGTGATAGAGGTTTAGAAGATGTTGAGGTGTTGATATGGTGGATTCTTGGAGGATATTTCCCAGGCTTGAAATGGTCGTGCAGGTTTAAGGTGTTGGGGAGCATAGAACATTACAGCACAGAACAGGCTCTTCGGCCTTCGTTGTTGTGCCGACCAATTATGAAAAAAAAAGCAATGACCCTCCAAACTAAACCATTCCCTTCTCTTCCATAAACTTATCAACTAACCTCTTAAACGCCACCAAACTTGGCGCATCTACAACTGCCGCAGGCAAGGCATTCCACTCCCTAACCACCCTCTGGGTAAAGAACCTACCTCTGATATCCGTCCTATAACTATCACCCCTTAATTTAAAGCGGTGTCCCCTCGTGCTAGCTTTCTCCATCCTAGGAAAAAGGCTATCACTGTCCACCCTATCTAACCTCTAATCATCTTATATGTTTCAATAAGGTCTCCTCTTAGCCGCCTTCTTTCTAACGAAAACAACCTCAAATTCCTCAGCCTCTCTTCATAAGACCTGCCCTCCATACCAGGCAACATCCTGGTAAACCGCCTCTGTACCCTCTCCAATGCCTCCACATCTTTCTTATAATGCGGGGACCAGAACTGCACACAATACTCCAAGTGCGGCCGCGCTAGAGTTTTGTACAGTTGCAACATGACGTTGCGGCTCCGAAATTCAATCCCCCTACCAAAAAAAGCTAAGACTCCATATGCCTTCTTAACAACCTTCTCGACTTGACTGCCTACTTTCAGGGATCTATGCACATACACACCAAGATCCCTCTGTTCATCAACACTACTAAGAATCCTGCCATTAGCCCTATACTCTACACATTTATTATTCCTGCCAAAGTGCATTACCTCACACTTTTCCACATTAAACTCCATTTGCCACCTCTCGGCCCAGCTCTGCAACTTGTCCAAGTCTCTCTGCAAACTATAACACCCCTCTGCACTATCTACCACTGCACCGACAGGTATAGAAGAGATGTTAGGGGTAAGTTTTTCACTCAGTGCAATGAGTGAGTGGAATCGGCTGTGTTGGTGGTGGTGGAGGCAAACTCATTGGGGTCTTTTAAGAGACTTCTGGATGAGTACATGGGATTTAATGGAACTGAGGGTTACAGAAATGCCTGGTAGGTATGGCTATGATTGGTGCAACTTATGAGGCAAAGGGCCTGTTTGTGCTGTAGTGTTCTATGCTTTTGAGGTGTCTGTTGTAGGCCATCTGAAGCAAATAAGAGCACACGGATCACTTGTCTTGTAAACTGTGATCATAGTCTCTGGTTTGAGATCTTTCTCAGTCATCTTTATACCTATGATGAATTTTGTTTTTTATGTCTACATTTGTTGAAAAGAGGCTCCCAGGATATGGGGAAAGGTCCTTGTGGAGTTAATAAGGACCTGAAGCTCTACTTTGGAGTCAGCACTCGTACAATCACATTTACACACTAAAACATATTAGCCAGAACTTTACTGCTCCACCCCCCATGGGAATTGGAGCGGGTGAGAGGCGGAGCATGGGAAAGTTTGTTGACCTTGCGGGATTTTGTGGTTTCGGGAAAAGCGAGGCCATGATATCCCGCTCAGTAACTGAGATTGAATGTAAAAATGAGGTGTTAATTGGTGTAGTAACAACTTAAGACTATATGCTTGGACTGAACTAGGTTATCCCACAATCAACAGATAAGAGAAATACTCGATAGTCCTGCCACGTGTATTGAATGGCAGTGGACAATTGATGAATGGGCTCAATCAACATCCCCTTCTTTGGCTGAGCTCAACAAGCAAGTGCCCAAGACATTTGCAACCATCTTCAGAGCCCCTCCCCACCAAGCTGTTCCAGTACAGCTGCATTAGCATCTACCTGAAAGTGAAACATTGCCCTGGTATGTCCTGTCCTTCAAAGAAAACATCTATTCCAATCTGGCCATTTACCTACTACTCGGTCTACTCTTGATCATCAGCAAAGTGATGAAAGGTATCGTCGACAATGCTATTAAGTAGCACTTATTTACCATTTTTATTGGTACACGTGATATGGCTGTTGCTGACTGGACCAGAATTTATTGATCATCCATGAAAACATTTAAGTGTCAATCACATTGCTGTTGATGTGGAGTCACGTTTAGAACATAAGAAATAGGAGCTATCTAACCCCTTGAGCCTACTCCACCATTCAATAAGATCATGGCTGATCTGATAGTGGGTTCAGTTTCACTTAGCCACATGCTTCCTAAACCTTAATTCCCTTTTTGGTTAAAAAAAACTATCTATCTGTGACTTAAACACACCGAACGAGGTAGCCTCTCCTGCTTCATTGGGCAGAGAATTCCAAAGATTCACTACCCTGTGGGAGAAGTTGTTCCTCCTCAACTCTGTTCTAAACTGACTCCCCTGTATTTTGAGGCTATGCCCCGTGTTCTTGTTTCCATTGTAAGTGGAAATAACCTAGCTGCTTCTACCCTGCCCAGCCCCTTCGTTATCTTATATGTCTCTATAAGACCTTCCATCAACCTTCTAAACTCCAATGAATACAGGCCCAGTCTACTCAATCTCCTCTTATAAGCTAACCCCTCATCTCTGGAATCAATCTAGTGAACCTTCTCTGTACTCTCTCTAAAGCTAATATGTCCTTTCTTAAATAAAGAGATCAAAATTGTACACAGTATCCTAGGTGCGGCCCCACCAGTACCTTGTACAGTTGCAGCACGATCACCCTGCTTTTATACTCTATCCCTCTTGCGATAAAGGCCAACATTCCATTTGCCGCCTTGATCACTTGCTGCACCTGCAAACTGAGTTTTTGTGATTCATGCACAAGGACCTCGGGTCTCTCTGCACAGTAGCATGTTGTAATTTTTCACTGTTTAAATAATAGTCAATTTTACTATTATTCCTTCCATAGTGGATAACATTACACTTAATGATAGATTCCAGCATTTTCCCAACTACGATGTTAAGCTAACTGGCCTTAGTTACCTGCCTTTTGTCTACCTCCTTTTTTAAACAGCGGCGTTACATTAGCTGTTTTCCAATCAGCTGACGTCTCCCCAGAGTGCAGTGAATTTTGATAAATTACAACTAACGCATTTGCTATTACTTCACCTGATGAAGGGGCAAATCCTGAAAGCTTGTGGGTTTACTACCAAATAAAACTGTAGGACTTTAACCTGGTGTTGCGAGACTTCTTAGTGTGTTCATCCTGAGTAGCATATGCCAAAGGATTGCTCACATTTTTGAGCTTTTAATGTAGATCATTGTTTTCTAAACAGTACTTTGTAAAGTACTGGGATGGAAGGAGTGAAATCAAATAGAAAAGTGAAAACACTCTAATTAATAGACCATGATTGTGGGTAAATTTAGCATCCCATACTTCCCTTTGGTGTCATGCTTAGTGAAATGTGTTGGATTGATGTCTTAGCTTTATCTCTGATCTATGCTCTGTTTATAAACTTATAACTGGTTGTTCTGGCATGTAACTGGAGTGTTGACACTTTGATATTTATAAATGTTCTTGCCAGTAGCTGAATGCCAAGGTTAGAATTCAATGCTTTAACCTCTGACCTTTTTCGTTTTGCATCATAGAAGTGGAGTGGTCCTGAGAAGCTCCTAGCATTGGATGAGCTCATTGATCGCTGCGAGACCTCTCAGATCAAATACATGATGCAGGTCATCGAGCCACAGTTCCAGCGGGACTTCATCTCCCTCCTTCCAAAAGAGGTACGTGTTTGAGTGGTTATGACCCCCTGTTAGCTACTGATGTGGAGCTTGAGCGACAGTATTAATGCTCACAGCACACAGTAAAATCGACGTGAGAGGCTCGTCCCAGTCAAAACCCTTCACTAGGGTCTTGTAAAGTTGCAGCACTATCTTCTGACTCCTAAACTCAAACTCAATCCCTCGATTAATGTAGGATAGTACACCATATGCCTTCTTGACCACATCCTCTGCCTGCGAGGCCTTTTTTTGTTTGCTACAGTCCCTTCAAGGCCAGCATATCCTTCTGAAGGTATAGTACCCAAGACTTCTCATGCTACTGCAAGTGTGGTCTAACCAAGGATTGTATAGATGAGGCATATGTTCTACCTTCTTGTATTGTTGCTCTTTGGGCATATAGTCCAGAATTCCCTTTGCCTTGGGTCCAGTTGGGAGGGAGTGAGGGACTAAAATACAACAGAAAGCAAACCAAACACTAGGTTTTATTTCAAAAGGGAGGAAATTGAAAAGTAGGCAAGTTATAATAATCTTGTACTGAACCTTAGATTGCATTCAATACTGCAGGAAGTTCTGATCTAGATGCATACTATTCTGGATACGAACTGTTTGATCAAGCAGACGCAGCACGGATTCATTAAGGGAAAGCCGTGCTTGATGAATTATTGGAGTTCTATGAGGAAGTGACTAGTGCGGAGGGGAACCGGTGGATGTGGTGTTTGATAAGGTGCCTCACAAAAAATTGCTGCAGAAGGTTAGGGTGCAGGGAGTTGGGGGAAGGTTATTAGACTGGATAGAGGAATAGTTGTCTAATAGGAAGCAGAAAGTAGGTATTAATGTGAGCTATTCTGATTGGCAGTTGGTGACTAGTGGAGTGCCCCATGGACTGGTGCTGGGACCTCAACTATTTACCATTTACACAGATGATCTGGAGGAAGGGGCTGAGTGCAGGGTGACAAAATTTGCTGATGACATGAAGATGAGTGGAAAAGCAAATTGCGTGGAGGGTATGGAAAGCCTGCAGAGGGATCTGGATAGGTTGAGTGAGTGGGCGAGGACCTGGCAGATAGAGTATAATGTTAGCAATTGTGAGGTTATCTACATTGGTAAGAATAACGGTAGGAAGGATTACTATTTAAATGGCAAAAAGCTGCAGCATGCGACGGTGCAGAGGGACCTGGGAGTCCTTGTGCACGAATTGCAAAAACACAGTCTGCAGGTGCAGCAGGTGATCAAGAAGGCGAATGGAATGTTGGCCTTTATAGCGAGGGGGATAGAATATAAAACTGGGAGGTACTTTTGCAGCTGTATGGGGTACTGGTGAGGCTGCAGCTGGAGTACTGTGTGCAGTTTTGGTTGCCGCATTCGAGGAAGGATATATTGGTCTTGGAGGGGGTGCAGAGAAGGTTTACTAGGCTAATACTGGAAATGAGGGTGTTAGATTATGAGGAGAGACTGAATAGGCTAGGTTTGTACTCTTTGGAGTTTAGAAGGCTGAGAGGGGATCTTATAGAGATGTATAAGATAATGAAGAGGATTGAGAGGTTGAGAGACTCTTCCCGCTTAGCAAAGGTAGCAGGACTGGAGGGGGTGGTGGTGGATCAGATCAGAGTTAAGGAGGAATTTCTTCACTCAGAGTGGTGAATCTTTGGAATTCTCTAGCTGTTAATGTGGTGGAGGCTTCCTCGCTGAATATATTTAAGTCAAGAGTGGATAGGTTTTTGATGGACAAGGGAATTAAGGGTTACGGAGAGAAAGCGGGAAAGTGGTACTGAACCACTACAGATCAGCCATGATCTTATTGAATGGTGGGAGCAGGCTCGAGGAGCTGGATGGCCTACTCCTGCTCCTATTTCTTATGTTCATTATAATGTAAAAATAATATATGGACTGTGGTGAAGGTGCAGAGATTTATGAGAAAAATGCCAGAAATCTGTGGGTATATAGATCAAGAAAGCATTGGCAGGCTGGTCTCCTGTGATTTCATTGAGATGTGCCAAATTCTGAAAGGTTTTCTGAAGAATGGATGCTGAGAGAATGTTTTGTCTTGTGGGGAAAAGCATAATTAGAGGCCATCAGTATAGAAGAGGCATCAAAAAATCCAGGAAGGAATTTAAAATAAACTTTTTGTTGAGAATGTGGAAGTCAGTACCACAGGGAATGGTTATAAGGAATAGTATAGATATTCTTTTTCAGGGGAATCTGGACAAGCATGTGCGAGAGAAGGAAATTGAGGGGAACAGAGTTATATGAGAAAAGATGGGAGGAGGAGCTGCCATGGATATTTCAATTACAGTCTAGAAGACAGCATGCAGATATATCTTGCCATCTGCAGTTTGAATGATTAGTGCCAAAGTTGTGCAACATCAGCATTTCCGCGAACTCCCTCCCAAATAGCAAGGTGGTGGTACCTTCCCTACAAGGATTTCTGTGGTCCAAGAAGGCAGCTCCCCACCACCTTCCTGGGCAATTAGGCATGGGCAATAAATGTTGGTCTAGCTAATGACAGTGACATTCTGTGAAAGAACAGAATATAATTGAGGGTGATTGCCAATTGGCAGGTATTAAACTATTTCAGAGCAGTGATAATATTTTCAAAGATCTTACTCTTCAATTTTCAGATTGATTCTGTTTTAATATTGGACCTCCTCCTGAATCTGTAATCAGCAGTCAGTATGTTTGGAGCAGGTTTATAATGTCTGCTATTTCTGCCTTGCAGCTGGCACTCTACGTCCTGTCATTTCTGGAGCCTCGGGACCTGCTGCGGGCAGCACAGACTTGTCGGTATTGGCGCATCTTGGCTGAGGATAATCTGCTCTGGAGAGAGAAATGCAGGGAAGAAGGTGAGTGTAGAAATGGTGGCATGTTCACTTCATAATTGCCAGGTATATCCAAGTGCCGACAGTGATAACCAAAATTCAATTCTTGAATTAATGGTGATTATTCTTGGCAGCCTGTAGTTTCTGATCAAACCCCATCTGCCTATTAATTCATCAGTTTTCAACACACTTCTGAGAAACTGCAGGTTCCTTGGTTACATTGAACCAAAGCATAATTGAATATTTGCTCTTTCTTTCCAATCTTGATATTTTTTCTCCTACACCCACACAATCAGGAGGGAGAATTTTGGCCCATTTTCCTGATTTTTCCTGACATTTGCTATAGCATCCCTATGTCCGTTGAACTGTGAACACTAATCTCAGCACAAATCAAATTACCAGACCCTCCTGGTGTGTTCCTGCCTCAATGAACTCATTTCTTCTATCTTTATTCCTTCTTTGCTCTTGCCATTCCTTTCTATCTACATCTGCCATTCTCCTGATGCCCTACATTACATCAAGATCTTCCAGTTCTCTGGCCCAAACCACCTTTTCCTCACCATGAGTGTCTGATCCTTCGACACCTCCATTGCCCACATGAAGACCTGAGAGGTCTTCGCTTTTTCCTCGATCAGAGGGCTGAACAATCCCCATCCACTATACCTCTCCTCTCTCTGGCTGAATTGGTTCTCACAATCAGTTTCTCCTTGAGCTCTGACAAAAGGTCATCCAGACTCAAAATTTTAGCTCCAGTTTCTCTCTGCACATACTGCTGAAGTTTTACAGCATTTTCTAAATATGACTCATGAAGTGCTATCATTAGTGCTTGATCTGATGGAGTTGATTCATTTTCTAATTAGTTCCCAGTGCACATTTAATGTGCTGTCGCTTGCTGTGTCTCTGTGCGATTTCTGGCATTTTTCTGGAATAAGCTGCAACATTTGAAACAATGACAATGAGCTTTTAATGACTAAAAGGATTTAATGCCATGCATTATCATAGCAGCTTAGATGAGGGATAACATACCAAGGTGATTCAAAATGGTCATCAGACCCAAGTAAAGGAGAGGAAGATCATACGAGATTTCTCCTGCTGAATTGCATAAGTGACCAGGCATTTAATATGTTAGAAGGGTTGTCCAATGATGCAAAGACATAATGTAGAAAGTCACAGAATAATCAAGTGCAATCAGCATGGAGTTGTTAAGGAATGGTCATCTCTGATGGACTTGATTTGAATTTTTTGAAGCAGTATCAAGGATTCATGAGAGTTGTATGGTTGATGTGGTTTACATAGTTTTCTGCAAGACTTTTGACAAGATCTCATGTGTAAGGCAAGCTGTCTGTCTTATCCTACAGGATTATACAGATAATCACAAGAACAAGCCGTCTCAAGCTTCTGTCATGTATTGAGATCGTAATTTTATTTCAAACTCATTTGCCCCATGTAAGATGCGAAGAACAAAGAAAAGTACAGCACAGGAGCAGGCCCTGCTGCCCTCCAAACCTGTGCCAATCATGATGCCCTAACTAAACTAAAAAAAACCTTCTGCCATTACTTGGTCTGTATCTCTCTCTCTCTCCCCTCCCTGTTTATGGACCATCCAGATGCCTCTTAAATGTTGCTAATGTGCCTGTGTTCACTACCTCCTTTGACAGTACGTTCAAGGCACCTACTATATTCTGTGTGGAAAAACCTCCCCCGCAAATCTCCCTTAAACTTTCTCCCTCTCGCTTTGAACCTGTACCTCCATCCTTGGAAAAAGCCTTTGCCTATCCACCCTATCTATGCCTCTCATAATTCTGTAGATTTCCATCAGGTCTCCTGTCAGCCTCTGTCTTTCCAGTGAAAACAATCCTAGTTTGTTCAATGTCTCCTCATAGCCAACACCTTTGAGAGCAGGCAGCACTCTTTTGTACTCTCTTCAAAGCTTTCATGTCCTTCTGGTAGTGTGGTGACCAGAACTGCACGCAATACTCCAAATGCAGCCTAACGAAGATTTGATATAACTGCAACATGATTTCTCAATTTTGTACTCAGTGCCCAGGCTGATGAAGACAAGCATGCCATGTGCTTTCTTAATCACCTTGGTCATCTATGTTGCCACTTCTAGGGAACTGTGGACCTGCACACCCAGATCCCTCTGTATGTTAGTGATTTGAAGGGTTCTACCATTTACAGCATAATTCACACCTAAATTTGATCCTCCAAAATGCATCACCTCATGTTGTCATTCTGTGTCCAAGTCTCCAATTTATCGATATTCTGTTATATCCTCTGATAATCCCTGGCATTATCAGCAACTCTACCAATCTTCATGTCATCTGCAAACTTACTAATCAGCCCACCCACATTTTCCTCCAGATCATTTATATATACGATAAACAACAGAGGTCCAGCACTGATTCCTGTGGAATCACTAGCTACAAATCATCATTCTGAAAAACACTCTTCCACCGCTACTCTCCGACTTCTATAATCAAGCTAGTTCTGTATCTATTTAGCCAACCCACCTGGAACACCATGTGATATTAGTTTTTATCATGCCAGTCTGCGTGTGATTTCTTGTCTTACTATTGTTCATCCATCGTCA
This sequence comes from Sphyrna mokarran, assembly GCA_024679065.1. NCBI lineage: Eukaryota > Metazoa > Chordata > Chondrichthyes > Carcharhiniformes > Carcharhinidae > Sphyrna > Sphyrna mokarran. The sequence continues at coordinate 108,334,590 of JAGIQG010000010.1, forward strand.
TCGATGAGGACCACGACACCATTAGTCATTTTAAGGCTGGATGCAATGTGTCCGAAGATGACTGATCAGGCCAGTTCAGACAAGGAATGTCCTGGCTCATATTGGACAAGCCTTGTGTAGACACTGTAGTTGTTGCGCTGGTAGCTGTGGACTTGCTCAGCTCATGCTTAAACTGTGCTTCAGCAATATATCTTGCTTTGTAAGCTTGACGGCCCTTGTGGATGAGGCAGTGCCAGGTTAGGGTGGGTTTGTGCCAGCATTCTCCAGGTATTTTGTCTATGTCAGGTGACCTCAGGGAGGCCTTGAATGTGTCTTTGTAACTTTTTTTTTGCCCTCCATGTGAGTTCCAGCAGAGAGTTCCCCATAAGGGAGCTGCTTGGGTATGTGTTCATCTGGCATAGGGATGACATGACCTGCCCACTGGGTCTGCGCGCTCATCAGCAGTGTGTGGTCTGATGGTAGACTTGCTCTGAAGAGACCTTCAGTGTCTGGTATTTTATCTTGCCATCTGATGCGTAATATTCTGTGAAGACAAGTCATGTGCATGCCTTCAATACACAGTCCATGTTTCACAGGCATACAGGAGGGTAGTGAGTATTGTGGCGCTATAGATCTTCAGTTTTGTTGCTGGGCTGATTCCTTGACGTTCCCATACAGTGGAACGCAGTCTACCAAAAGCAGAACTTGCCTTTGCTATTCTGTGGTTAACTTTTGTATCAATAGTCACTGCTTGGGAGAGAGTGCTGCCAAGATAAGTGAACTGGTTCATTGCCTGTAGTTTCTGTCCTTTGATTGTGATTATGGGTTCTGTGTACGGTGCATGAGGAGCAGCCTAGTGCATAACTTGGTCTTTTTAATGTTGGTGGTGAGTCCAAAGTTGTCACAAGCTGTGGAAAATTTGTCCATACTGACTTGCATCTCTGGCTCTGAGCTAGTATTCAAGGCGCAGTCATCGGCAAAGGAGGGAGTCACTGAGAACAGTCTCCTTCATTTTGGTAATAGCTTAAAATTTTCTCAGGTTGAAGAGTTTCCCATCCACTCTGTACTTGAGGCTGATTCCAGCAACGCTGTCCTGGAAGGCATCATTCAACATGGTAGTAAACAACATGCTGAACAGTGTGGTTGCGAGCGCACAGCCGTATTTGATGCCATTGGTAACTGGGAGTGCCTTAAAAGGATTCTCCACCATCCAGTACTCTGGCCATTGTACCATCATGGAACTGGCATACCATCTGAATGAATTTGAGGGACAGCCAAACTTTGACATGATCCTCCACACGCCTTGTTGGCTGACAGTGTCGAAGGTTTTCATGAAGTCAACAAACGTTGTGTAGGGCTCACAATTCTACTCTTGACACTTCTCCTGAAGTTGGCATGTAGCAAAAATCATATCAATAGTCCCACGATCTTTGGGGAAGCCATACTGTAACTCTGGAAGTATGCCCAGCTCCAGATGAGTGACTAAAAGTCCACATACATCTACAGCCCTTCCCTCATCAATTATCTTTGTCATCTCTTCAAAAACTCAATCAAGTTGCTGAGACATGACCTTTCCCTGTACAAAACCGTACTTGCTGTCATTAGCCAGTCCATTTTCTTCCAAATGTGCATATAAACTGTCCCTCAATGTCATCTCCAGAAGTTTCCCCACCACTGACATCAGGCTCACCAGCCTATAATTTCCTAGATTATCCCTGCTTCCTTTCTTAATCAAGAGACATATCAATTTTAATGCAATTTAGGATACTGAACACTTCCTTTCTCGATATATTGACATTCTCTAGAGCATTTGCACACCCATCCCTGACCTCAAATCTGTTATGTCCTTCTTCTTGGTGAATACAGATACATGCAGGGAGATGTAAATGTAGTTGTGGAGAACACTGGGATACAGGGTTGCAAACTGGAAAGTATTGAAGTAGATAAGGAGGATGTGCTAGATATTCTTGAGGGTTTGAAGTTAGATAAGTCCCCTGGGCCGGATGGGATTTACATTAGGATTCTCTGGGAGGCGAGAGAGGAAATTGCAGAGCCTCTGGCTCTGATCTTCAGGTCGTCGTTGGTTACGGGTATAGTGCCGGAAGACTGGAGGATAGCGAATGTGGTCCATTGTTCAAGAAGGGGAATAGAGACTTTCCTGGGAATTATAGACCGGTGAGTCTTACTTCTGTTGTGGGCAAAGTATTGGAAAGAATTATTAGGGATAGGATTTATATTTATTTAGAGAGAAATGAATTGATTGGGGATAGTCAGCATGGTTTTGTGAAGGGTAGGTCGTGCCTTACTAACCTTATTGAGTTTTTTGAAAAAGTGACCAAAGAGGTGGATGGGGGTAAGGCAGTTGACGTGGTATATATGGACTTTAGTAAGGCGTTCGATAAGGTGGCACATGGAAGGCTTCTGCAGAAAATGCAGATGTATGGGATTGAGGGTGATTTAGCTAATTGGATTAGGAATTGGCTAGCAGATAGAAGACAGAGGGTAGTGGTTGATGGGAGATATTCATCTTGGAGTTCGGTGACAAGTGGTGTACCTCAGGGGTCTGTTTTGGGGGCCCCTGCTGTTTGTAATTTTTATAAATGATCTGGATGAGGGTATTGAAGGATGGATTAGTAAATTTGCGGATGACACCAAAGTCGGAGGAGTGGTAGATAGTGAAGAGGGGTGTTCTAGTTTGCAGAGAGACTTGGACAAGTTGCAGAGCTGGGCGAGAGGTGGCAAATGGAGTTTAATGTGGAAAAGTATGAGGTAATTCACTTTGGCAGGAATAACAAATGTGTAGAGTATAGAGCTAATGGTAGGACTCTTAATAGTGTTGATGAACAGAGGGATCTTGGTGTATGTGTGCACAGATCCCTGAAAGTTGGCAATCAAGTCGATAAGGTTGTTAAGAAGGCATATGGAGTCTTAGCTTTTATTGGTAGGGAGATTGAATTTCGGAACCGCAACGTCATGTTGCAACTGTACAAAACTCTTATGCGGCCGCACTTGGAGTATTGTGTGCAGTTCTGGTCCCCACATTATAAGAAAGATGTGGAGGCATTGGAGAGGGTACAGAGGAGGTTTATCAGGATTTTGCCTGGTATGGAGGGCAGGTCTTATGAAGAGAGGCTGAGGGATTTGAGGTTGTTTTCGTTAGAAAGGAGGTGGCTAAGAGGGGACCTAATCGAAACATATAAGATGATTAGAGGTTTAGATAGGGTGGACATTGATAGCCTTTTTCCTAGGATGGAGAAAGCTAGCACGAGGGGACATAGCTTTAAATTAAGGGGTGGTGGTTTTAGGACAGATGTCAGAGGTAGGCTCTTTACCCAGAGGGTGGTAAGGGTATGGAATGCCTTGCCTGCTCAGTTGTAGATGCGCCAAGTTTGGTGGCGTTTAAGAGGTTAGTAGATAAGTTTATGGATGAGAAGGGAATGGTTTAGGTTAGAGGGTCACTGCTTGTTCCTAATTGGTCGGCGCAACATCGAAGGCCAAAGGGCCTGTTCTGCGCTGTTATGTTCTATGTTCTATGTTCTACAAAGAACTCATTAAGGAAGAGGAAAAGAATAGGGCACATTAGGGATCAAGGGGAATATCTGAGTGGAGGCAGAGGACATCGATAGAGTGTTAAATGAATATTTCATATGTCTTCACCCATGAGAATGAGATAGTTATTGAACGCTGGGAGAGAGACTGTGAGGCTGTAGACAACATTATCATAGGGAGGCATTGGCAGGTTTAAAAGCAGATAGATCTCCAAGTCTGGATGAATTGTGTCCCAGGCTGATGTGGGAGGCAAGGCAGGAAATTCCCCTCTGACCACCAAGGAAGTGCCAGAGGACTGGAGAACAGCTAATGTGGTTCCATTATTTAAGAATGGTTGTAGAGACAAGCCCGGGAACTACAGACTAGCGAGTCTCTCATCTGTGGTTGGGGAACTACTGGAGAAGATTCTGAAGGAGAGAATCTCCATTTGGAGAAGCAAGGTTTGATCAGGGATAGTCAGCATGGTTTTATCAGAGAGAGGTCATGCCTAACACATTTGATTGAATTTTTTGAGCATGTATCCAAATGTATAAATGTAGCTGATGCAGTTTATATGCATTTCAGCAAAGCCTTTGACAAAGTCCCACATGGGAGACTTGTTGAGATGGTAAATGCACATGGGATACAGGGTGATCTGATGAGGTGGATTCATAATTGGCTTAGGAGGCAGAGGATGGTATAGATGGCTGCTTGAGTGACTGGAGGCCAGTGACATACCACAGGGCTCCGTGCTGCACCCCCTATTGTTCGATATTTCTATTAATGACATTGATGACTATGTTGGGGGTAGAATCAGCAAATTTGCTGATGACACAAAGATTGGACGGGTGGTTAACAGTGAGGTTGTGTGTCTTGAGTTACAGCAAGATATTGACAAGATGGTCAAATGGGTGGATGAGTGGCAGATAGAATTTAACTCTGAAAATGTGAGGTGATGCATTTTCAAAGAAGTAATTTGACAAGGAAATATACTATAAAGATCTGACATGGAAAGTTCCGAAGAACAAAGGGACCTTGGCGTGTTTGTCCATAGGTTTCTGAAGGCGGAAAGGCAGGTTAATAGGCATATGGCACACTTAGAACATAGAACATAGAACAATACAGCACAGAACAGGCCCTTCAGCCTTCGATGTTGTGCCGACCAAAATAAAAAGCAATGCCCCTCCAAACTAAACCATTCCCTTCTCTTCCATATACTTATCAATTAACCTCTTAAACGCCACCAAACTTGGCGCATCTACAACAGCTGCAGGCAGGGCATTCCACTCCCTAATCACTCTTTGAGTAAAGAACCTACCTCTGATATCCGTCCTATAACTCATACCCCTTAATTTAAAGTTGTGTCCCCTCGTGCTAGCTTTCTCCATCCTAGGAAAAAGGCTATCACTGTCCATTTGTCACTTGCCTTTATCATGAGCGGTATGGACAGGTGGATAGGGAGCAGCTGTTTACATAAATGATTTGGAGTTGGGGACCAAGTAATGTGTCAAAATTCGCAGATGATACTAAGATGGGTGGAAGAGCGAAGTGTGCAAAGGACGCTGAAAGTCTGCAAAGGGATACAGATAGTCTAAGTAAATGGGAAAGGGTCTGGCAGATGGAGTACAAAGTTGGTAAATGTGAGGTCATTCATTTTGGTAGGATTAACAGCAAAATGGACTATTATTTAAATAATAAAAAAATTGCAGCATGATGCTGTGCAGAGGGACCCGAGTGTCCTTGTGCAGGAATCTCAAGGAGTTGATTTGCTGGTGCAGCAGGTAATGAAGAAGGCAAATGGAATTTTGTCCTTTATTGCCAGAGAGATGGAGTTTAAAAACAGCGAAGTTATGTTGCAGCTGTACAAGGTACTAATGAGGCCATACCTGGAGCACTGTGTACAGTTTGGTCTCCTTACTTGAGAAAGGATATACTGGCACTAGAGGGGGTGCAGAGGAGATTCACTAGGTTGATTCTGGAATTGAGAGGGTTGGCTTATGAGAAGAAATTGAGTAGACTGGGTTTACGCTCATTGGAATTCATTAGAATGAGGGGACGTCTTATAGAAACATAGAACAGTACCGCACAGTATCGGCCTTTGGACATCAGTGTTATGCCGAGCTACGTCCAAACCCCAAGATCAAGCTATCCCACTCCCTATCATTCTGGAGTGCTCCACGTGTCTACCCATAACCGCTTGAAAGTTCCTAAAGTGTCCGACTCCACTATCACAGCAGGCAGTGCATTCCGCACCTCAACCACTCTGAGTGAAAAATCTACTTTGTACATCCCTCCTATATCTCCCACCATGAACCTTATAGTTATGTTCCCCTAGTAACAGCTACATCTACCTGAGAAAATAATCTCTGCATATCCACTCTATCTATCCCCCTCATCATCATATAAACCTCTATTAAGTCACCTCTCATCCTTCTTCACTCTGAAGACAAAAGCCCCAACTCCCTCAATCTTTCCTCATAAGACCTACCCTCCAAACCAGGCAGCATCCTGGTAAATCTCCTCTCCAATGTTTCCACATCCTCCTTATAGTGAGGTGACCAGAACTGAACGTAATATTCCAAATGTACTCTCACCAAGGTCCGGTATCATTGCAGCGTAACCCCGGGGCTCTTAAATTCAAACCTCCTGTTAATAAATGCTAATACAGTATAAGCCGCCTTCACGGCTCTATCCACTTGAGTGGCAACTTTCAGAGATCTTTGGATACAAACCCCAAGATATCTGTGTTCCTCCACATTCCTCAGAACCTGACTGTTGACCCTGTAATCTGCATTCATGTTTGCCCTGCCAAAATGAATCACCTCGCATTTGCTACACGCTTGTCTTATCTCTGCATTTATGCAATTTCTGTGTATAACTCCCACTAATCTGTAATTCCTTTATATTTCTTAATTCTATCTATTGTGTCTATCCATCTCTTCGGTCTCGTTATGTTTTTATTGTTGAAATTATTTCGTCTTCACCCAACAAGGTTGCTTCTCCTTTGCCAGAGTATGTTTATATGTGATTTGTGATAACTGACACTTGGAGTTTTCTTTTTTCACAGTGACAGAGCTCCGCTCAGTGTCTGTCCTCAGCAGTGCAGTTAATCCAACTCCAAGAGAGTTGAGACAAGGCCATGATTCTGCCACAAAAGTATTGGTACCGTTGCTTTCTCCCTTCACATTACTCCCTCTCGTTATTAAACCTCATATAGCTGGTTCGCATCTTAATTTTTCATGTTTCAACATAAACAGCATATTGTAGCTGAGATGTCTTGCTGCTACGTCACTAATTTATGTACCAGGACAGAACAACTAGTTGATGCCACATCCAGCACATTCAGCATTCACTGCCTCCACCACTGGCATCTGTGCGTTCCATCAATAAGATGCTTGCAAGTTCCTCTTCAAATTACACATCATCCTAACTTGGGGTTTTATAACCATTCTATCAGCTTTACTGTGTTAAAGGTAACTCGGTATTGTCACTGGGCTACTAATCCAGAGACTCAGGAAGTGCTGTGGGAACCAGGGTTCAAATTCCACCATGGCAGATGGTTAAATTTGCGTTTTATATAAATCTGGAATTAAAAATCTAATGGTGATCATGAAACCATTGTAAAAACCTATCTGGTTCACTAATGTCCTTTAGAGAAGGAAATCTGTCCTACTATGACCTATCTGTGACTCCAGACCACAGAAATGTGGTTAACTTCAAATGCCCTCTGGAACGGAGGGCTGTTACTGCTGGGCAAATTATCCTGGCCCACCCAGTGATGCTCATGTCCTGTAAAACTATTTCTTAAAAAAAATCTGGAAACTCCCTACATCCACACAACAGAGGACGTGTTTGAATGGTACTTGATATGCCTTCCACAAATATTTAATTTCTCCACCAGTAGTGCACTGTGTATCATCTACAAGAGGCACTGCTGGAATTTATCAAGGCTCTTTAGGCAGCAAATACCTGGGAGCACCACCACCTCCAACCATTCATCATCCTGACAGAGAAGTATATCACATTCCTTCAGTGTTGTTGGGTCAAATCCTGGAACTCTCTCCCTAATAGCACTGTGAGTGCACCTACACCTCAGATTGAAGCAATTCAAGAAGGCAACTCATCACCACCTTCTCAAGGCAACTAGGGATGAGCAATAAATGCTGACTAGCCAGCAATGCCCACATCCCGTAAGCAAATAATAAAGATATGCCAGCAACGTTCCCATTCATAAATGGAAGAAAGCTCTACCTATGGGAAATCAGGATGAGCTCTGCTTCAGGCTTCCTCTCCCCCCTGTTTTCTCCCTCCTCCCCCTTTTATTTTTGCACCATTTACCAGAGGAGATGAAGCTGCTAAGTGCTGCTAATGCTCCTGATTTAATATTGTGGCTGCGTGTCCTCCGTACCAGGTATTGTTTTCAATCTAAAGTTATTGATTTTTTTTTATATAGATTATAATTATTCAAGGCATGAAAAAATTGAATCAATGTGGATGTGAGCCATTGTGTAATAGCTTGCATTATCCGTCATGTTTGTCTGAATGTCTGATCTAGTCTCTCTTCTCTACTTTAATTTGCTAAGTGTTCAGACCTGTGTCCGCTCAAAGCTGCCAGTGGGCTCATAGTCTCTGATGAAATGAAATCCCAGCTGCACTCAGGCAATTGGAGGGTAATTTTCCAGAGATTCTAAGTAGAAATAATGTCAGTCTAGTAGATGATTGATCCTTTCTGCCAAGCCAGTCTGTTGAAAGACTGTTTCATCTGATAGGCATGTTGTCTGCGCCACACAGTCTGCACTGAGTTTGCTGATTTTTCGGTGAGGCACAGGCCTGGGTTCTGGCAGATGAAAATTAGGCACCTCCTCTTGTTGATTGGATTTATTGGAACCTCTGCTGTGAAACAAGCCTGTGTGATGCATCAGGTTATAATTCTCCACAGTATAGAACACGAACTGTCCATGGAGAACAGAGAGTTAGCTGAGATATCAGGAAAAAAAAATTAAGAAACGCTTGCAGTTCTGTAGCATTTTTCACAACCTCAAAGTCCCAAAGCACTTTACAGCAAAGAGGTAGTCACTGTTTTGGCATTAACGTGGTTACAAAGGACTGTGTTTCAGTTGGTTGAATGCTCTTTAATGGACTCAGCTTGTTCTTATTTTCAATTAGACAATGACAGGTTGCATTCCATATGATGTTTAAACAAAATTAGACAGGAGGGAGAAGCCAGTTTCTGATTGAACACAGATTTCAGACCATTAATGTCATCAAGTAATCCTTTTTTTCATCTTGCCTGTACTCATGTTACAGTTGAGTTAACTGTGGTTACAAACCAGCTCAGACCCTAATGATGGTATTCAGGGATCTTCTGCAAAAATATAGATAGAAACACACAACAGTACAGCACAGTACAGACTCTTCGGCCCTCAATATTGTGCCAAGCTATGTTCAATCTCAAGATCAAGCTATGCCCTCCCTATCACTCTGGAGTGCTCCATGTGCCTATCCAATAACCGCTTGAAAGTTCCTAAAGTGTCTGACTCAAAATATAAACCTGAAAAAAAAACTGGCATGAGTGGATGATGGTCCTCCCTGCACTTAGCATCTTAGTACCTGTTGATCGTTCCTCTCGCTCTCACAGGTGCACGTGCACCTTTTTTCTATGGAAAGACAGGGTTCAAAGGGAGCTATTTAAAATTTTGAAATTGCAAGAAGTGATGTGTGTCTGATTTCTTCCTTGTGGTGCATAAGCAAATATTCAGGCATACCTGTTCGAAGTGAGGGAGAAAGATGGGGTAGGAAATGACTTTGGAACATCAACAGAAGGTCTGAGTTATGAAATGGACTGGGCGAGAAGGTATGTAAGTGGGATTGGGGAAATGGAGAGATGCTAGAGAGGGAGCATGCAGAGAGGTCGTGATACTGGGAGAAATGGTAATGAAGTTGTGAGTGGGGAGTGGAAAATACAGTTATAGGATTTGAAGGCAGTTAACCTTTTGGGGACAATCTTGTTGGGTCTCGTGGTTTTTCTTTCTATTCTTTATGTAGCCAGGGATGAGGGAAGTAGAAAAACAGACGTGGTTGTGAATGTAAAGTATGTGCCTGTATTGGCAGGGAAGAAGGAGGTGGTTGTTCTGGGCTTCTGGCATTTACTTCTTATTGCCACATCACAAGACAGAATTGTGGGAGCTGCAGGCTGAAGAAGGAGTCTTCAGTCTGAGTGAATGAACAGAAGATGGTCAGGATGGGACCAATATAAATGTAAGAACTGTTTGAGTGAAGACTAAAAGATTTTCTCTTGGCCTATTTCTGCCTTATCCAGTGATCGAGGAACCCCTGTACCTCCGGCGACGCAGGATGCTCAGCACTGGTTTCATGTACAGTCCATGGAAATCCGCCTTCATGCGGCAACACAAGATCGACACAAACTGGCGTTCTGGAGAGATCAAACCTGCCAAGGTAAGACTGGAATCGCTGGTGTAAAGTTTGGTGTGGCCAAAAGATTCATAGCATATTCCACAAACAAACCTATCCTTGGCCTTTTAGATGAGATTATTTTACCGATGGGTCCAGTTTATAGAGAATCAGAGGATCAATGCTGGGAAGGAGGAGGTCATTTGGCTCATTGAGCTTGTACCAACTCTCCAACAGAGCAACCTGTCCAAGCCCTGTCCTCTGTTACCTCGTGTATTTATCCTGCTAACTACCCTAACCTATACATCTTAGCACAATTTATCATGGCCAGTCCACTTAAATGCACATCTTTAGATGTGATTTAAGAAATGCCCAAATCTCTGTCTGTAATCTCCCTAGAACAGAAGGTTGTTACCTCGGATATTGTGACAGAAGGTGAGGAGTGCAGACTTGACATTAAGAGACATACTTTCATTGTGTTGCGATTTTTAAATCATTCAAGGGTGAAAGTTTCGGGACATTCTAACATAATAGGACTGGGAGTGCACTGTGCCATAGTGTTCAAGCAAGGCACAACTATCTTCAACTGCTTTAGCAATTATCTTCCTTCCATCATAAGATCGGAAGTGGGAGTGTTCACTAATGATTGTACAATATTCAGCATCATTTGCAACTCCCAGGTGCTGAAATAGTTCGTGTCCAAATGCAGCAAGATTTGGACAATATCCAGGCTTGGGCTGACAAGTCGCAAATAGCATTTGTGACACACGTGCCAGGAATGGCCACCTCTTACAGTGGAGAGAATCTATCGCCCCTTGACATTCAATGGTGTTACCATCACTGAATCCCCCACTATCAACATCCTGGGGTCACAGAACGGTACCACACAGTACAAGCACTTCAGCCCTCAACGTTGTGCTGAGTTATGTCCAAACCCAAGATTAAGCTATCCCACTCCCTATCATTGTGTGTGCTCCATGTGCATGTCCAATAGCCGCTCGAAAGTTCCTAAAGTGTCCAATTCCATTATCACAGCAGGCAGTCCATTCCACACCCAACACTGAGTGAAGAACCTACCTCAAACATCCTTCCTATATCTTCCACCATGAAGCTCATAGTTATGCCCCCTACTAACAACTACATCCACCCGAGGAAATAGTCTCTGAACGTCCACTCTATCTATCCCCCTCATCATCTTATAAACCTCTATGAAGTCGTCTCTCATCCCATTTTGCTCTAAAGAGAAAAGCCCCAGCTCCCTCAACATTTCTTCTACCCTCCAAACGAGGCATCCTGTTAAATCTCCACTGCACACAATATTCCAAATATGCTCTCAACAACGTCTGGTTTAGTTGCAGCATAATTCCAATGCTTTTAAACTCAAATCCCCTGTTAATAAACACTAACACGCCTTCTTCACGGCTCTATCCACTTGAGTGGCAATCTTCAGAGATCTGTAAGTATGAACCCCAAGATCTCTTTGTTCCTCCACGTTCTACAGACCCCTGCCATTGACCCTGTAATCTGTATTTAAGTTTGTCCTACCAAAATGAATTACCTTGCACTTATTAAGGTTAAGCTCCATCTGCCACTTTTCTGTCCAGTTCTGTATCTTATCAATAACTCTTTGCAGCCTGCAAGAGCTCTCCACCTCATTCACTACCCCACCAATCTTGGTGTCAACAGCAAATTTATTAACCCACCCTTCAGCCTCTCTTCCAAGTCATTGATAAAAATCACAAATAGCAGAGGACCCAGCGCTGATCCTTGTGGTACATAGCTGGTAACTGGCCTCGAGTCCGAAAATCTTCCCTCCACCACCACCCTCTGTCTTCTGTGAAACAGTAAGAAGTCTCTCAACACCAGGTTAGAATCCAACGAGTTTGATAGTAATCCCACAAGCTTTCAGAAATGGTGTTCCTTTGTCAGATAAGTGGAAGCTTCTAATCAGAGAAAGGCATATAAAGTCGCACAGTTTACAGAATACTGATTAGAATGCAAGTCTTTACGGCTAGCCTGCTTTCAAGTCTTAAAGATGCAGACAATGTGAGTAGAGATAGCATTAGCATAGGTTACGAATGCACCTACATTAGCATGGTGTATTCCTTTGCCAGAGTATGTTTATATGTGATTTGTGATAACTGACACTTGGAGTTTTCTTTTTTCACAGTGACAGAGCTCCGCTCAATGTCTGTCCTCAGCAGTGCAGTTAATCCAACTCCAAGAGAGTTGAGACAAGGCCATGATTCTGCCACAAAAGTATTGGTACCGTTGCTTTCTCCCTTCACATTACTCCCTAATGCACCTATCTGCATTAGCATGGTGTACGAAAAAAGTTGATTTGCTGGTTAAAAGGAAAAAGGAGGCTTATGTCAGGATGAGGATTGAAGGCTCGGTTAGTGCAATGGATAGCTATAGATTAGCCAGGAGAGAGCTAAAGAGTGAATTGAGGAGAGCTAAGAGAGGACACGAGAAGACTTTGGCTGATAGGATTAAGGAGAATCCTAAAGCTTTCTTTAGATATGTTAAGAATAGAAGATTGGTTAGGACAAGATTAGGGCCAGTCATAGACAGCAGTGGGAAGTTGTGCGTGGAGCCTGAGGAGATTGGAGAGGTACTGAATAAATATTTCTCTTCGGTATTCACGCAGGGTGATGTAAATGTAGTTATGGAGAACACTGAGGTACAGGGTAGCAAACTGGAAAGTATCGAAATAGATAGGGAGGATGTGCTAGATATTCTCGAGGGTTTGAAGTTGGATAAGTCCCCTGGGCCGGACGGGATTTACCCTAGGATTCTCTGGGAGGCAAGAGAGGAGATTGCAGAGCCTCTGGCTCTGATCTTCAGGTCGTCGTTGGTTACAGGTGTGGTTCCGGAGGACTGGAGGATAGCGAATGTGGTCCCCTTGTTCAAGAAGGGGAAGAGAGACCTTCCAGGGAATTATAGGCCAGTGAGTCTTACTTCTGTTGTGGGCAAAGTATTGGAGAGAATTATTAGGGATAGGATTTATAGTTATTTAGAGAGAAATGAATTGATTGGGATAGTCAGCATGGTTTTGTGAAGGGTAGGTCGTGCCTTACTAACCTCATTGAGTTTTTTGAAAAAGTGACTAAAGAGGTGGATGTGGGTAAGGCGGTTGATGTGGTATATATGGACTTTAGTAAGGCGTTTGATAAGGTGGCCCATGGAAGACTTCTGCAGAAAATGCAGATGTATGGGATAGAGGGTGATTTAGCTAATTGGGTTAGGAATTGGCTAGCAGATAGAAGACAGAGGGTGGTGGTTGATGGGAGATATTCATCGTGGAGTTCGGTGACAAGTGGTGTACCTCAGGCGTCTGTTTTGGGGCCCCTGCTGTTTGTAATTTTTATAAATGATCTGGATGAGGGTATTGAAGGATGGATTAGTAAATTTGCAGATGACACTAAAGTCGGTGGAGTGGTAGATAGTGAAGAGGGGTGTTATAGTTTGCAGAGGGACTTGGACAAGTTGCAGAGCTGGGCCGAGAGGTGGCAAATGGAGTTTAATGTGGAAAAGTGTGAGGTAATGCACTATGGCAGGAATAATAAATGTGTAGAGTATAGGGCTAATGGTAGGATTCTTAGTAGTCTTGATGAACAGAGGGATCTTGGTGTGTATGTGCATAGCTCCCTGAAAGTAGGCAGTCAAGTCGATAAGGTTGTTAAGGCAAATGGAGTCTTAGCTTTTATTGGTAGGGGGATTGAATTTCGGAGCCGCAACGTCATGTTCCAACTGTACAAAACTGTAGTGCAGCCGCACTTGGAGTATTGCGTACAGTTCTGGTCCCCGCATTATAAGAAAGATGTGGAGGCATTGGAGAGGGTACAGAGGAGGTTTACCAGGATGTTGCCTGGTATGGAGGGCAGGTCTTATGAAGAGAGGCTGAGGGATTTGAGGTTGTTTTCGTTAGAAAGAAGGCGGCTAAGAGGAGACCTTATTGAAACATATAAGATGATTAGAGGTTTAGATAGTGTGGACAGTGATAGCCTTTTTCCTAGGATGGAGAAAGCTAGCACGAGGGGACACAGCTTTAAATTAAGTGGTGATAGTTATAGGACGGATATCAGAGGTAGGTTCTTTACCCAAAGGGTGGTTCGGGAGTGGAATGCCCTGCCTGCAGCAGTTGTAGATGCGCCAAGTTTGGTGGCGTTTAAGAGGTTAGTTGATAAGTATATGGAAGAGAAGGGAATGGGTTAGTTTGGAGGGGCATTGCTTTTTATATTGGTCGGCGCAACATCGAAGGCCGAAGGGCCTGTTCTGTGCTGTGGTGTTCTATGTTCTATTAAAGAGATGTATATTTCTCCAGACAAGGCAGTAAGTTAGATTTTACAAGCACAGGCAAGTCATGGGGGTTACAGATAGTGTGACATGAACCCAAGATCCAGGTTGAGGCCGTCCTCGTGTGCGGAACTTGGCTATCGGTCTCTGCTCGGCGACTTTACACTATCGTATCTTGAAGGCCGCCTTGGAGAACGCTTACCCGAAGATCAGATACCGAATGCCCATGAATGCTGAAGTGTTCGCCACTAGAAAGTGAACAGTCTTGCCTGGTGATTGTCGAGTGAAGTTCATTCATCTGTTGTCGTAGTGTCTGTATGGTCTCCCCAATGTACCATGCTTCGGGACATCCTTTCCTGCAGCATATTCAGTAGACAATGTTGGCAAAGTTGCAAGAGTGTGTGCCATATACCTGGTGGATGGTGCTCTCTGATCAGAACCTTCCACACACCTGATGAAGGAACACTTTCGGAAAGCTTGTGGGATTACTGTCAAATAAACCTGTTGGACTCTAACCTGGTGTTGTGGGACTTCTTACAGTGTTTACCCCAATCCAATGCTGGCATCTCTACTTCTATAAGACAGCCGGTTATTTATCCAATCGGCCAAATTTCCTTTTATCCCACACCTCCTTCCTTTTTTCATGAGCCTACCGAGAGGAACCTAATTAAAACGCCTTATTATAATCCATGTATACCACATCAACTGCTCTACCTTCGCCTACACACTTAGTTACCTCCTCAAAGAATTCACTCAAATTTGTGAGGCAAGCTACTCCTTATCTGATTATCCGTGCTGATTATCCCGGATTAAGCTGCATCTTTCTAAATGGTCATAAATCCTATCTCTCAGGAACCTTTCCATTAACTTACAGACCATTGAACAAAGACTAACTGGCTTGTAATTCCTGTTTCCTCTCTTTAAGAGAGGAACAACATTTGCCAGTCCTCTGGCAAATTCCTTTGGACAGTGAGGACCCAAAGATCAAAGCTGAATGCTTGGCAGTCTCATCCCTTGCCTCCCAAAGTATGCTAGGACATCTGGCCCAGGGGACTAGTGATCATCCGGTTTTTCAAAATTGCTAATACATCTTCCCTCAGAAGATCTCTCCCATCCTATCAGCCTGTATCATGCACTCCTCCTCAAAAACATGGTCCCTCTCCTTAGTGAACATTGAAGAAAAGTATTCATTCAACCCCTCACCCATCTCTTCTGACTCCATGCACAAGTTTGCACTACTAACCTTGACTGGCCTTAACCTCACCCTGGTCATTCTTTTATTTCTCACATAAGAGTAAAAAGTCTTGAGGTTTTCCTTGGTTCGACCCACCCAGGACTTCTCATGCCCCCTCCTAGCTCTCCTAAGCCCTTTGTTTTTTTAAACTTATTCCTAGCTATTTTGTAACCCTCAAGCGACGCAATTGAACCTTGCTTTCTCGTCCTTACATACGTTTCCTTTTCCCTCTTGACGACATTCAATCTTCTTTGTGAACCATGATTCCCTCACTCGGCCATTTCCTCCCTGCCTGACAGGGACATACCTATCAAGGACATACAGTATTTGTTTCTTGAACAAGCTCCATTTTTCGTTTGTGCCCATACCTGACAGCTTCCCATCTTATGCTCCCTAATTCTTGCCTAATTGCATCATAATTACCCCTGCCCCAATTATAAAACTTGCCCTGCTGTGTGACCTTATCATCCTCAAGAAACTGAACTGGACTAATCTTATAATTATTGTGCCTACCAGAACAGGTGAAAGGTTAGGAATCCTGCTGTAAGTAACTCCCCTCCTAATTCCCAAAGCGTGTCCAACATCGATAAGGCACAAGTCAGGAATGTGATGGAATATTCTCCACTTGCCTGGATGGGTGCAGCTCCAACAACATGCAACACAACCCAGGATAAAGCAGCCCACTTGATTGCTATCCTTTCCATGAATGTTCAATCCTTCCATCATCAGTGCACAGTGGCAGCCATGTGTACCATCTACAAGATAGCCTTGGTTTCTGCAGTATACTTAGGCAGTACTTTCCAAACCCCAAACTACTGTCTAGAAGAACAACAGTAGATACATGGGAACACCACCACCTGATGATTGCCCTCCAAGTTATTCACCATCCTGACTTGGAAATATATCCTGATGAAGGATCAGTGCTTCCGAAAGCTTGTGGTTTCAAATAGAACTTAGACTTTAACCTGGTGTTCTCACTGTGCCCGCCTCAGTTCAACACGGCATCTCCACTTGCAAATGTATGCAAATATATCATCATTTCTTCACTGTCACTGGGTCAAAATCCTAGAACTCTCTCCCTAACAGCTCTGAGGATGTATCTACAGCACATGGACTGCAGCAGTTCAAGAAGGCAGTTGTATTTCACGCAATCCCCACATCCTTTCTTGATTCACAGAGTCCAAATGTATATGGATATCTGTTTTGAATATACTCAATAATTGAATAGCCACAGATACACAAATCATTACATGAATAGATCTTTCTTGATGTTGATCCGAAATGGCTATCACTTTTTATCTTTTATTGTCGCTGGGTCAAATTCCTGGAACTCCTTCTGTAACAGCACTGTACTATATCTACATCACGTGGACAGCAGTGATTCAAGAAGGCAGCTCACCACCACCACCTCGAGGGTAATTAGAGATAGGTAATAAATGCTTGTCTAGCCAGTGACACCCATGGACCATGAACAAATACATTGCAAATTGTTCTTTTAATCTCTAGAGTGTCTAGGCCCAGTCTATTCAATTCAGCAGGAAAAAAGCCTTTAAATAATATAGTTAGGGTTTGTTTTAGATGGGGATGTATAGATTAGTATGGTTTGTTTTTAAACAGTGGGCAATTAGCATCCTTCCTAAATCCCAAGGTTAATGCTATTGAGAGTCTGTCCTTGAGTCACTGCAGCCTTTGAGTGGCTTGATGTAACTGTGAAAAATGCTTCGAGTATTGAGTTAGGCTTGTTGTGTAATTGGAGTTGCCCCTGTGTTGGAATAAGCAGCACTGGAAGGAGCTTATTCTTGCTGGTTATGTTTAATGCTGAGCTTTTATAATTTATTTCTCTGGCAGTGGTCCACAGATTATCAGCTTTACTGAATTCATTGACTTTTTGATGCCAATGGGCAGCTTTGACCCTCAGGTGTGCGAGTTTCAGTACCATAACCATGGAGTCAAAAACCATAAATATCAAAGATTGAGGAAGGATAATTGTCTCAGGGCAAAAACTGATCTATACAGATTTATCCTCCTCTTCCTGCGAAGGCACTTTGTGTTTTATTAAGACACGTTCCTTTATTCCTTTACAGCAATTCATTGTAAGAAAAGTTTTCAAACATTATGATGCCATAACAGAGCATCTTATAAATGCAAGATTGCTTTTATTTCACACTATTCCAAAAGTTCACTGAACTGAGTACAGTGTGATTCTGAACCATAAAGATATCATAGGTTAATACCAGCATATGACCAAGGAGTTGGCCCCTCAAGCCTGTACTGTCATTTAATAAGGTCATGGCTTATCTGCTGGTAACCTCAAATCTGTGTCCCACCTGCCTCTGATGACATGTCACTCACTTGGTTATCAAGAACGTATCCACCTCTGCCTTTAAAAAAAAAATTCAGACTGTTCTTCCACCACCACCTCAGGAACAGCATTCCAAAGACTTGCAGCCCTCAGAGAAAAACAAATTGCCTCATCTTCAGTCTAAATGGGAACCCATTTTACTTTCATTACACAGAGGATACATGAAATGACAAAGCTGTGATTACCTCGTCGTACCCTGCCTTCTCAGTTTGGAGATGGGACTAATCGCTTAGGCCTGCCTTTCTACAGATCCAATATCACATGAACTGCCTGGGATGTTACAGCTGAATTGGATAATGAGAGCACTCCGGATACTTACTCCTGATGGTTAGCCAGTCAGTTCTTCTGGAAACTATGCTTCTGAAGTTATCCATTGAGAAAAGTTGTGAAACTACTACTTGAGGCAAATTGGTGAAAAATAGAAATCTGAGTTGATACCAGCAGCTTTTCGGGAACTGAATCCAATAGGGATAAATATGAAGCATGGAAAAAAAAAATTGGGTGATGTGAAGAAGGCACTGCAATGGGATTTGTTTTGCTGTCTCCAGTAAGGTGCCTATGTGAATGTGATGGCCCAAATAGCTTTGAAATGTTTTAACGAAGAGATTGGAAAAATCTGTGGATGGAGGACATCTGTTGATGCGCTGGAGCTGAATGTTATGGAAATGAGTTTTTAATCTCAATTTATATGAAGTCTGCTTTGAGTGCATTGTGAAATTTATTGGGGTGTAAATAATATTTAATAATATTTAATGAAATGAAGAGATTTAATATTCTGGATTGGGTTGCTCTAACAACTAAATGGATGGTTTTCTTTGTGTTTCCAGGTGCTGAAAGGTCACGATGATCATGTCATTACCTGTTTGCAGTTCTCAGGAAACCGCATTCTGAGTGGTTCAGATGACAACACACTCAAAGTGTGGTCTGCGATAACAGGCGAGGTATGCTTCTTGCTATCTGGCTAGCCATCCCTTAGCACACCCCAGCCTAACACTCTGTCCTTTCCTCCATGCTCCCCACTCCCCTCTGTGTGCCTCTTTCCACCAACCATCCTCATCTGTCTCCCTGCCTGCCTCGTTTCTTGCCTCTGTCTATCTCTGCCATTGCTCACTCTGACACTGTCAAATTGCTGCAGTCCATGCGTGCTTTTTACTGGAGAATGTTTAAGATTTCCACTGAATGGTTAGATGTGTGAATCTGAATGACTGCATTGCTGTGACAGTAGGGAGCAGGTGGCCTCGTCTTTCCAGGTAATTTATTGCAACTCAGTTGCCTCCATTTGAAGGAAGGAATTGTAAAGCTGAAGTTATGATGTTCCTGCCACTCTGTGTGCAGCCTTGTTAGTCAATGGGTTTGTGCCAGATTACACACAACCTTCACACGCAGAATGTAGGTGCGTGTCCTTTTTGGCAATCTGCCTGTAGTGAGAAAAGAATTGAGATTCTCTTTTCCATTGTAGAATGGAATCTCTTTCCCAGGAAATTATTAACACAAATTGTCAGGTTGTTGTGTGAAAGCTCTGCTGATTGATTGCTGAAGTATGTGAAGGTTGGGCCCAGAAACCCAAATAACATTGCCCCTGAGCTGTCCTCTGCAGCTGGTCGTAGATTGCAAAGCACATGGGAAATTGCTGGCTGTACACTGAGATGGAATCCATGGAGAGAATACAGCACATTCTACTTTGAAAGCTTGTGGATGTGTACCCCACTAAAACCCTGAGCTCCTCGTCAAGGTGGTGAATGGAGCCCAGTCTCCCCCTGGGATGGTGGGGCACGGTCTGGCCCCAGGGCAATGGGGCATAATATGGAATCTGTCATGTTGCAGAGCTTGCGATATAATGTCTGCCTGATCCAAACATTTCAGTAGAATTTCCATGTTGAAAGAACAGACTTCGCGCAGTCTCTTGGACTCATTTCTTTCTCAGCCAATAAACGCTTAACTATGCTTACATCCCCTTACCAAACACAAAGTGAAATCAGAAAGGAAGACATTTGGCCAATTGTATGTGCTGGATGATAAAGGGCTCGCAGGTGTGATTACTTGATTATAACTCTGTCAGTTACAACACTTCAGCTGCATATCTGAGTTTTTTTTGTGTCGTGAGGGTCTTTACCTCTCCCACCCTTTCAGTCAGAGAATTTCAGACCCCAGCTATTCTCTGGGTGGTACAATTACTGTTTAACTCTCTGTAATCATCTCCCATGAACTTGATATCACTGCCTCATGGCTATTGAGTTCTGCCAGTACAAATAGGTCCTTCCAATCCACTCTATCTCGGCTCCCTATAATTTTGTGCAGCTCAATAATATTTCCCCTCAATCTCCTCTGCTCTAGTGTAAGCAATCCCAACCTGTCCAGTCTGCTCTCAGTCTCAGTCAATAGAGCAGAGTAATGAAGATTTGTCCCCTTAGTCACCACCTCTATCTTCCAAACTGAACGGATATGCGCTCTAAGTTTCCCTGCTATTTATTGTGTATTTTGATGCCTTGCTCTCCAGACTGAATTCCGTTTGCGACTTTCCAGTTTACTGACCCATTGTCTGGGTAATTGTCACCACAAAATCATGCATTTTGAAAAGAAGTATGATAAAACAGCGTAAATGCAAGACTGCCTTTGCTTTAGGTGATATTGTTGGTCATTTCCGCTGTTTTGCTGTGGGTTGTTTTGAACTTGTTGTTGGCCTGTTTTACAGTGCGTGCAGACACTGGTCGGACACACAGGTGGAGTTTGGTCCTCACAGATGAGGGGGAATATAGTGATCAGCGGCTCAACAGACCGGACCCTGAAGGTGTGGAATGCAGAAACAGGCGAATGTATTCACACGCTTTATGGACATGCCTCCACTGTACGGTGTATGCACCTCCATGGCAACAAGTAAGGCAATCTCTGGATAAATAGTGCACAAAGCAACTTTACATGTTGTAATTTCTCCTCGTTACCTTATTATAGAAAGGATATTATTAAACTAGAAACAATGCAGAAAAGATTTACTAGAATGCTACTGGGACTTGATGGTTTGTGTGAAAGGAGAGACTAGACAGACTGGGACTTTTTTTCTCTGGAGCATAGGAGGCTGAGGGGTGAACTTATAGAGGTCTATAAAATAATAAGGGGCACAAATCAGTTAGATAGTCAATATCTTTTCCCAAAGGTAAGGGAGGCTAAAACTAATGGGTATAGGTTTAGGGTGAGAAGGGAGAGATACAAAAGGATCCAGAGGGACAATTTTTTCACACAGAAGATGGTAAGTGTCTAGAACAAGCTGCCAGAGGTAACAGTAGAGGCAGGTACAATTTTGTCTTTTAAAAAGCATTTTGACAGTTGCATAGGTAAGATGGATATAGACGGATATGGGCCAAACATGGGCAATTTGGGTTTTAAAAAAAAAAGGCGGCCTGGACAAGTTGGGCCAAAGGGCCTGTTTCCATGATGTAAACCTCTGTGACTCTATGGCAGGGGAAGGGACCCAGAATGTCAGCAGAATAGGGACACAGCATATCATAGAAAAGGAATCAGGTCAGAGGGAATACAACCGAGGTCAGTTTCAAGACAGTAAGACAAGGCTGGAGGGCCTCTACTTTAATGCCAGGAGTATCAAAGATAAAGTGGATGAGTTAAAGGTGAAGATTGACGTAATAGCCATCACAGAGAGGGAAATGGGCCAAATGTAGGCAATTGGGATTAGCCTAGAGGCTTGAAAAGAAGAGTGGCATAGACAAGTTGGACCGAAGGGCCTATTTCCATGTTGTAAATCCCTATAACTTTAAGATGGAATATACCGTTGAATTATATAATTCACCAGGCAGATGGGGAATAGGCAATGCGTACTGTTCAGAAGGAGCTGCTTTTCCCACAATCCTGCTCAAATGTTACCCCGTTACCTTTAAACGAACACTCTGTAATGTCTGAAAATTTCCCCCATCATTCTTACAATGGTTATCTTCAATTTCTGCCCCACCACATCACAGTTACTGATGCGCTGACTGCTGGAAATCATTTTTCATCATTCACTCAAATCTTCCTGAGTTTTAAATCTCCCTACTCTCTCCTACCGATGCATAACATCCCCCATCCCAATATATACAAAGCCTTTACCTGATAAATGTTGCTACCCCACAGTGCCAGGGACCCAGGTTCAATTCCAAGCCTGGGTCACTGTCTGGGTGGAATTTGCACATTCTCTCTGTGTCTGTGTGGGTTTCCTTCAGGTGCTTCAATTTCCTTTCACAGTCTGAAAGATATGCTGATTACATGGATTGGCCATGCTAAATTCTCCCTCAGTGTACTCGAACAGACACCAGAGTGTGACGATTAGGGGATTTTCACGGTAACTTCATTGCACTGTTAATATAAGCCTACTTGTGACTAATAAATAAACTATAAACTAACCTAAACTAATGCAGTCATATTTAGTGGTGTTCTTTGTTGTTCTTTTTGAGAGGTTTGGGCTGAGCTGGAAACATTACTCAAATCCAAGATAAAACTCAGTCTAACTGCATCTAGAATCATGGAACAAGGAAGCAGCCATCATGTCCCAACCATCTTTCAGTCCCCACAATCATGCCACTCTTCATCCCCTTTTGAAAATTATATGCAACACATTCCATGTCACACAATGTTTAAAACACTCCCCTCACACTTATTTTGCTAATTAGTTTAAATCAGTGTCTCTGATTGTGGGATCCCCTGCTACTGGAAACAGCTTCTCATTTACTCTATCAAATATGTTCACAATTTTGAACACCGATTAAATCTCACCTGAACTTTGCCTACCCTCAGGACGGTGACTGAAGTGCCTCAATTCTATCACTATAATAAATAAATTTCCCCCTTGTCCCTTCCCCCAGAAGAACTGGAGCTTCAAATGTTAAGTTTAGATTAAAATGTTTTGAGATTTGCAATGAAAGGGAGCTTGGACGTTATCTGAATAGAAGCTTCAACTTGAATGGATGGATAAGTAATGAGGTCCTCATGATTACATCTTTGTTTTATTGCTTAAAACATATTCCATTAATTTTAATGAGATTTTTTGCTTCCAGTCAAAATATTCTGTTGTACCAGATCAATGTTGAGAGGTAATGGCTGTGTTCTGAGAGAAGTTATTGATTTGGCTTCTCAGACAATTGTATCTCAATTTGCCCTGTTCACTGTTACCACGTACATCCGTACTTGCTACCTATTCACTTTATTTGGGAACCTTTGAATCCAAGTCGCCATTGTGTCTGTTTCTCCAGACACTGTGGATGTACCTAGGATAGAATAGAATCCCTACAGTGCAGGAGGAGGCCATCGAGTCTGCACCAATCACAATTCCACCCAGGCTTTATTCACGTAATCCCCACATATTTACCTGCTAATCTGGTGACACTAGATGGCCAATCCATCTAATCTGCATATATTTGAATGTGGGAGGAAACCGGAGCACCCGGAGGTAACCCATGCAGACATGGGGAGAATGTGCAAACTCCACACCGTGACCTGAGACCAGAATTGGACCTGGGTCCCTCGTGCTGTGAGGCAGCAGTACTAACCACTGTGCCACTATACTGCTACTCCAGATGGATTGCAACAGTTCAAGGTGGCAACTCATAGCTATCTTCTCAAAGGCAATTAAAAATGAGCAATAAAGTGATTTTCTCATCCAGTGAATGAAAAACAAATCCTACTCAAGCACATCAGAATAAAACTCCCTCTGCTCTATCAAAATTGAGTATGTTAGTAGTCGAAAATGCAACTTCTTATGCGAGTGCTATGCTCCTGCTCCTGCACTAATTGTTTAGCTGGAGTCGGTGCAAACAGGGGACAGTTCTGCACTGTATGGGTTTGTAACAGTATGTGATTGTAACCGTGCCTTCCTGCAGCTGGACAAATGTTCCCTCAGTCAGTTTGCCCAGGGTTTAAGCTAATGCCTGAAAGATGGGAATGCCAAGAGTGATGATTTACTGAATTACACAGATCTCAGCTAAAGTTTTCTCCTGAATGGAACTTTTATTTTGTGCAAAATGAACCATTTACAGGGAGGCAGTGACACAGTAGTATTGTCACTGGGCTACTAATCCAGAGACCAGGATAATGATTTGGTTCGAGTCCCACCACAGCAGATGATGAAATTTGAAATTGGTAAAAATCTGAAATGAAGAATCTACTGATGACTATGAAACCGTTGACATAAAAACCCATCTGGTTCACTAATGCCCTTTAGGGAAGGAAATGCTTTGCTAGCACGAGGGGACACAGCTTTAAATTAAGGGGTATGAGTTATAGGACGGATATCAGAGGTAGGTTCTTTACTCAAAGAGTGATTAGGGAGTGGAATGCCCTGCCTGCAGCTGTTGTAGATGCGCCAAGTTTGGTGGCGTTTAAGAGGTTAATTGATAAGTATATGGAAGAGAAGGGAATGGTTTAGTTTGGAGGGGCATTGCTTTTTATTTTGGTCGGCACAACATCGAAGGCCGAAGGGCCTGTTCTGTGCTGTAATGTTCTATGTTCTATGTTCTAAATCTGCCATCCTTACCCGGTTTGGCTTACACGTGACTCCAAATCCACAGCAATGTGGTTCACTCTGAACTCATAGTCATAAGATCTAGGAGCAGGAGGAGGCCATCCAGCCCCTCCAGCCTTTTCCACCATTAATAACAAACACAGCTGATCTCATCTCAATTTCAACTCCACTTTCTTGCCTGTTCACCATTGCCCTCTAACCCCATTATTCATTAAAAATCTGTCCACTTCTTCCTTAAATTTACTCCAAGTCCCAGCATCCACCACGTATGGGGCAGTGAATTCCACACACTCACTTTGAGAGAAGTAATTTTTCCTCATCTCTGTTTTAAATCTGCTGTGTCTTATCCTAAAACTACAACCTCTTGTCCCAGATTGCCCTACAAGAGGAAACCCCCTCTCCACGTCTATTTTGTCCATCCCCATTATCATTTTGTATACCTCAATTAGATCACCTCTCATTCTTCTGAACTTCAGGGAGTATTGACCTATACTGTCCAATTTCTCTTCATAAGACAAACCCCTCGTCTCTGGAATCAATCTAGTGAATCTGCTCTGAACCACCTCCAATCTAACTCCATCCCCCCTCAAGTAAGTGCAATCTCATTAATGTTTTGTGCAGGAGCAGCAACACTTTACTACTTTTGTATTCTATTCCTTTAGCAATGGATGCCAAGATTCTGTTTACCTTCCTTATTGTATACTAGTTTTCTGTGACTCATTCACAAGGACACCCAGATGCCTCTGCACTGAAGCACTCTGAAATTCCTTTCCATTTAAATAACTTGACTTTGCATTTTTCCTACCAAAACACACAATCTCACAATTAACATTAAACTCCATCTGTTCCATTTTGTCCCATTCACTTAATTTATCCAAATCCATTTTTAAATTTCTTATTTCCTCATGGCAACTTACTATCCCACCTATTTTAGTGTCATCTGCAAATTTAGCTATGCTACCTACTAATTCCTGCATCCAAGTCTTAATATAGATTGAAAATAGTTGGGGGCCTGAGGACCCAACTATTTACATCTTGCCTACCATAGAATGACCCATTTATCCCAATCTTTGCACTGTAAACCTCTATGATTTAAGAATAGGGGTAATTTATTCACTTGCATAGAGATTTGGGTACCCAATAAAAAAGAGTGTGGGGATGATCAATAAATACTGGCCCAGCCAGTGGCACCCACGCCCCATGGATTAATAACAAATAGAACATAGAACATTACAGCGCAGTACAGGCTCTTCGGCCCTCGATGTTGCACCGACCAATGGAACCAATTTTATGACCCTCTAACCTAAACTATTCCAATGTTATCCATATGCCTAGCCACTGCCCATTTGAATGCCTTTAAACTTGATGAGTCCACAACTGCTGCAGGCAGGGCATTCCACGCCCTTACTACCCTCTGAGTAAAGAACACACCTCTAGCATCTGTCCTATAACTACCACCCCTTAATTTAAAGCTATGTCCCCTTGTGCTATCCATCTCCATCCGAGGAAAAAGGCTCTCACTATCCACCCTATCTAATCCTCTGATCATCTTACATGTCTCAATTAAGTCATCTCTTAACCTTCTCTCTAATGAAAATAGAACATAATAGCGCAGAACAGGCCCTTCGGCCCTCGATGTTGCACCGATCAATTAGGAACAAGTAGTGACCCTCTAACCTAAACCATTCCCTTTTCATCCATAAACTTATCTACTAACCTCTTAAACGCCACCAAACTTGGCGCATCTACAATTGCAGCAGGCAGGGCATTCCATACCCTTACCACCCTCTGGGTAAAGAACCTACCTCTGACATCCGTCCTATAACTACCACCCCTTAATTTAAAGCTATGTCCCTTCATGCTAGCTTTCTCCATCCTAGGAAAAAGGCTATCACTGTCCACCCTATCTAAACCTCTAATCATCTTATATGTTTCAATAAGGTCTCCTCTTAGCCGCCTTCTTTCTAACGAAAACAACCTCAAATCCCTCAGCCTCTCTTCATAAGACCTGCCCTCCATACCAGGCAACATCCTGGTAAACCTCCTCTGTACCTCTCCAATGCCTCCACATCTTTCTTATAATGCGGGGACCAGAACTGCACACAATACTCCAAGTGCGGCCGCACTAGAGTTTTGTACAGTTGCAACATGACGTTGCCGCTCCGAAATTCAATCCCCCTACCAATAAAAGCTAAGACTCCATATGCCTTCTTAACAACCTTATCGACTTGACTGCCTACTTTCAGGGATCTATGCACAAATACACCAAGATCCCTCTGTTCATCAACACTATTAAGAATCCTACCATTAGCCCTATACTCTACACATTTATTATTCCTGCCAAAGTGCATTACCTCACACTTTTCCACATTAAACTCCATTTGCCACCTCTCGGCCCAGCTCTGCGACTTGTCCAAGTCTCTCTGCAAACTATAACACCCCTCTTCACTATCTACCACTCCACCGACTTTGGTGTCATCCGCAAATTTACTAATCCATCCTTCAATACCCTCATCCAGATCATTTATAAAAATTACAAACAGCAGGGGCCCCAAAACAGATCTCTGAGGTACACCACTTGTCACCGAACTCCATGATGAATAATTCCCATCAACCACCACCCTCTGTCTTCTATCAGCTAGCCAATTCCTAATCCAATTAGCTAAATCAATAACTTCAAGTCCCTTAGCCTTTCCTCATAAGACCTACCCACATACCAGGCAGCATCCTGTAAACCTCCTCTGCACCCTCTCCAATGCCTCCACATCTTTCTTATAAGGTGGCGACCAAAACTGTACACAATACTCCAAGTGCAGCCACACCAGAGTTTTGTACAGTTTCAATATAACATCTCAGCTCCGAAATTCAATCCCTCTACTAATAAATGCTAACACACTATACGCTTTCTTAACAACCTTATCAACTTGTAATTTTTATAAATGATCTGGATGAGGGCATTGAAGGATGGATTAGTAAATTTGCGGATGACACCAAAGTCGGAGGAGTGGTAGATAGTGAAGAGGGGTGTTATAGTTTGCAGAGAGACTTGGACAAGTTGCAGAGCTGGGCCGAGAGGTGGCAAATGGAGCTTAATGTGGAAAAGTGTGAGGTAATTCACTTTGGCAGGAATAACAAATGTGTAGAGTATAGGGCTAATGGTAGGACTCTTAATAGTGTTGATGAACAGAGGGATCTTGGTGTATGTGTGCATAGATCCCTGAAAGTTGGCAATCAAGTCGATAAGGTTGTTAAGAATGCATACGGAGTCTTAGCTTTTATTGGTAGGGGGATTGAATTTCGGAGCCGCAACGTCATGTTGCAACTGTACAAAACTCTAGTCCGGCCGCACTTGGAGTATTGTGTGCAGTTCTGGTCCCCACATTATAAGAAAGATGTGGAGGCATTGGAGAGGGTACAGAGGAGTTTTACCAGGATGTTGCCTGGTATGGAAGGCAGGTCTTATGAAGAGAGGCTGAGGGATTTGAGGTTGTTTTCGTTAGAAAGAAGGCAGCTAATAGGAGACCTTATTGAAACATATAAGATGATTAGAGGTTTAGATAGGGTGGACAGTGATAGCCCTTTTCCTAGGATGGAGAAAGCTAGCACAAGGGGACATAGCTTTAAATTAAGGGGTGGTGGTTATAGGACGGATGTCAGAGGTATGTTCTTTACCCAGAGGATGGTAAGGGTATGGAATGCCCTGCCTGTGTCAGTTGTAGATGTGCCAAGTTTGGTGGCGTTTAAGAGGTTAGTAGATAAGTTTATAGATGAAAAGGGAATGGTTTAGGTTAGAGAGTCGTTGCTTTTTCTTAATTGGTCGGCGCAACATCGAAGGCCGAAGGGCCTGTACTGCGCTGTAATGTTCTATGTACCAACTTTCAGGGATCTATGCACCTGTACACAGAGACCTCTCTGCTCATCTACACTACTAAGAGTCCTACCAAATATTTGCACTGTTATCTGAAATGCAGTCAAAACTGGGTGTGGTATGGTTCTGGTATCATTCAGTAATTTAGGATTACATTCTGCTTTAATTAAAACTTTCACCAGCTGAAAATTCTTCTGATTTAGCTTCAGACCATTGATTTCTCAGCGCTAAGAACCGTCTGCAAGCTCATTGTCCTAGACCATTAGCTGTTAGAAATAATTTTTGGAAAAGAGACTTTGAGGTAATAATGAAATGAGAAATCAAGACAGCATGATGGCATAGTGGTTATGACTGCTGCCTCTTAGCGCCAGGAAGCTGGCTTCGATTCCAGCATTGGGTATGCGTGTGGTTTTCAAAATACAAAGAAATTACAGCACAGGGACAGGCCTTTCAGCTCTCCAAGTCTGCACTGACCATGCTGCCCGACTGAATCGAAACTCCTACCCTACTGGGGACCATATTCCTCAATTCGTGTATTTGTCAAGACGCCCCTTAAAAGTCACTACTTCGCTTCCACTACCTCCCCCAGCAACGAGTTCCAGGCATTCACCACCCTCTGCCTCGTACATCTTTAAATCTTGCCCCCTGCACCTTAAACCTGTGCCCCCAGTAATTCACTCTTCCACTCTGGGGAGGGAAATGGTTTCTGGCTATCCGCTTTGTCCGTGCCTCTCAATCTTGCAGACAAGGTCTTGTAGACAATCTCCGGGTACCCTGGTTTTCTCCTACAGGTTTGATGGACTGAACATATTAAATGTGTAGGGTTACAAGGATAGGATGGGGAAAAGGATTTGGATAAAATACTTTGTCAGAGAGTCTGTGCAGACACAGTGGACAGAATGACTTCGTTCTGCACTGAAGGGATTCTGAGAGAATGTACAAGGATTTCCAATAGTAAATATGTGGCAATGATCTTGAAAAAGAGACAAGCTTGTGGGCTTAGCTTTTGTGTTGTGACTTGAGTGGAGGAATCGTTATGGCTATAAAAATGTCTGGAGAAATGTAGTTAAAGAATTCTAATGTTTTCTTTTTCTCCCACAGGGTAGTGAGTGGGTCAAGAGATGCTACTCTCCGAGTGTGGGACATCGACACAGGGCGATGCCTGCATACACTACTGGGACATGTGGCTGCAGTCCGATGTGTGCAGTACGATGGGAAGAGAGTTGTGAGTGGTGCCTATGATTACACAGTAAAGGTGTGGGATCCAGAAACTGAAACCTGTGTGCACACACTACAGGGGCATACAAACAGGGTCTACTCACTTCAGGTAAATACAGTATTTTGTGTGTGTCTTGTTTTTGACTATCATATACACCTGTTGTATACACTGGGCCATTTGGCAAGGTTGTCTGGGCAAGATGCATAGAAGCTTGTTCAAATATCTTAGAAGAACAAGATTAGGAATCTGGGGAAAGACAGATTGAAAAAGTTGCAAAAAGAGCAGTTGTATCTGAACATCTGAGTGCAGTCAGGTTACTAATGAGAAATAGCTTCCTACATCAGTTCAAATGTTAGGACACAATAGGGTTGTTATCTGATATGTTTCTGTTTCAAAAAGCATAGAAAGCATTCTTTCTGGTTGTATCACAGCTTGGTATGGCTCCAGCTCTGCCCAAACCAGCAAGAAACTAGAAATGTAGCCCAGTCCATCACACAAACCAGCTCCCATCCACTGACGCTGTCTACTCTTCCTGCTGCCTCAGTAAAGCAACCTACATAATTAAGGTCTCTCTCCATGCAGAGAGACTTGGACAAGTTGCAGAGCTGGGCCGAGAGGTGGCAAATGGAGTTTAATGTGGAAAAGTGTGAGGTAATTCACTTTGGCAGGAATAACAAATGTGTAAGAGTATAGGGCTAATGGTAGGACTCTTAATAGTGTTGATGAACAGAGGGATCTTGGTGTATATGTGCATAGATCCCTGAAAGTTGGCAATCAAGTCGATAAGGTTGTTAAGAAGGCATACGGAGTCTTAACTTTTATTGATAGGGGGATTGAATTTCGGAGCCGCAATGTCATGTTGCAACTATGCAAAACTCTAGTGCGGCCGCACTTGGAGTATTGTGTGCAGTTCTGGTCCCTACATTATAAGAAAGATGTGGAGGCATTGGAGAGGGTACAGAGGAGGTTTACCAGGATGTTGCCAGGTGTATGGAGGGTAGGTCTTATGAAGAGAGGCTGAGAGATTTGAGGTTGTTTTCGTTAGAAAGAAGGCGGCTGAGAGGAGACCTTATTGAAACATATAAGATGATTAGAGGTTTAGATAGGGTGGACAGTGATAGCCTTTTTCCTCGGATGGAGAAAGCTAGCACTAGGGGACATAGCTTTAAATTAAGGGGTGGTAGTTATAGGACGGATGTCAGAGGTAGGTTCTTTACCCAGAGGGTGGTAAGGGTATGGAATGCCCTGCCTGCTGCAGTTGTAGATGCTCCAAGTTTGGTGGCGTTTAAGAGGTTAGTAGATAAGTTTATGGACGAAAAGGGAATGGTTTAGTTTGGAGGGTCATTGCTTTTTCCTAATTGATCGGCACAACATCGAAGGCCGAAGGGCCTGTTCTGCGCTGTAATGTTCTATGTTCTATACACCACGGACATTTTCTTTCTTCCATCATCTTCCGTCGGGAAAAAGATATAAAAGTCTGAGATCACGCACTAACCAACTCAAGAACAACTTCTTCCCTGCTGCTGTCAGATTTTTAAATGGACTTACCTTGCATTGAGTTGATCTTTCTCTATATCTATCTATGACTGTAACATGACATTCTGCATTCTCTCGTTTCCTTCTCTGTGAACAGTATGCTTTGTATAGTGTGTAAGGAACAATATTTTTCACTGCATGTTAATACATATGACAGTCAAATTAGATGCTAACACTCTCACCACAGCTTTTCCAAACTTCGTTAACTGTAGAAATATGTAAACACTCCCCACCCACTCCAACTGCCCACCAACCCGGCACTCCAATTGGATATTTGTAACTTTTGACAGGGAAGCTAATGTTTGTGATTAACTGCTGTAGTAACTTACAGGAAGTCTACAGTACACAATTCGGCACAACTTGTGCTGTAGTGTTCTATGTTCTAGTGTTCTATGTTCACCGTGTAAGTGCACGGAGGTGTTTGTCAGCTCACGGTGTTCTGAACTCGCTCACACTCTTCCTCTCTGACCATATTCCTCCATGTTGTTTGCTTCTGTCACTTCCATTTCCACTCCCTCTGATTCTCTCCTCTATCTCACTCCTCCTGTATCTCCATCTCTCTCTCTCTCTCTCTCTCTCTCCCTCCCTCTTTCTCTCCTTCATCCCCCCTCTTTCTCTCTCTCTCCCTCACTCTGTCTTCTCTCTCTCTGTGCAGATGTGTCCCTCTCTCTGTGCGGGTGTGTCCCCCCCCTCTGTTCCCCCACCTCCCCTGCCTCCCGCTTCTAGCCACTGTCACCCTTCCTCTCTGGGGTCCCCTCTTTCTTGCATCTTGACTTATTTTTCTAAGTACTATATAAATGCAGTTTGTTCTGCTGGAGAGATATGTTGGTGTCCGTGTTTGTAATCATTTCTCTGTTTTTGCACAGTATGATGGTGTCCACATAGTCAGTGGCTCCCTGGACACTTCGATCCGAGTGTGGGATGCAGAGAATGGGAACTGCCTGCACACTTTAATGGGCCATCAGTCTCTCACCAGTGGGATGGAGTTGAAGGATAACATCCTGGTATCTGGGAATGCAGACTCTACTGTGAAAATCTGGGACATCAAGACGGGTCAATGTTTGCAAACATTACAAGGTGAGGATAAGAGAATTCCAATTCAATACTATAGATTTCCACAGTGAGTGATAGGTGCTGGCCAATGTTCCAAGGCTGGTAGGTCTTGCTGTGTCTATGGTGCCGTACCAGGCTGTGTCTCTGTGTGTCACAGCTGTCTGGCTGATGCACTTTCTAACGCTTCCAATCTTGGAGCAGGATGGATGCTTTGTGCTGTCTCTCCCCTGTGGACACGGTAAGAAGTCACAACACCAGGTGAACATAGAACATAGAACACTACAGCACAAGCAGGCCCTTCGGCCCACAAGTTGCGCCGAACACATCAAAACCTACCCAGCCATAGACCTATCTATAACCCCCAATCCCATTGGATCCCATATACTCATCCAGAAGTCTTTTAAAAGACCCCAGCGAGTTCGCCTCGACCACCAACGATGGCAGCCGATTCCATTCACTCACCACCCTCTGAGTGAAAAACTTTCCCCTAGCATCCCCTCTGTACTTGCTTCCCTGCACCTTAAATCTGTGCCCTCTCGTCGCGACCATTTCAGCCCTGGGAAATAGTCTCTGAGAGTCCACCCTATCTATTCCTCTCAACATCTTGTAAACCTCTATCAGGTCGCCTCTCAACCTTCGTCTCTCCAGGGAGAACAGTCCCAGCTCCCTCAACTGTCTTCATAAGGCATGCCTCCCAATCCAGGCAACATCCTTGTAAATCTCCTCTGCACCCTTTCAATAGCTTCCACGTCCTTCCTATAGTGAGGCGACCAGAACTGCGCACAGTACTCCAAGTGTGGTCTGACAAGGGTCCTATAAAGCTGCAGCATTACTTCCTGACTCCTGAACTCAATCTCTCGATGAATGAAGGCCAGTACACCGTAAGCTTTCTTAACCACATCCTCCACCTGGGAGGCCGATTTGAGAGTCTTATGGACCCGGACCCCAAGATCCCTCTGCTCTTCCACACAGCTAAG
Source organism: Sphyrna mokarran (assembly GCA_024679065.1). NCBI lineage: Eukaryota > Metazoa > Chordata > Chondrichthyes > Carcharhiniformes > Carcharhinidae > Sphyrna > Sphyrna mokarran. The sequence goes on from JAGIQG010000010.1 coordinate 108,367,558, forward strand.
ACTCCTACCTTTGATAGTGTACTCATTCATCCCGTTGGATCTGCCAAAATGGACCACAACACATTTATCCACGTTGAAGTCCAACAGGTTTATTTGTAGCAAACGCCACTAGCTTTAGGGACTAGCTGTTCTTTTGTCAGGTGGGTGAGAGGAACAGCCAGTTTACCTCAGTCCAATGTCTGCATCTCCACTTCATAACTCTTCTGGGAAGACAGAGCCCCATCTTCAGAGGGTAATGTAAATTAACAAGATACTTTGCAAAGTAAATGACAGATGCAACCAAAAGAGTGAGTACATGGATTTATTATTAGCCCAGATATCAATAAACATCAAGTCAAAAAGTTTCATTTAAATCTGTCTCGTGAGGGATCACAATCCTTTGAAGATCTCCTCGAGGAATTCTCTCCATCCGACTCGTAACTCCTTGTTGCTGCTCAGATGGTTTTAATCGTGGCCCATATCACAGGGTTTCACTCTCGCCTCCCAAGATTCCTTCTCCCTGGATTGCTCCTATTTCCTGGCATAACTCCAGCTTGTGGCTGGACAGTTGTCTTCACTGAGCCGATGTTGCCCAGCTATATCCAACAATGAATAAGTCCTGGACAGTCCCCTGGGCCCTCTTCAGTTACCCGCCAAGTAACCCACCTGTGTTATAAAAATTCCAGAACCCCCTGGAACAGAAATATTTTCCTGGATATAAATTAGTTCTTTACAAAGCTGGTGCTCAAAATCAGCTAATCGACCTTCCTAATTCTCTGAAAAATGATCACTCTGTACGGTCTGAGTACAGAACAGATAGGGTTCTCATCAAATAGCTGAACTGAAAGATAGACTAGTGTAACAATATCAGGAATTTGTTTATAAAGAACACACAATTCCCCAGGCCAGCTCACAACTCCATCAAATAAAAACAGCAGCGGAATATTGACATTGTGTCTTAGTCAGCAGAAGCTTTAAATAGGTCCATAACTGCCCCACAATAACTACCCCACCACTCCCAATTAAAGCAACGTTTCACCCTTCACACGTTGTGATGATGCCGATGATAAATGGGGATTTACTTCTCATGTCTTAACTTGCTGAAGACTGAATGGAACACCTTAGAACATAAGGAATAGGAGCAGGAGTGGGTCACCTAACCCTTCGAGCCTGCCTCACCATTCAGGAGATCATGGCTGATCTGAAGCGGATCAGTTCCACTTTCCACTCCCCATAACCCTTAATTCCCTAGTCTATCAGAAATCTATCTACCCGTGACTTAAATATAGTCACTGAGGTAGCCTCCATCACTTCAATAGGCAGAGAATTTCAGAGATTCACCACCCTTTGCATGAAGAAATTCCTCCTCAACTAAACTGTCCCTCCCTTATTTTGAGGCTGTGCCCTCTAGTTCTGTTTTCCTTTCTAAGCGGGAAGAATCTCTCTACCTCTACCCTAACTAACCCCTTCATTATCTTATATATCTTGATAAGATCCCCGCTCAGCCTTCTAAACTCCGAGTACAGGCCCAATCTACTCAATCTCTCCTCGTAAGCTAACCCCCCTCATTTCTGGTATCAGCCTGGTGAGCCTTCTCTGTACTCCCTACAAGGCCAGTATATCATTTCGCAAATAAGGGGACCAAAAACTGCACACACTACTCCAGCTGCGGCCTCACCAGTGCCCTGTACAGTTACAGCAAGACCTCCCTGCTTTTATATTCTATCCCCCTCGTTATAAAGGCCAACATTGCATTCGCCTTCTTGATCACTTGCTGCACCTGCAGCCTGGGTTTTTGCGATTCATGTACAAGGACAGGTATCTTAGCGTTAGCTGTTACAGCTGTGAAGTAAATGGAGATATATTGATGTATTTGTTTTTATCCTACAGGTCTTTGGTCCACCTTGTTGTCTAACGAGGGGCATACACGCGATGGGTCGTGAGAGGGCTGCTCTTGGATTTTTCGAGAGTATCCTAGTGCTTCACGTCATTAGTGTACGCTTGATCTGGACCATTTGATGGGCAACACGACAGCTCAGTGACTATCGCTGTGCTGTGCAGATACATGGATTTGGGGCCTGTGTCTGTGGGAGTTTGCACATTCTCCCCGTGCTTGCGTGGGTTTTCTCCGGGTGCTCCGGTTTCTTCCCACATCCCAAAGATGTGCTCTTAGGCTAATTGGCAGAACAAATTCTCCCTAAATTGTCTCAAATTTGGTTCCAATGCATAGATCTATAAACACAGACAGGGATCGCGGGTAGAGGTGGGAACATGGAGGTGGCGGCGCGGGCCCATTGGGCCGAAGGGCCTGTTTCCTGTTTCCTGTGCTGTTTTGTTCTTTGTAAAATTAGACTAGGCAGTCAATGGAGGCAGTTTGTGGTTTTAAAATTGGAAAATATTAATTTGCTGTTTTGGGTCAGTCCACTTATTTAACCAGCACATAATATTTGTATAATCAGGAAATGTGATACCATCATTCAGAATGTTCAGTGTTACCATCATTCAGTGTTTGTGCAGAAGCTGCACCTTCAGAGAGTGATGCCCCCTCCCCACCTCCAAAACACACACATTCACTGCCTGACACCATATTTGTCCAAGCACTGTGCCCACTCCACCCCCCCACCCCCCCAGTACTCTGGGAGGTGACTGTCCTAGTGTGATGAAACACCCTGCCCTCCCCAATTGCTTTTTCTCTCCCCTGAGCGGCATAGAACATTACAGCACAGTACAGCCCTTTGGCCCTCAATGTTGTGCTGAGATGTGTTCGAACCCAAGATCGAGCTATCCCGCCCCCTATCATTCTGCTGTGCTCCATGTGCCTATCCAATAACCGCTTGAAAATTCCTATAGTGTCCGACTCCACTATCAATGCAGGCAGCCCATTCCACACTCCAACCACTGAGTGAAGAATTTACCTCCGACATTCCTCCTGTATCTTCACCATGGTGGGCTCGTTGGGCCGAAGGGACTGTTTCCCGTGCAGTGTTGCTCTTTGTTCTTTGAACCTTATAGTTATGCCTCTAGTAACAGCTACATCCACCTGAGGGAATAGGCTCTGCACATCCACTCTATCAATCCCCCTTGTCATCTTATAAATTTCTATTAAGTTGCCTCTCATCCTCCTCCATTCTAAAGAGAAAAGTCTCAGCTCCTCAACCTTCCTCGTAAGACCTACCCTCCAAACCAGGTAGCATCCTGATAAATCTCCTCTGCGCTCGCTCCAATGCTTCCACATCCTTCTTATAATGAGATGACTAGAACTGAACACAATATTCCAAATGTGCTCTCACCAATAGTTGCAGCATAACCCCATGGCTCTTAAACTCAAAGCCCCTGTTTAAAAAAAACCCTAACACACCATAAGCCTCCTTCACGGCTTTATCCACTTGAGTGGCAACCTTCGGAGATCTTTGGATATGAATTCCAAGATCTCTCTGTTCCTCCACATTCCTTGGAACCCTGCTGTTGACCCTGTGATCCGCATTCAAGTTTGTCCCACCAAAATGAATCATTTCACATTTATCAGGGCCAAATTCTATCTACCACTTTTCAGCCCTGCTCTGCATCCTATCAATGTCTCTTTGCAGCCTACAAGAGCCCTCCACCTCATCCACTGCTCCTCCAATCTTGGTGTCAGCAGCAAATTCATTAACCCACCCTTCAGCCCCCTATTCCAAGTTATTGATTTAAAAAAATCACAAATAGCAGAGGACCCAGCACTGATCCCTATGGTACACCGCTGATAACTGGCCTCCAGTCTGAAAATTTTCCCCCTACCACCACCCTCTGTCTTCTATGAAACAGCCAGTTACTTATCCAATTGGCCAAATTTCCTTCTATCCCACACCTCCTTCCTTTCTTTATGAGCCTACCATGGGGAACTTTATCAAACGCCTTACTAAAATTCATGTATACAACATCAACTGCTCTACCTTCATCTATACACTTAGTTATCTCCTCAAAGAATTTAATCAAATTTGAGAGGCAGGACTTGCCTTTCACACATCCGTGCTGACTTTCCCAGATTAAACTGCATCTTTCCAAACGGTCACAATGAAAGCTGTTGTTTAAACTCGAACCCTTTCTCTTTTCCATTACAGGAGCAAACAAACACCAGAGTGCTGTCACCTGTCTGCAGTTTATCCAGAAATTTGTAGTCACAAGCTCAGACGATGGGACAGTGAAACTGTGGGATCTTAAAACGGGCGAATTCATTCGTAACCTGGTGGCGCTGGAGAGTGGGGGCAGCGGGGGTGTTGTTTGGCGACTCAGAGCGTCCAAAACAAAACTGATTTGTGCAGTGGGCAGTCGGAATGGAACAGAGGAAACCAAGCTGCTGGTCCTGGACTTTGATGTGGATATGAAATGAGGCTGGTGGTGGAGCAGTGCACCACCATGCATGCAACTGATCACCCACTGGGCCAGCAGACAGGACAATCTGCAACCAAACTCCATGCTGTCCATTCCAATTTGCCAAAGAAGACTTGATTTTATGGGAGAATCGGAGGAGGGTTTGCAGAGATCCCACCAACAAAGATGGGGACAGGGAGCTGCATTTTTAACCCTGCGGCACTCAATGAGCTGTGAGCTATTTGGGAAAGATTTAAAGCACCTTATAACTGAGCCATCACAGGGGCATCTATCTCTGCCGATGACTAGACACTCGGAGACACTTTAAAAAGACTTGCCAAAATTGTTCGTAACAGAAACCTGTACATAAAATGGTTATATCTGTATATTATATAAAGTGTATCTATGTGGATGAATGAGATGAAGCATCCTTAACTACATGTCTATATATTGAAATTGTGTAACAGGGGAAAACTAATCTATATGTGTGAGAGAGAATGAGTGTGAAAGGATGGTGCTAAATGGTAGTGTGTGTGTGTGTGCTGGTGTGTAAGGGTTTTCACTGTCATGAGGCTATAAAGACACCCCCCTTGTACATTGTATAAAACTTATGGGGTTTTTTGGGGGGTTGAAACAACAGCATTAAGCTGTAAATGCTGAGCTTTTTTTTAAAAAAATTAACAATAAAATGATTGAAGTACAGACTAGCGTGTGCACAAACTAACCAACTTCACCAAGTGGGGGCCTGTCAGCCTCGACAGATATTCAGGAAGATCATGGCCAATTATCTTCCTCTCATCCGCCTTGCTACACTATCCACATATAGAAACTAAAGCAGGCATAGGTCATTCAGCCCTTCAAGCCTGCTCTGCCATTCACCTTGATCATGGCTCTTATTGAGTTCAATATCCTGAATTTGATTATTTTGATTTCTAAAACCTTTTCAATTCCTGTCTTGAATATGTTCAGCAATCAAGCATTCAATTTTTGGCATTAAATAATTTAAATGTTGACACATCTTCAAATGGATTAGGTGTTCAAGAAGGCGTGTGATATGCTTGCCTTCATTGGTCAGAGCAAAGTATAAAAATTGCAGCTGTATGGAACTTTAGGCCATATTTGGAATATTGCGTACAATTCTGGTTGCTGCAGTACCAGCAGGATGTAGAGATTTACCAGGATGTTAGGTAGTTTTAGCTATGAGAAGAGACTGGACAAACTTGGTTTGTTTGTGCTCAAACGGAGGCTGAGGGCCAACATGATGCAAGTTTACAAAATTTGAGGAATGGATACACCCTCTCTTCACACAGAGGGTGGTGAGGGCGTGGAATGCCCTGCTTGCAGCAGTTGTGGACTCGCCTACTTTGGGGGCATTCAGATGTTTGGTGGATAGGCATATGGATGGTATTGGAATAGTTTAGGTTAGAGGGTCCACTGGCCGGCGCAACGTCAAGGGCCGAAGGGCCTGTACTGCGCTGTAATGTTCTATGATAGTCAGAGTCTTTTTCCCAGGGTAGAAGTGTCAATTACTAAGGGACATAAGTTTGAGATAAAGGCTGGAAAGTTTAAAGGAGATGTCAGAGGCAAGATTTTTTTAGTGGTAAATGCCTGGAGCGGGCTGCCGGATATATAGAAGCGGATACAACAGCAATGTTTAAGAGGCATCTTGACAGATAGATAAGCAGGGAATAGAGGGATACGGACTGTGTAGAGGCAAAAGGCCTTTCATTTAGAAAGACATCATGTGATCGGCTTGGTGGGCCGAAAGGCCTGTTCCTGTACTGTTCTTTGATCTCGGCTACCAATTTAAAAGATTTCTTACAAAAATTGGAAAGTTGCAAACCAGATTAAATTCTAAACATACCCCTCACAAGAAATGTGATATGACACAGTATCGTCTTTCTTCTTCAAAAATATTTCTGATCTCATTCCAAATGGTTGACTTTTTATCTTGAGACTATGGCCCTGTGTTCTAATTTGCCTTCTTCCAGCATCGATTCAATCATGCCCCTTGGTAATGTTATTTGTTTCAATGTGATCACCTTTCATTGATCACAGAGCAGCATAGTGGCAACTTGGTTAGCATCCCAGCACTACTGCTTCACAGTGCCAAAGACCCGAGTTCAATTCCAGCCTCAAGTCATTATGTGGACTCTGCACATTCTCCCCATGTCTGCATGGGTTTGCTCCAGTTTCCTCCCACAGTCTGAAAGACATGTAAGTTTGGTGCATTGGCCATGCTAAATTCTCCCTCAGTGTATCCGAACAGGTGCTTAAGTGTGGTGACTAGAGGATTTTCACACTAACTTCATTGCAATGTTAAATAACAAAGAACACTTCTGGAGAAGGTGAGAGGCCTGGGATCCAAGGGGCTTTGGCCTCGTGGATCTAGAACTGGCTTGCCGGCAGAAGGCAGAGAGTGGTTGTGGATGGGTCTTGTTCTGCATGGAGGTCGGTAACCAGTGGAGTGCCCCAGGGATCTGTTCTGGGATCCCTGCTGTTTGTCATTTTCATAAATGACCTGGATGAGCAAGTTTGCCGACGATACAAAGGTTGGTGGTGTTGTGGATGGTCTGGAGGGATGCCAAAAGTTGCAGCGGGACATAGACGGGATGCAAGACTGGACGGAGAAGTGGCAGATGGACTTCAACGCAGATAAATGTGTAGTGGTCCATTTTGGCAGGAATAATGGGATGAAGGAGTACAATATAAGGGGTAGGAGTCTTAGCTGTGTTGTAGAGCAGAAGGATCTCGGGGTCTGGGTCCATAGGACTCTTAAATCGGCCTCACAGGTGGAGGAAGTGGTCAAGAAGGCGTACGGTGTACTGGCCTTCATTAATCGAGGAATAGAGTTTAGGAGTCAGGAGGTAATGATGCAGCTCTATAAGACTCTTGTCAGACCCCAGTTGGAGTATTGTGCGCAGTTCTGGTCGCCTCATTATAGGAAGGATGTAGAGGCTATTGAGAGAGTTCAGAGGAGATTTACAAGGATGCTGTCTGGATTGGGAGGCAGGCCTTATGAAGATAGGTTGAGGGAGCTGGGACTCTTCTCACTGGAGAGACGTAGGTTGAGAGGCGACCTGATAGAGGTTTATAAAATGTTGAGAGGGATAGATAGGGTGGACTCTCAGAGACTATTTCCCCGAGCTGAAATGGTCACTACGAGAGGACACAGATTTAAGGTGCAGGGAAGCAAATACAAAGGAGATGTCAGGGGTAGGTTTTTCACTCAGAGGGTGGTGAGTGAATGGAACCGACTGCCGTCGGAGGTTGTTGAGGCAAACTCACTGGGTCTTTTAAGAGACTTCTGGATGAGTATGTGGAAAAGAATAGGATAGGGGTTATAGATAGATCTGTGGATTGGTAGATGTGATCGGCGCAACTCGTGGGCCGAAGGGCCTGTTTGTGCTATATTGTTCTATGTTCTGTGAACAGGCCCTTCAGCCCTCCAGCCTGTGCTGATCATAATGTCCTAACTAGACTCAAAACATCTTCTGCCCTTATGTGGTCTATATCCTTTTATTCCCTCCTTGTTCATGTACCTATCCTGATACCTCTTAAATATTGCTAATGTGTCTACTTCCTTCACCTGGCAGCATGTTCCAGGCACCTAGCACTCTGTTTGGAAAACATCCCACACATGTCTTCCTTAAATGTTCTCCCTCTCACCTTCAACCTATGTCCCTTATAATTGACACTGAGAAAAAGCTTCTAACTATCCACCCTGTCTGTGCCTCTCATAATTTTGTAGACTCTATCAGGTCTCCCCTCAGCTTCTATTCAGTAAAAACAATCCTAGTTCATTCAACTTCTCATAGCCAACACCCTCAAGACCATGTAACATCCAAGTGAACCTTCTAAGCACTCTCTCTAAAATTTCCACATGCGTCTGCTAATGTGGTGATCAAAACTGAACACAAAACTCCAAATGTGACATAACCAAGATTTTATATAGCAGTAACGTGATTTCCCAACTCTTATACTCAGTGCCACAGCTGATGAAGGCTTATATATCATATGTTTTCTTAATCATCTTGGCCTTCCGCATTGTCAATTTTAGGGAATTGTTGACTTGAACATCCCGATCCCTCTGTATGTTGATGTTCTTTAGAATTACAAAGATTTACAGAATAGACATAGACATTTCAGCTCAACTTGTCTATCTTGCCTCTTTTTTAACCACTAAGTTAATCCCAATTACCAGCATTTGGTCCAATCCCTCTATACCCAATGTACCCATATAACTGTATAAACGCTTTTTAAAAGACAAAATTGTACCTGCCTCTACTACTATCTGTGGCAGCTTGTTCCAGACACACACTGCCCTCTGCATGAAAAAATTGCTCCTCTGGACCCTTTTATATCTCTCCCCTCTCACCTTAAACCTATGCCCTCTAGTTTTAGACTCCCCTACCTATAGCTGATCTGTGTCCCTCATTTTATGGATTGCTATAAGATCAGCCTTAAGACTTCTATGCTTCAGCATAGCTCCACTTTCAAGGAGCTATGAACCTGTACCCTGAGATTTTTTTTTGGTCTGTAACTCTCCCCTACCATTAACTGAGTAAGTCCTGCTCTGGTTCAATCTACCAAAATGCATCACTTTGCATTTATCTAAATTAAATCCATCTGCCATTTGTCAGCCCACTGGCCCAATTGGTCAAAATCCTATTGCAATTGGAGATAACCACCTTCACTGTTCACTACACCACTAATCTTGGTGTGATCTGCAAACTTACTAACCATGCCTTCTAAATTGTCATCCAGATCATTAATATAAATGATAAATAACAATGGACCCAACAACAATCCCTGAGGCACACCGCTGGTCCACAGGCCTCCAGTTTGAAAAACAACCCTCTACAACCACCCTCTGGCTTCTGTCATCAAAACAATTTGGAATGCAATTGGCTACCTCACCTTGCATCCTGTGAGATTTAACCTTATGCAACAATGTACCATGTGGTATCTTGTGAAAAGCTTTGTTAAAATCCACGTAGACATCAATTGTATTGCCCATGAGACATGAATTTCTACTTTCAAAGCCATGTTGACTGTCCCTAATCAGTCTGTGAGTGTGAGTTGTACTTTATATGTCCTTTAAAAAGTATCTAGATGAACACTTGGCACATTATAACATTCAGGGCTATGGGCCAAGTATTAGTAGATGAGATTAGGTGGGAGTTCAGATGTTTTCTTTAACTCCTGGAATCAATTTTCTTTGAATTGCCTCTAATGCCACCACATCCTTCCTCAAGAGGACTAAAACTGTGCACGGTACACTATCTGTTGTCTGAACCAATACCTTGTATAATTGGAGCAATACTTCACTATCTTTATGCTCTATACCTTTAGCTGTATCTGCATATCAGTTTCCTGTAACTCATGCATGAAGGCACCCAGATCCCTCTGTATTGAACCATCTGAAACTCTGTCTCCATTTAGATGTTGCCTTTCCATTTTTCGAATCAGTATAGGTAATGTCACAGTTGTCCAGGTCAAACTCCATCTGTCACATTTTGACTGGACCATTGGTAAATTTCTTTGTTCTTCATTGCAACTTACTGTTCCAACGATTTTAGAGCCATCTGCAAATTGGGCTTTTTCATTTGTGGGACATGGCCATCTCAGACTGGCCAGAATTTATTGAGTAAGAATTTAGCAACACCAATTTTTAATCCAACCGATTTATTTGATAGTAAAATTGCGAGCTTTCAACACTCCGTGTCTTCCTCAGGCAAATGCAGTGTTCTGGTCTGCAATAGCACACATCATCACAGACAGTCAGAGATTGCTGATTAGAATGCGAATCCTTACATCTAACCTGCTATTCAAGTGTTAAAGTGGCTAACAATGTGTGTGAAGGAAATCCTGAGCATTGGTTACAGAATTGTGTATTTCCTCCAGACAGCACAGTAAGTGAGGTTTTTTGCTAACCCAGGCAAGTTACGGGGTTTACAGATAGTGTGTCATGAAGCCAAGATCCCTATTAAGACCGTCCTCATGTGTGCGGAACTTGGCTATCAGTCTCTGCTCAGCGACTCTGCGCTGTCGTGTGTCACAAAGGCCCCCTTGAAAAACATTTACCCGCAGGTCGGAGGCCGAATGCCCATGACTGCTGAAGTGTTCGCCCACAGGAAAGGAACTGTTTTGCCTGGTGATTGTTGAGCGATGCTCATTCATCCGCTGTCGTAGTGTCTGCATGGTCTTCCCAATGTACCATGCTTCGGGACATCCTTTCTTGCAATGTATTAGGTAGACAACGTTGGCCGAGTTGCAAGAGTATGTACCGTGTACCTGGTGAATGGTATCCTCACGTTTGATGATGTCGTCCATGTCTATGATCCGGCATGTCTTGCAAAGGTTGCTGTGGCAGGGTTGTGTGGTATTGTGGTCACTGTTCTCCTGAAGGTTGGGTAGTTTGCTGCGAACAATGGTCTGTTTGAGGTTGTGCGGTTGTCTGAAAGCAAGAAGTGGGGGGGTGGGGATGGCCCTAGTGAGATGTTCATCGTCATCAATGATTATGTTGAAGACTCCGGAGAAGATGTCGTAGCTTCTCCGCTCCGGGGAAGTACTGGACAACAAAGGGTACTCTGTCCACCGTGTCCCGTGTTTGTCTTCTAAGGAGGTCAGTGCGGTTTATCGTTGTGGCACGTTGGAACTGTCGATCGATGAGTTGAGCACCATATCCTGTTCTCACGAGGGCATCCTTCAGCGTCTGGAGGTGTCTGTCACGATCCTCCTCACCGGAGCAAATTCTGTGTATACAGAGGGCTTGTCCATAGGGAATGGCTTCTTTAACGTGTCTAGGGTGGAAGCTGGAGAAGTGGAGCATCGTAAGGTTGTCTGTCGGTTTGCGGTACAGTGAGGTGCTGAGGTGACTGTCCTTGATGGAGATGCGTGTGTCCAAGAATGCAACTGATTCTGGAGAATAGTCCATGGTGATTAAATTAGTCCATCGGTTGGATTAAAAATTGGTGTTGCTAAATTCTTACTGAGTTCTTACCACCCCAATCCAACGCTGGCATCTTTACATCAGAATTTATTGCCCATCCTTTGTTGCCCTGGTCCAGAGGGCAGTTGAGAGTCAACCAGATTGTTGTGGTTCTAGAGTCACACGTAGGCCAGACCGGGTCAGGGACAGCAGATTTCCTTCCCTAAAGGATGTTAGTGACCCAGATGGGTTTTTCCAACAATCCACAATGGTTTCATGGTCCTCTTTAGACTTTTAATTCCAGATATTTTTTATTGAATTCAAATTCCAACATCTGCCATGGTGGGATTCGGGTCCCCAGGACATTAGCTGAGTTTCTGGATTCATAGTCTAGTGATAATACCACCAGGCCATTTTCTCCCCATTATGCTATATTGCAATCTATCCCTGCATCCAAATCATTAATGTTATTTGTAAATAACTGGAACCTAAGGACTGAAACCCTGAGGCACTGTGGATTGCCCCAGGGATCTGTTCTAGGACCCTTGCTGTTTGTCATTTTCATAAATGAACTGGATGAGGAAGTGGAGGGATGGGTGAGTAAGTTCGCCGATGACACAAAGGTCAGTGGTGTTGTGGATGGTCTGGAGGGATGTCAGAAGTTGCAGCATGACATCGACAGGATGCAAGACTGGGCGGAGAAGTGGCAGATGGACCAACGCGGATGTGTTGTGGTCCATTTTGGCAGATCCAACGGGATGAATGAGTACACTATCAAAGGTAGGAGTCTTAGCTGTGTGGAAGAGCAGAGGGATTTTGGGGTCTGGGTCCATAAGACTCTCAAATCGGCCTCCCAGGTGGAGGATGTGGTTAAGAAAGCTTACGTTGTACTGGCCTTCATTCATCGAGGGATTGAGTTCAGGAGTCAGGAGGTAATGCTGCAACTTTATAGGACCCTTATCAGACCACACTTGGAGTACTGTGCGCAGTTCTGGTCGCCTCACTATAGGAAGGACGTGGAAGCTATTGAAAGGGTGCAGAGGAGATTTACAAGGATGTTGCCTGGATTGGGAGGCATGCCTTATGAAGACAGGTTGAGGGAGCTAGGACTGTTCTCCCTGGCGAGACGAAGGTTGAGAGGAGACCTGATAGAGGTTTACAAGATGTTGAGAGGAATAGATAGGGTGGACTCTCAGAGACTATTTCCCAGGGCTGAAATGGTCACGACGAGAGGGCACAGATTTAAGGTGCAGGGAAGCGAGTACAGAGGGGATGCTAGGGAAAAGTTTTTCACTCAGAGGGTGGTGAGTGAATGGAATCGGCTGCCGTTGGCAATGGTCGAGGCGAACTCGCTGGGGTCTTTTAAAAGACTTCTGGATGAGTATATGGGATCCAATGGGATTGGGGGTTATACATAGGTCTATGGCTGGATAGGTTTTGATGTGTTCGGCACAACTTGTGGGCCAAAGGGCCTGTTTGTGCTATAGTGTTCTATGTTCTATGAAACCTGTGGCATCTCATTAGTTACATCTTGCCAACCAGAGAAAGAGCCATTTATCCCAACTCACTGCTTTCTCTTGGTTAACTAATTCTCTATCCAAGCTAATAAGTTACCCCTAACCCCATGTGATCTTACCTTGTGTATTAACCTGTGTAGCATCTTATCAACCATCTTACTGAAGTCAGTTATACTATATCTACAGGATTCTCATTATGCACTTAGCTTATTACAGAAAAACTAGCAAATTAGGCAAACATCATTTGCTCTTCAAAAAATCAGGCTGACTGATGGATTGTGTTTTGACTTTCCAAATGTCGTATTAGTAGATGTTAAATGATTCTAACAATTTCACAACAGCAGATGTTTATCTAACTGGTCTGTAGTTTCCTACTTTGTCTGCCTCCCTCCCTTCTTGAATAAGGGCATTACATTAGCACTTTTTCAATCTGTCAGAACCATTCCCCCATCCAGGGAATGGATCCACTATTCTGCTGCCACTTCCATCAAGCCCTGGAAACTTGTCTGCCTTCCATCCCAATAGTCTGTTGAGTACTATTTCCTTAGTTCATTTGTGGGACATTGGACAGCATTTATTGTCGATCCCTAGTTACCTTTGAACTGTGTGTCTCAGCTATTTCAGAGAGCAGTTAAGAATCAACCACACTGCTGTGGCTCTCAAGTCACATGTAGGTCAGACCAGCTAAGCCATGATGTGGCGATATTAGCATTGGACTGGGATGGGCATAATAAGTCTGGTGTTGGACCATAAGACATAGGAGCAGAATTAGGCCACTTGGCCCATGGAGTCTGCTCCACCAATCATAGCTGATATTTTTCTCATCCCCATTTTCTTGCCTCTTCCCCAAACCGCTGATTCCTTTAATAATCAAAAACCTATCTATGTCTTAAAAACACTCAATGACACAGCCTTTTGCAGCAAAGAATTCCACAGATTCACCACTCTGGCTGAAGAAATTCCTTCTCATTTCTGTTTTAAAGGATTGTTCCTTTAATCTGAGGTTGTGCCCTCTGATTCTAATTAGTGGAGTGGAAAAATCCTCTCCACGTCCACTCTATCCAGGCCTTGCAAGATCCTGTAAGTTTCAATAAGAACCTCCCCCCACCTCGTCGTTCTAAGCTCCAACAAGTACAGATCCGGAGTCCTCAACCATGACAACTCTTCGTTCCAGGGATCATTGTTGTGAACCTCCTCTGGACTCTTTCCAAGGCGAGCACATCCTTCCTTAGATACAGGACCCAAATGGAGTTTGACCAGAGCCTTATACAGCCTCAGTAGTACATCCCTGCTCTTGTATTCTAACCTCGCCATGAATGCTAACATTGTATTTGCCTTCTGAACTGCCGACTGAATCTGCACGTTAACTTTAAGAGAATCTTGAACAATGACTCCAAGTCTCTTTGTGTTTCTGATTTCCTAAGCGTTTCCCCATTTAGACAATAGTCTGTACCTCCATTCCTCCTAAAGTGCAAAACCTTATACTTTTCCACATTGTACTCCATCTGCCACTTCTTTGCCCACTCTCCTAATCTGTTCAGGTCCTTCTGCAACCTCAATATTACCTGTTCCTCTATGTGTCTTTATATCATCTGCAAACCTAGCAATAGTGCCTTCAGGTCCTTCCTCCAAATTGTTAATGTGTATTGTGAAAGGTTGTGGTCCCAGCACTGACCCCCTAAGGCACCCCAGTAATCACCGGCTGCCATCCTGAAAAAAAGGCCTCTTTATTCCCCACTCTCTGCCTTCTGCCAGTCAGCCAATCCTCTGTCCATGCCAGATCTTACCATTAACACCATGGGCTCTTATTTAGAACATAGAACATTACAGCGCTGTACAGGCCCTTCAGCCCTCAATATTGCACCAACTAACAGAACTAATTTTATGACCCTCTAACCTAAACTATTCCAATGTTTTATTCCATATGCTTAGTCACTGACCATTTGAACGCCCTTAAAATTGGCAAGTCCACAACTGCTGCAGGCAGGGCATTCCACGCCCTTACTACCCTCTGGGTAAAGAACCCACCTCTGATATCCGTCCTATAACTACCACCCCTTAATTTAAAGCTATGTCCCCTCGTGTTATCCATATTTAACAATCTCCTCTGCGGCATCTTGTCAAAGACCTTTTGGAAATCTAAATAAATCATATCTATTGGTTCTCCTTTATCTAATTTTGTGTTATCTCCTTAAAGAATGCTAATAGATTTGTCAGAAATGACTTATCCTTGACAAAGCCATACTGACTCAGTTCTACTTTAGCATGCACTTCCAAGCACTCTGCGATCTTTTCTTTAATAATAAACTCTAAAATCTTGCCAATAACTGATGTCAGAATAACTGGCTGATAATTTCTCATCTGCTGTCTTCCTCCCTTCTTAAACAGTGGTGTTCTATTAACTAATTTCCAGTCCTTTGGGACCCTCCCTGCCTCTAGTGATTCCTGAAAGATCACCACCAATCCGTCAACGATTTCCTCAGCTATCTCTTTTAGAACATTGGGGCATATTCCATCCAGTCCAGATGACGTATCCACTTTCAGACTTTTGTTTCCCCAGAACCTTCTCCTTAGTGATGGCCACTACACACACGTCCCCTGATTCTCTGACATCCCACTGGTGTCTTCCACTGTGAAGACTGATGCAAAATAACTATTTAGTTCCTTTACCATTGCTTTGTTTCCTATTGTTACTTCTCTAGCTTTATTTTCCTGTGGTCAATATCTATTTTTGCCTCTCTCCTACCTTTTATACATTGACAAAAACTCATCTTTTATATATTATTTTATATTACTAGCTAGCTTGCTTTTTTTCAGTTGTCCCCTACTCATTTTTAAAGGTTTCCTAATCCTTTGGTTTCCCACTAATCCTTGCTACTGTGTATGCTTTTTCTTTTGTTTTTACGCTGTCCTTGATTTCCTTCAATAAGAAGTCTCACAACACCACGTTAAAGTCCAATGGGTTTATTTGCTAGTAATCGCCACTAGTTTTTGGAACGCTGTTCCTTTGTCAGGTGAATGGAGAGTTCTAATCAGAGAAGGGCATATAAAGGCACATACAGTTTAGAACATAGAACATAGAACATTACAGCACAGAACAGGCCCTTCGGCCTTCGATGTTGTGCCGACCAAAATAAAAAGCAATGCCCCTCCAAACTAAACCATTCCCCTCTCTTCCATATACTTATCAATTAACCTCTTAAACGCCACCAAACTTGGCGCATCTACAACAGTGCAGGCAGGGCATTCCACTCCCTAATCACTCTTTGAGTAAAGAACCTACCTCTGATATCCGTCCTATAACTCATACCCCTTAATTTAAAGCTGTGTCCCCTCGTGCTAGCTTTCTCCATCCTAGGAAAAAGGCTATCACTTTCCACCCTATCTAAACCTCTAATCATCTTATATGTTTCAATAAGGTCTCCTCTTAGCCGCCTTCTTTCTAACGAAAACAACCTCAAATCCCTCAGCCTCTCCTCATAAGACCTGCCTCCATACCAGGCAACATCCTGGTAAACCTCCTCTGTACCCTCTCCAATGCCTCCACATCTTTCTTATAATGTGGCAACCAGAACTGCACACAATACTCCAAGTATTTACAGAATACTGATCAGAATGAGAGTCTTTGCAACTAATCTGCTATTCAAGTCTTAAAGGTACAGACAATGAGTGGAGATAGCATTAAGCACAGGTTAAAAAGAAATGTGTATTGTCTCCAGATAGGACAGTAAGTGAGATGTTGCAAGTTCAGGCAAGCCATGGTGGGTTACAGATAGTGTGACATGAACCCAAGATCCCTGTTAAGACCGTCCTTATGTGTGCGGAACTTGGCTATCAATTTCTGTTCAGCGACTCTGCACTGTCATGTGTTGTGAAGGCCACTTTGGAGAAGGCTTACCCGAAGCTCAGAGGCCAAATGCCCGTGACCGCTGAAGTGTTTGCCAACAGGAAGGGAACAGGCTTGCTGGTAATTGGTGAGCGATGTTCCTTCATCTGTTGTCATAGCATCTGTACGGTCTCCCCAAGTACCATGCTTTGGGACGTCCTTTCCTGCAGCCTATCAGGTAGACAACATTGGCTGAGTTGCAAGAGTATGTACTGTGTACCTGGTGGATGGTGTTCTCATCTTGTCGATAATCCAGCATGTCTTAAGAGGTTGCTGTGGCAAGGTTGTGGTCATTGTTCTCCTGAAGGCTGGGTAGTTTGCTGTGACCAATGGTCTGTTTGAGGCTGTGCGGTTGTTTGAAAGCAAGTGGGGGAATTGTGGGTTCATGTCACACTATCTGTAACCCCCATGATTTGTCTGGGCTTGCAACATCTCACACTGTCCTGTTTGGAGCTAATACACATTTTAACCTATGTTTAATGCTATCTCCACTCATGTTGTCTGCTCCTTTAAGACTTGAATAGCAGATTAGCTGTAAAGACTCTCATTCTAATCAGTATTCTGTAAATTGTGTGTGCCTTTATATGCTATTTGTAATCAGAACTCTGCACTCACCTGATGAAGGAACAGTGTTCCAAAAACTAGTGGCATTTACTATCAAATAAACTTGTTGGATTTCAATCTGGTGTTGTGAGGCTTCTTAGTGTGTTTACCCCAGTCCAACACGGCATCGCCACCTCTTGATTTTCCTCATCAGCCATGGATGCCTCATTCTCCTCAAAATAGTTCCTCCTTGGGATGAATTTCTGTTGTGTCTCCTGAATAAGCCCCCAAAGTTCCTGCCATTGCCGTTCCACTGTCTTCCCGGCTCCCTTGCCAATCAACTCTGGCCAGCTCCTCCCTCGTGTCTTTGTAGTTATCTTTATTTAATTGTAATACTGTTACATCTGATTCCAGCTTCTCCCTCTCAAACTGCAGGGTAAATTCTACCATACTGTGGTCACTGCTCCTTAAAAGTTCCTTCATCTTAAGTTTCCTAATCAAGTCGGCCTCATTACACGTCACCAACTTCAAAATAGCCTGTTCCCTGATAAAATCTATCACAAGCTGCTCCAAAAAAATTCATCTCTGGGACATTCCACAAATTCCTTTACTTGGAACCCACTACCTATCTAATTTTCCCAGTCCACCTGCATATTGAAGTCCAGCGATAACACCACTAGACCATAGCTCCCAATATTTGTTCAAAGTTCCTCTCTTTCCATAAACTCTGCATTTTCTGTTATTATTGGCTCATGTTTATGTTGTCTACTGTGGAAACTGAATGAAAATCTTGATTTAGTATCTCAGCTTTTTCTGCATTCCTCACAGCCTTAACATCCAAGGGACCAACATTCACTTTAGCTGCTCTCTTCATCTTTATAGGGTTATGGAACCTTTTGCTGTCTGTTTTTATATTTTGCACTAGTTTTCTTTCATAATTTATCTTTGCTCTTTTTATTACTATTTTAATAATTCTTTGATTTTAAGAGCAATCTTTCAGCCTGTCACTGGCCTTTGCAATATGCTTTGCCTTAGTTTTTTTGTTATCCTTCATTTCCTTGCTGAGCCACAGTTGTTTTCTCTCTTTACAATCTTTCTTGATTTTTAATGATTTATTGTCACATGTATTAGTGAAAAATATTGTTTTTTGTGTGCTATATAGACAGAGCATACTGTTTATAGAGAAGGAAAGGAGCAGATGCAGAATGTAGTATTAAAGTCAAAGGTAGGGTGTAGAGAAAAATTAGCTTAAGAGGTGATGGCAGCAGGAAAAAAAGCTGTTCTTGAATCAGTCGGTACATATCCTCAGACTTTTGTATCCTTTTCCTGATGAAAGGTGGAAGGGAGAATTTCCAGGGTGTGTGAGGTCCTTAATTATGCTGGCTGCTTTTCCGAGGCAGACTCAGGGAGGCTGGTTTGAGCAATGGATTGGGCTTTGTGCTTAACCTATGTAATTTTTTGCCATCTTGGGTAGAGCAGGAGCCCATACCAAGCTGTGATACAACCAAAAAGAATGCTTTCTATGGTGCTTTTGTAAAGGTTGGTGAGAGTTTTAGCAGAATTGCTCTCACCTTCGTCTCTGGAATCTATTTGAGTTGGGAAGAATTGACCGGAATCTATTTGAGTTGGGAAGAATTGACTCTCCTTGAACATAGAACATTACAGCACAGAACAGGCCCTTCGGCCTTCAATGTTGCGCCGACCAATATAAAAAGCAATGCCCCTCCAAACTAAACCATTCCCTTCTCTTCCATATACTTATCAACTAAGCTCTTAAACGCCATCAAACTTGGCGCATCTACAACTGCTGCAGGCAGGGCATTCCACTCCCGAACCACCCTTTGGGTAAAGAAACTGCCTCTGATATCCGTCCTATAACTATCACCCCTTAATTTAAAGCTGTGTCCCCTCGTGCTAGCTTTTTCCATCCTAGGAAAAAGGCTATCACTGTCCACCCTATCTAAACCTCTAATCATCTTATATTTTTCGATTAGGTCCCCTCTTAGCCGCCTCCTTTCTAACGAAAACAACCTCAAATCCCTCAGCCTCTCCTCATAAGACATGCCTCCATACCAGGCAACATCCTGGTAAACCTCCTCTGTACCCTCTCCAATGCCTCCACATCTTTCTTATAATGTGGGGACCAGAACTGCCCACAATACTCCAAGTGCGGCCGCACTAGAGTTTTGTACAGTTGCAACATGACGTTGCGGCTCCGAAATTCAATCCCTCTACCAATAAAAGCCAAGACTCCATATGCCTTTCTAACAACCTTCTCGACCTGACTGCCTACTTTCAGGGATCTATGCACATACACACCAAGATCCCTCTGTCCATCTAGACTACTAAGAATCCTACCATTTGCCCTATACTCTACACATTTATTATTTCTGCCATAGTGCATTACCTCACACTTTTCCACATTAAACTCCATTTGCCACCTCTCGGCCCTGCTCTGCAACTTGTCCAAGTCCCTCTGCAAACTATAACTCCCCTCTTCACTATCTACCACTCCACCGACTTTAGTGTCATCTGCAAATTTACTAATCCATCCTTCAATACCCTCATCCAGATCATTTATAAAATTACAAACAGCAGGGGCTCCAAAACAGACCCCTGAGGTACACCACTTGTCACCGAACTCCACGATGAATATCTCCCATCAACCACCACCCTCTGTCTTCTATCTGCTAGCCAATTCCTAATCCAATTAGCTAAATCAACCTCTATCCCATACATCTGCATTTTCTGCAGAAGTCTTCCATGGTCCACCTTATCAAACGCCTTACTAAAGTCCATATATACCACATCAACCGCCTTACCCCCATCCACCTCCTTAGTCACTTTTTCAAAAAACTCAATGAGGTTAGTAAGGCACGACCTACCCTTCACAAAACCATGCTGACTATCTCCAATCAATTCATTACTCTCTAAATACCTATAAATCCTATCCCTAATTATTCTCTCCAATACTTTGCCCACAACAGAAGTAAGACTCACTGGCCTATAATTCCCTGGAAGTCTCTCTTCCCCTTCTTGAACAATGGGACCACATTCGCTATCCTCCAGTCTTCCGGAACCATACCCGTAACCAACGACGACCTGAAGATCAGAGCCAGAGGCTCTGCAATCTCCTCTCTTGCCTCCCAGAGAATCCTAGGGTAAATCCCGTCCGGCCCAGGGGACTTATCCAACTTCAACCCCTCGAGAATATCTAGCACATCCTCCCTATCTACTTCGATACCTTCCAGTTTGCTACCCTGTACCTCAGTGTTCTCCATAACTACATTTACATCACCCTACATTTACATCTGCCACTGTTCATCAACTATCCTAACTTGGAGTCTTCCTGCCAAATCTGTCCTCATACCTATATTTAACTTAAGAATGTGAAAATGGGAGACCAGTTTCTTATCCTCTCACTGAAGGTGGGTTTGAAGAGGGAAAAAGCAGAAGTTTTAGAGCATAGTGGGCTGGAGCCAATCACAGAAGGGACTGATTTTTCAGATCTTAACTGTGTTCTCTACACATGAATCGAAATGATTGGTATATAATATCAGCAACACGAAAGATACAACTGAGCTATGTGCAATTCCACTGAAAACAACGTCCCGGTCACAGAAACACCTTGTGACTTCAGCCATGCTAGAATTGAAAACAAGTTTGAGAATTTTTAAATAAAAACAAAAAATGCTGAATAAACTCAGCAGGTCAGACAGAATCTGTGAGACAGAAACTTGTTGAGAGTTGGATGGAGAGAAATTTGTTGCGTGTATTCGGGAGGAATTTCTCATTCAGTATCTGGATGGCCTGACTAGAAAGGGGGCAAAACTTGATATTATTAAACCAGAATGAGTGCACAAAGATTTACTGGTATGCTACTGGGACTTGGTTTGAATTATAAGGAGGTTGGATAGAATGGGACGTTTTTCTCTGGAGGCTGAGAGGTGATCTTATAGATATTTATAAAATAATGAGGTGCACAGATCAGTTAGATAATCAATATCTTTTCCCAAGCTAGGGGAGTCTAAAAGTAGAGGGCATAGGTTTGAGCGAGGAGAGATACAAAAGTATCCAGAGGGGCAATTTTTTCACACAGAGGTTGATGAGTGTCTGGAACAAACTGCCAGAGATAGTAGGAGCAGTGGGTTATCAGCCATGACTGAAGAGTGGAGCAGACTCGATGGGCCAAGTGGTTTAATTCTGCTATGTTTTATGGTCTTATGGGTACAATTTTTTAGCTTCTAAAAAGCACTTAAACAGTTACACGGCTAAGATGGGTATAGAAGGATATGGACCAAATGCAAGCAATTGGGACTAACTTGAAAAAAAGTGGCAGAGTGGACAAGTTGGGCTGAAGGGCCTGTTTCCATTGCTGTAAACATCTTTGACTCCAAGACTTGAAGCAAAGTAAATGTTTTGAGTCCATTATCTCTTTGCCAAAAGTGAAAAAGGATAGAAAGCTGATGAATTATATATTTAAAGAAACAAGTGGGGGAGAGTGGAAAGCTGGTGATAGTCAGAATGAAGGAGAAATTAAAAAAGATGTCATGGACATGAGACAAAGGAGCTGTTAATGGTGCCATTAGGGGTTGATATATAAATGTGAAGCAGGAGGAGGCCATTCAGCCCTTCGTACCTGCTGTGCTATTCATTTTGACTGTAGCTGATTATCAAATTTGATATCCTGATCCTCCCTCCCCCCAACATTACATAGAACATAGAACATTACAGAACAGAACAGGCCCTTCGGCCTTCGATGGTGCGCCGACCAATATAAAAAGCAATGCCCCTCCAAACTAAACCATTCCCTTCTCTTCCATATACTTATCAACTAACCTCTTAAACGCCACCAAACTTGGCGCATCTACAACTGCTGCAGGCAGGGCATTCCACTCCCGAACCACCCTTTGGGTAAAGAAATTATCCTTGATCTCTTTCATCCCAAGAGCTATATCTAATTTCTTCTTGAAATCAGGCAATATTTTGGCCTCAACTACTTTCTGTGGACTGAATTCCACACATTCACCATCCTCTGGGTGAAGACATTTCTCCTCACCTCAGTTCTGAGAAGTGTTAATATTGGCAAAGTTAATCTAGCAGAATGTGTGACTAAGAGAACACAGGTGAGTTCTGTTGGGAGCATCTCCAAAAAGCTATCTGTATTCCGTGTTAACTTGTTCTAAAGAAAGGATTCATCTAAATGACAAATTCTGCTAAATTGTCACAATAGCTGTTAAGGATTATACGTTGGCATGTTTAAGTATCTTAATTGGTAAAAGTTATGCTAATTAGAACATAGACCATAGAACAACCAATCTCTTCAGGCTCCATGCACAACTTCCCACTGCTGTCTATGACTGGCCCTAATCTTGCCCTAATCAATCTTCTATTAACGTATCTAAAGAAAGCTTTAGGATTCTCCTTAATCCTATCAGCCAAAGTCTGCTCGTGTCCCCTCTTAGCTCTCCTCAACTCACTCTTTAGCTCCCTCCTGGCTAATCTATAGCTATCCATTGCACTAACTGAGCCTTCAAGCCTCATCCTGACATAAGCCTCCTTTTTCCTTTTAACCAGTGAATTAACTTTTTTAGTACACCACGGTTCCCTTACTCGACCATTTCCTCCTTGCCTGACAGGGACATACTTATCAAGGACTCGCAGCAGCTGCTCCTTGAATAAGATCCACATTCCAGATGTTCCCAGTCCCTGTAGTTTCCTAGTCCAATCTATGCACCCTAATTCTCTCCTGATGGCCTCATAATTACCCTTCCCCCAGCTATAACTACTGCCCCCAGCTTCATGCCTATCCCTATCCATCACTAAGGTGAACGTAACCGAATTGTGGTCACTATCACCAAAATGTTCACCAACCTCCAAGCCTAACACCTGGTCTGGCTCATTGCCCAGCACCAAATCCAATGTAGCCTCACCTCTAGTTGGCCTATCTACATACTGAGTCAAAAAACCTTCCTGCACACTTTGTACAAAAACTGACCCCTCTAACGAGCTAGAGCTATAGCTATTCCAATCAATATTAGTAAAGTTAAAGTCCCCCATAACAATTACCCTATTACTTTCACTCCTGACCAGAATTGACTTTGCAATCCTTTCCTCAACCTCTCTAGAACTTTTAGGAGGTCTATAAAAGACTCCCAACAGGGTGACCTCTCCTCTCCTGTTTCTAATCTCAGCCCGTACTACCTCAACAGACAAGTCCTCATCAAACTTCTTTTCTGTCACTGTGATACAGTCTTTGACTAATAATGCCACTCCTCCCCCACTTCTACTCCCTTCTCTACTCCGACTAAAGCATTTGAACCCCGGAACCTGCAACATCCATTCTTGTCCCTGCTCTACCCAAGTCTCTGAAATGGCCACAACATCAAAGTTCCAGGTACTGATCCAAGCTGCAAGTTCCTCCCCCTTATTGCGAATACTTCTTGCATTAAAGTATACGCATTTCAAACCATGCCCTACTCCACCCGTATGCTGCTGTGTTTTACAGTTCTCCTCGATGACCCACCTATTCTCATCCCTCTTAGCATCCCAACTACTCAGGATCCCACCCCCCCTCTGAATCAGTTTAAAGCCCCCTGCATATTGTTTTTGTTGTATTCTAAATGTGTTCATAAGTAGAGTTTATTATGATACAAGCTTCCTAATGGGTCACTGGAATTATACTGGAGCAAATCCCATCACATTCACTAATGTCCTTTAGGGAAGGAAATCTGCTGTCCTGAATTGATCTGACCCACGTGACTCCAGAGCCACAGCAATGTGGTTGACTCTTACCTGCTCTGTGAAATGGTCCAGCGAGACACTCAGTTTTATCAATCGCTACACAATCTCAACAAAGAAATGGATCTGGACGGACCACCTGATATCGACCTCGGCATCGGAAAAGACAACGGCAAAACAAACAGTCCTGTCGACCCTGCAAAGTCCTCCTTACTAACACCCTGGGGCTAGTGCCAAAACTGGGAGAGCTGGCTCTCAGATTAGTCAAGCAACAGCCTGATCTAGAAATTCTCAAGGAATCAAACCACACGGATAACTCCCCCCAGACACCACCATTACTATCCCTGGATATGTCCTGTCCCAACCAGCAGGACAGACCCAGCAGAGGTGGCAGTACAGTGGTACAGTCAGGAGGGAGTTGCCTGGGAGACCTGAGCATCGACTCTGGACCCCATGAAGTCTCATGGCTTCAGGTTAAACCTGGGCAAGGAAACCTCTTACTGGTTACCATCCTCCTCTGACTGAAGAATCAATGTTCCTCCAAGTTGAACAATGCTTGACTTGACCTCACCCTTACCAACCTGCCGACTGTGGCTCTGTCAATGACAGTATTGGTCACAGTGACTGTGTCACAGACCTTGGGGAGACAAAGTCCCATCTTCACGTCGAGAATACCTTCTCTCGCGTTGTGTGGCACCATCACTGTGTTAAATGGGACAGACGTCAAACCAAATGAACAACTCCAGACTGGGTATCCATGAGGTGCTGTGGGCCATTAACAGCAGCGGGATTGTACTCCAGCACAGTCTGTAAACCTCATGGGCTGGCACATCCCCCACTCAAACATTACCATCCAACCACGGGATCAACCCTGGTTCAATGGAGAGTGCAGGAAGGCATAACTGAAGAATGGGTGATGATGTAGAAGGCTGAGGGAGCGCCGCACGGTCCGAGGGTCAGTGCCGAGGGAGCGCCGCACGGTCCGAGGGTCAGTGCCGAGGGAGCGCCGCACGGTCCGAGGGTCAGTGCCGAGGGAGCGCCGCACTGTCAGAGGGTCAGTGCCGAGGGAGCGCCGCACTGTCAGAGGGTCAGTGCCGAGGGGGCGCCGCACTGTCAGAGGGTCAGTGCCGAGGGAGCGCCGCACTGTCAGAGGGTCAGTGCCGAGGGAGCGCCGCACTGTCAGAGGGTCAGTGCCGAGGGAGCGCCGCACTGTCAGAGGGTCAGTGCCGAGGGAGCGCCGCACTGTCAGAGGGTCAGTGCCGAGGGAGTGCTGTACAGCGGAATGAGCTCAGTCTTCAGGAGATGGTAGCTATACTGCTGGAAACTCAATCTTTTGCATAAAGTTGTTTAGCAGAGCCATTATCTTTCCTGTGTTCCAGATTCTGGAGGGCATGATTTGTTCTTGCAACATGTAGACATGATGACTGAGATATCCTCTTTGCCCCGTTCAGTTCCTGTGCCAGGGTGGAAAGAGGTTTATGAATCCTGACGGCAATGCCTGTCACTGTAATAAAATACACAATATCAGAATCTCTTTCTGCATGACTTTATCAAATTGAAATATATTTATTCTTTTGTTGTGCTGTAAGTTGGTGCTGGGTAATAGCTGCTACCTACATGATGCTGGCGAGGTGTACTCGTCTCTGCGTACACACCAAGGGATCTAATCTGGACTCGAGGGGAATGTGAGTAATAATGTTACAGTCCTTCAAATCTACATCCACCTTCTCGGCGCCCTGGTAGACTGGACACTGGTACACTGGGTATGTTGGCAGGACACTGTGGGCCTCACCAGCTTCTGCTCTAAGCCACACTGCTGGCATGCTGCAGGGTTTGACGGACAGGGTGTCCTGCAGAAGCCCATGTCTGGTGTCCCACAGTGCGTTGTATAACTGAAGGCCTGTGATGTAGATGCCACTCTCTGGAGGACTGGTGGGAGGAATCAAACTGCTCAGCACCTGGAATATATTAAACAGATTGCTGTAAATCATCACAACAAAGGAATTGATCAGTTCTTTCAGAGAGACTGTCAGCCGTTAGCAATGAGATTCAGATGGAGCTCAGTGTGAAGGCGAATGGATTCGAATCAGCATTAGGACATTGATCAAATGGCAACTTGTAAATGAAGAGAACTCTCCAGAATGTGTAAACACAGGTTCATGAACTTGGCAGAGAGAAAAATCAGGTGAATTTGATGGAGAAAAATGAGAATTAACATATTAATAGAATTGTGAAGGAGGCCATTCAGCCCATTGTAGATGTGCCAGCTCTTTGAAAGATCTATCCAATTAATCTCACTCCCCCAAACTCTTTCAAAGAACAAAGAAAATTACAGCACAGGAACAGGCCCTTCGGCCTTCCAAGCCTGCACCAACCATGCTGCTCCGACTGAACTAAAACCCCCCTATCCTTCCGGGGACCATATCCCTCAATTCCCACCCGATTCATGTACTTGTCAAGACACCCCTTAAAACTCACTACCATATCTGCTTCCATTACCTCCCCCAACATTGAGTTCCAGCTACCCACGACCCTCTGTGCAAAAAATCTACCTTGTACATCTCCTTTAAACCTTGCCCCTCGCATCTTAAACCTGTGCCCCCTAGTAATTGACTCTTCCACTCTGGGAAAAAGTTTCTGACTATCCACTCTGTCCATGCCTCTCATAATCTTGTAGATTTCTATCAGGTCTTCCCTCAACCTCCGTCGCTCCAGTGAGAACAAACCAAGTTTCTCCAATCTCTCCTCATAGCTAATGCCCTCCATACCAGGCAACATCCTGGTAAATCTTTTCTGTGCCCACTCCAAAGCCTCCACATTCTTCTGGTAGTGCAGCAACCAGAATTGAACATTATATTCCAAGTGCAGCCTAACTAAGGTTCTATAAAGCTGCAATGTGACTTGCCAATTTTTAAACTCAGTGCCCTGGCCGATGAAGGCAAGCATGTCGTATGCCTTCTTGACTATCTTCTCCACCTGTATTGCCACTTGCAGTGACCTGTGTATACATAGAACATTACAGCGCAGAACAGGCCCTTCGGCTTTTGATGTTGCGCCGACCAATTAAGAAAAAGCAATGACCCTCTAACCTAAACCATTCCCTTTTTGTCCATAAACTTATCTACTGACCTCTTAAACGCCCCCAACCTTGGCGCATCTACAACTGCAGCAGGAAGGGCATTCCATACCCTTACCACCCTCTGGGTAAAGAACCTACCTCTGACATCCGTCCTATGACTACCACCCCTTAATTTAAAGCTATTTCCCCTCGTGCTAGCTTTCTCCATCCTAGGAAAAAGGCTATCACTGTCCACCCTATCTAAACCTCTAATCATCTTATATGTTTCAATTAGGTCTCCTCTTAGCCGCCTTCTTTCTAACGAAAACAACCTCAAATCATAGAACATAGAACACTACAGCACAAACAGGCCCTTCGGCCCACAAGTTGCGCCGAACACATCAAAACCTACCCAGCCATAGACCTATCTATAACCCCCAATCCCATTGGATCCCATATACTCATCCAGAAGTCTTTTAAAAGACCCCAGCGAGTTCACCTTGACCACCACCGACGGCAGCCGATTCCATTCACTCACCACCCTCTGAGTGAAAAACGTTCCCCTAGCATCCCCTCTGTACTTGCTTCCCTGCACCTTAAATCTGTGCCCTCTCGTCGCGACCATTTCAGCCCTGGGAAATAGTCTCTGAGAGTCCACCCTATCTATTCCTCTCAACATCTGTAAACCTCTATCAGGTCGCCTCTCAACCTTCGTCTCTCCAGGGAGAACAGTCCCAGCTCCCTCAACTGTCTTCATAAGGCATGCCTCCCAATCCAGGCAACATCCTTGTAAATCTCCTCTGCACCCTTTCAATAGCTTCCACGTCCTTCATGTAGTGAGGCGACCAGAACTGCGCACAGTACTCCAAGTGTGGTCTGACAAGGGTCCTATAACGCTGCAGCATTACCTCCTGACTCCTGAACTCAATCCCTCGATGAATGAAGGCCAGTACACCGTAAGCTTTCTTAACCACATCCTCCCCCTGGGAGGCCGATTTGAGAGTCTTATGGACCCGGACCCCAAGATCCTCTGCTCTTCCACACAGCTAAGACTCCTACCTTTGATAGTGTACTCATTCATCCCGTTGGATCTGCCAAAATGGACCACAACACATTTATCCGCGTTGAAGTCCATCTGCCACCTCTCCGCCCAGTCTTGCATCCTGTCGATGTCATGCTGCAACTTCTGACATCCCTCCAGACCATCCACAACACCACCGACCTTCGTGTCATCGGCGAACTTACTCACCCATCCCTCCACTTCCTCATCGAGGTCATTTATGAAAATGAAAATCCCTCACCTCTATCATAAGACCTCCTCTCCATACCAGGCAACATCCTGGTAAACCTCCTCTGTATCCTCTCCAATGCCTCCACATCTTTCTTATAATGGGGGACCAGAACTGTACACAATACTCCAAGTGCGGCCGCACTAGAGTTTTGTACAGTTGCAACATGACGTTGCGGCTCGAAATTTAATCCCCCTACCAATAAAAGCTAAGACTCCGTATGCCTTCTTAACAACCTTATCGACTTGATTGCCAACTTTCAGGGATCTATGCACATATACACCAAGATCCCTCTGTTCATCAACAACCAATTAAGAATTCTACCATCAGCCCTATACTCTACACATTTGTTATTCCTGCCAAAGTGAATTACCTCACACTTTTCCACATTAAACTCCATTTGCCACCTCTCGGCCCAGCTCTGCAACTTGTCCAAGTCTCTCTGCAAACTATAACACCCCTCTTCACTATCTACCACTCCTCTGACTTTGGTGTCATCCGCAAATTTACTAATCCATCCTTCAATACCCTCATCCAGATCATTTATAAAAATTACAAACAGCAGGGGCCCCAAACAGATCCCTGAGGTACACCACTTGTAACCGAACTCCATGATGAATAATTTCCATCAACCACCACCCTCTGTCTTCCATCAGCTAGCCAATTCCTAATCGAATTAGCTAAATCACCCTCAATCCCATACATTTATAATGTACAACTACATTTACATCTCCCTGCGTGAATACCGAAGAGAAATATTTGTTCAGTGCCTCTCCAATCTCTTCAGGCTCCACGCACAACTTCCCACTACTGTCTCTGACTGGCCCTAATCTTGCCCTAATCAATCTTCTATTCTTAACATATCTAAAGAAAGCTTTAGGATTCTCCTTGATCCTATCAGCCAAAGTCTTTTCGTGTCTTCTTTCAGCTCTCCTCAACTCACTCTTTAGCTCCCTCCTGGCTAATCTATAGCTTTCCATTGCACTAACTGAGCCTTCAAACCTCATCCTGACATAAGCCTCCTTTTTCCTTTTAACCAGCGAATTAACTTTTTTAGTACACCAAGGTTCTCTTACTCAACCATTTCCTCCTTGCCTGACAGGGACATACTTATCAAGGACTCGCAGTAGCTGCTCCTTGAAGAAGCTCCACATTTCAGATGTTCCCAGTCCCTGTAGTTTCCTAGTCCAACCTATGCACCCTAATTCCCTCCTAATAGCCTCATAATTACCATTCCCCCATCTATAACTACTGCCCCCAGCTTCATGCCTATCCCTTTCCATCACTAAGGTGAACGTAACCGAATTGTGGTCACTATCACCAAAATGTTCACCAACTTCCAAGTCTAACACCTGGTCTGGCTCATTGCCCAGCACCAAATCCAATGTAGCCTCACCTCTAGTTGGCCTATCTACATACTGAGTCAAAAAACCTTCCTGCACACTTTGTACGAAAACTGACCCCTCTAACGAACTAGAGCTATAGCTATTCCAATCAATATTAGTAAAGTTAAAGTCCCCCATAACAATTACCCTATTACTTTCACTCCTGACCAGGATCGACTTTGCAATCCTTTCCTCTATCTCTCTAGAACTTTTAGGAGGTCTATAAAAGACTCCCAACAGGGTGACCTACCAAGAGCACCCCAGAGTGGTGCAAATGAAGGAAATAGCCAGGTGTTACTTTTAGTGGCCAAATGTGGACTGCCAGATTGTGGAGAAAGCAGGCTACAAAGAACAAAGAACAAAGAGCAACACAGCACGAGAAACAGGCCCTTCGGCCCAACGAGCCTGCGCCGCCGTCCTAACGTCTTAATGACATATCCATGACTTTAGGCTATGCCTATTGTTGAAGATTCCCATATAGGGACCAATATAGGGACAATTTGTTACCCAATCAGCCTAAGAGCACATTTTTGGGATGTGGGAGGAAACCGGAGCACCCGGAGAAAACCCACGCAACCACGGGGAGAACGCGCAAACTCCCGCAGACACAGGCCCAAATCCATGTGTCTGCACAGCAACAGCGATAGTCTCTGAGCTGTCATGTTGCCCATCTGATGGTCCAGTTTAAGCATACACTAACGACTTGAAGCACTAGGCCACTCCTGAAGCAACATCCAAGAGCAGCCCTCGCACGACCTGCCGAATGCATGCACCTTGTTGGTCAACAAGGTGGACCGAATTGCCTGTGGAAACAAATAAGATATTTAGACAGTCCTGCTATATCCCTCTATCTGCAGACCGCTCATGTGGCTGTCCAAGAGACCCTTAAACAACCCTAGCGTGCCTGCTCCCACCACCTTACTCGGCAGTGCATTCTACACCCCCACTACCCTTTGTGTGAAAAACTGCCCTCTAATATTCGTCTTATACATAGCTCCCCTCACCCTAAGGCCATGACCCCTCGTTCTATCCATTTCTAATGGTGGAAAAAGCTTACCACCATTTACTCTATCTAAACCCCTTATAATCTTATAAACCCCTAATAGATCCCCTCTCAGCCTACGTCTTTCAAGGGAAAACAACCCCAGTGTGTTCAATCTTTCCTCGTAAGACCTCTCCTCCTGTTTCTAATCTCAGCCCATACTACCTCAACAGACAAGTCCTCATCAAACTTCCTTTCTGTCACTGTGATACAGTCTTTGACTAATAATGCCACTCCTCCCCCCCTTCTACCTCCTTCTCTACTCTGACTGAAGCATTTGAACCCCGGAACCTGCAACAACCATTCCTGTCCCTGCTGTATCCATGTCTCTGAAATGGCCACAACATCGAAGTTCCAGGTACTGATCCAAGCTGCAAGTTCCTCCACCTTATTGTGAATACTTCTTGCATTAAAGTATATGCATTTCAAACCATGCCCTACTCCACCCGTACGCTGCTGTGCTTTATAGTCCTCGTCTATGACCCCCCTATTCTCGTCCCTCTTAACATCCAAACTACTCAGGATCCCACCCCTCCTCTGAATCAGTTTAAAGCCCCCTTTTGCCTTTGCAAATTTTCCCCCCAAGATATTGGTTCCCCTCTGGTTCAGGTGTAGACCATCTCTCTTGTAGAGGTCCCACCTACCCCAGAATGAGTCCCAATTGTTCAAGAACCTGAACCCCTCCCTCCTGCACCATCCCCGCAGCCACGAGTTCAAACATTCCCTCTCTCTTTTCTTCTCTAAACTATCCCGTGTATATGTATACCCAGATCTCTCTGTCTATCAAAACTCTTAAGAGTTCTGCCAAAGCATTTTCCCAAAAGCCTTGCATTTTTTCCTGTTTCAGCCTTTTATTCAATTCCCTTGTGGAAGTTAGAATTGAATCTGCTTCCCCTGCCTTTCAGGCAGAACATTTAAGATCACAATAACCGGCTGAATAGAAGCATTCTCCTCATCTCTATCCAGGGTTCATTCATCAATTACTTTCTTGTGAGGAAGATTCATGAGAGACACAGAGACACACTGGGTTCAATGTAGAAATGGAATGCATTGGAACATCAACACTGAAGTGAATATAATCCAGGATCATATCAACCCCACGGGTGGAGGGAGTTAATTCAAACAGGGGTGCTGCACTGGGAGCCCCTTGTTGGTTTATTCAGCTTACTGAAATCAGAAATTGTTCCAAGTGATTGGAACCAGGATCTCCTGGTCAGAACCAGGAAATAACAGGGCCATTAGTTTAACTTTCTTTCTAAGCAATGGGATCATTGAAGAGAGGAGAGAGGAGAGGAGAGATCCTGATCCTTTCTCCTGAAGGAAAGTTGCCCTGTTACAATGACGTACCTGAGTTTGTATGCTGTATCTGTTCAGACTGAGATGCTCCATCTGGGCTTTCTGCTGCAGCAGGATCACAAGCAGCATCCGTGGGCGCTGGAATACAGCCAGGTTATAGGAGGCTGGAGTGTCTGCACTGTTTAGGTAATCGTTCAGTAGCTGCAATCTCATCTTCAAGATCTGCATCCACTGTGGAATGGTGGGGGAAACTCGAGTCAGTGCCTGCCAGGAGTGAGGCAGACATCCACTCTCTAGGGCTTGGATAATGTTGTCTGACTCCAGGTTGCGAGCTTTTCTTCCTTTCAGGACCTGAAGCGTATTGTCCAGGTCACACAGCAGATGATCAATGAGAAGTTGGAAATCAGACCTCTCCTGCAGGAGGAAGTTTCTCATTGACTCTGCGTTCAGCCACCTCCCCTTTGCATCTGCCTCTCGATGCATCGCTGTCACTGAACCGCGCAGTTGCTGCAGGACCCTAATACAGTCACTCACAAGAGCTCGTAATGAATCATTGTGGCCGCTGTCCCTCTGCCAAGGGGTAAACAGCATCTGGGTCTTTAAGAGGCACTCATTGATAAATTCACTGCTCTGTTCAAAGAGCTGCTTCTCAAAACCATTGCAAACTCCAATTGTGATCGATTCAATTGAATTGGACATTAAGTCAATCCGTTTCTCAATGTCCTGGTGTGTTAGATTCATCAAAGATGTCCCTGGGAAGAAGAGGAAACAGTGAAAACTCCCATTCCATTCTCACAAAAACTCTTCTCAGCATTTAGAATATACTAGAGAAGGGGCTATATTGGATTTAGTTCTGAGTAATGAGCCAGGGCAGGTAGTTGATGTTGCACATAGAACATAGAACAATACAGCACAAACAGGCCCTTCGGCCCACGAGTTGCACCGATCACATCTACCAATCCACAGCCCTATCTATAACCCCCTATCCTATTCTTTTCCAAGACTTCCAGAAGTCTTTTAAAAGACCCCAGTGAGTTTGCCTCAACAACCTCCGACGGCAGTCGGTTCCATTCACTCACCACCCTCTGAGTGAAAAACCTATCCCTGACATCTCCTTTGTATTTGCTTCCCTGCACCTTAAATCTGTGTCCTCTTGTAGTGAACATTTCAGCTCAGGGAAATAGTCTCTGAGAATCCACCCTATCTATTCCTCTCAACATTTTATAAACTTCTATCAGGTTGTAGTAGGGAAACATGTGGCTAACAGTGACCACAATTTTGACTACTTTAGGATATAGATGGAAAAGGATGCTTGTTGCCCTAGGAGCAGGGTGCTGAATTGGGGGAAGGCTAACTACGGTCGGATTAGGCAGGAACTTATGGAAACTGATTGGGAACGGTTGTTTGAGGGTAAGTCCATGCTAGACGTGTGGGAATCTTTCAAGGGAATACTGAAAATGTTGCAAGATAAATATGTGCCGGCCAAGAGGAAAGATGGGAAATGTAGGATTAGAGAGCCTTGGATTACTAGGGATATTGAGGACTTGGTTAGGAAGGAAAGAGAGGCGTATGATAGGTCGAAGCAGCTGGGAATGGAGACAGCGTTGGAGGAATATAGAGAGAGTAGGAGGGAGCTCAGACGGGGAGTTAGAAGGGCAAAAAGGGGACATGAGATGGTTTTAGCAGATAGGATTAAAGAAAATCCAAAGGCTTTTTACTCCTATGTTAGGATAAAAGGGTGGTTAGAGGAAAAATCAGACATCTTAGGGACAGAGGAAGGGAACTGTGCTTAGAGCCCGAGGGAATGGCAGAGATCCTGAATGAATACTTTGCGTCGGTATTCACGAAGGAGAGGGGCTTGTTGACTACTCCTGTCTCTGAGGGAGCTGTGGACCAGTTGAGGGAAATATCCATACCGAGGGAGGAAGTGTTAGAGCTTCGAGGTAGCATTAAAACTGATAAATCTCTGGGGCCTGATGGCATTTATCCCAGACTGCTTAGAGAGGTGCGAGGTGAAATTGCTGGGCCTCTGACGCAAATCTTTGCCTCTTCTTTGGACACAGGTGAGGTCCAAGAGGACTGGAGAATAGCTAATGTTGTACCATTGTTTAAAAAGGGTAGTAGGAATAACCCTGGAAATTATAGACCGGTGAGTTTGTCGTCAGTGGTAGGGAAGCTGTTGGAGGGGATTCTTAGAGATAGGATGTATAGGCACTTAGAGCGTTGCAATCTGATTAGGGATACGCAGCATGGATTTGTTAAGGGAAGGTCGTGCCTTACGAATCTGGTAGAATTTTTTGAGGAGGTGACGAAAACAGTCGACGAAGGGCGAGCCATTGATGTCGTCTATATGGATTTTAGTAAGGCGTTTGACAAAGTCCCTCATGGAAGGTTAGTTGAAAAGGTCAAGGCTAATGGATACAAGGACAGGTAGCTAGATGGATAAGTAACTGGCTTGGTAATAGGAGACAGAGAATAATAGTGGAAGGGTGTTTTTCTAGCTGGAAGTCGGTCACTAGTGGTGTGCCACAGGGCTCGGTACTGGGACCTCTTCTATTTGTAATATATATAAATGACTTGGAAGAGGGAGTAAGTGGAGTGATCAGCAAGTTTGCAGACGATACAAAGATGGCTGGACTTGCGGATAGTGAGGAGCATTGTCAGGCGATGCAGCAGGACATAGATAGGCTGGTAGCTTGGGCAGATAGATGGCAGATGGAATTCAATCCTGATAAATGTGAGGTGATGCATTTCGGGAGAAAGAATGTAGAGGGGAGGTATATGATAAAGGGTAGACCTATTAAGAGTATAGAAACGCAGAGGGACCTGGGGGTGCAGGTGAACAAGTCTCTGAAGATGGCAGAGCAGATGGCGAAGGTTGTGAAGAAAGCATATGGTATGCTAGCCTTTATAGGAAGGGATATAGAGTACAAGAGCTGGCCTTTAATGTTGCAGTTATATAAAACGTTGGTTAGACCTCATTTGGAATACTGCGTCCAGTTCTGGTTTTCTTACTACTGGAAGGACATGGAGACTCTGGAGACAGTGCAGAGGAGGTTTACCAGCATGTTGCCTGGTACGGAAGGTCTGAATTATGAGGAGAGGTTAGGCAAATCGGGGCTGTTTTCCTTAGAAAGACGTAGACTTAGAGGAGATCTAATAGAGGTATACAAGATTATGAGGGGTATAGATAGAGTAAACAGGGTTAAGCCTTTTCCTAGGATGGACTCAAATAGTATGAGGGATCACGGGCTTAGGGGGAGGGGGGTAAGGTATAATTTGGATGCTAGAAGGAGTTTTTTCACACAGAGGGTGGTGGGGGTATGGAATGCACTGCCAAGTAAAGTGGTGGAGGCAGGTACTCTGGAGTTATTTAAGAAATACTTAGATGGGCACATGAACAGAATGGGAATGGAGGGGTATAGAAAACTGATTTAAAATAGGGATCATGAGCCTTGGGAGTCCCTGGGAAGTGTGTAAATAGATGATGATATTGATGTACTTGTTTTTATCCTACAGGTGCTTTGGTCCACCTTGTTGTCTAACAAGGGGCATACACGCGATGGGTCGTGAGAGGGCTGCCCTTGGATTTTTTTTCGAGTATCCTACTGCTTCACATCATTAGTGTACGCTTGACCTGGACCATTTGAAGGGCAACACGACAGCTCAGTGACTATGGCTGTGCTGTGCTGACACATGGATTTGGGCCTGTGTCTGCGGGAGTTTGCGCATTCTCCCCGTGGTTGCGTGGGTTTCCTCCGGGTGCTCCGGTTTCCTCCCACATCCCAAAAATGTGCTCTTAGGCTGATTGGGTAACAAATTGTCCCTATATTGGTCCCTATATGGGAATCTTCAACAATATGCATAGCCTAAAGTCAAGGATATGTCATTAAGACGTTAGGACGGCGGCGTGGGCTCGTTGGGCCGAAGGGCCTGTTTCCCGTGCTGTGTTGCTCTTTGTTCTTTGTTCTTTGACTGGGTCAGAAAGAAAAGAGAGGCAAATGTTAGGTTCAAGCAACTGGGAACGGAGAGAGCTTTGGAGGAATACAGAGAGAGTAGGAGGGAACTCAAATGAGGAGTTAGAAGGGCAAAAAGGGGGCATGAAATGGTCTTGGCAGACAAGATTAAGGAAAATCCAAAGGCATTTTATTCATATATTAGGAACAAAAGAGTGGTTAGAGAAAAAATCGGTCCTCTTAGGGACAGAGAAGGGGAACTATGTTTAGAGCCTGAGGAAATGGGGGATCCTGAATGAATACTTTGCGTCAGTATTCACAAAAGAGAGGGACGTGTTGTCTGGAAGCGGCTTGGAGGGAATTGTTGACCCGTTGGAGAAAATATCCATTATGAGGGAGGAAGTGTTAGGGTTTTTAGGTAATATTAAAACTGATAAATCTCTAGGGCCTGATGGCATTTATCCTAGGTTGCTTAGGGAGACGAGAGATGAAATTGCTGGGCCTCTGATGCAAATCTTTGTCTCTTCTTTGGACACAGGTGAGGTCCCAGTGGACTGGAGAATAGTGAACTTGGTATCATTGTTTAAAAAGGGTAGCAGGGATAACCCAGGTAATTATAAGCCAGTGAGCTTGACTGCATTTGGAGTACTGCACCCAGTTTTGTCATCAAACTACCGGAAGGACATGGAGATCCCGGAGACAGTGCAAAGGAGGTTTACCAGGATGTTGCCTAGTATGGAACGTCTTAGCTATGAGGAGAGATTGGGCAAATTGGGGCTGTTCTTCCTGAAAAGACGGAGAATATGGGGAGATCTAATAGAAATGTATAAGATTATGAAGGGTATAGATCGAGTGAACAGTTGGAAGCTTTTTCCCAAGTTGGATATGAAAATCGCGAGGGGCCATGGGCTTAGGGTGAGAGAGGTGAGGTATAACTCAGATGTTAGAGGAAGGTTTTTCACATAGAGGTTTGTGAGAACTTGGAATGCACTGTGAGGTAGGGCGGTGAAGGTAGGCACGCTAGAGCTGTTTAAGGCTTATCTAGTTAGGCACATAAACAAACTAGAGATGAAAGGATACAAAAGACAGTTCTAAATGAGGATCAAGAGCCTGAGGACGTTCCTGGGAATCAATAGATTCCTATGGGCTGTCCAATATATTGATTGGCTAACCTATCTTATGTTTGACCTTCTGGGGATCTTCTGTGAATGTCTGTACAAGCTGTATGTTTATTGATGTCTTTTGTTTTACATCCACTGGTGATTTAGTCCACCTTGTTGGCCAACAAGGGGCATACACACAGCGGGTTGTGCGAGGGTTGCTCTTGGATGTTGCTTTGAGAGTTGCCTAGTGCTCCACGTCGTTAGTGTACGCTTAAACTGGACCAACTGATAGGCAACCTGTCAGCTCAGTGACTATCACTGTCTGCTCTACAGATACAGGGACCCAGGTCGGATCTCTGATTTGGATTGATGTCTGTGGGAGTTTGCACATTCTCCCTGTGCTTGCGTGGGTTTTCTCCGGGTGCTATGGCTTCCTCCCACATCCCAAAAACATGTTTTTAGGCTGATTGGTGTTAACAAATTGTCCCTAAATTAGACCTCCCTTAATCTGGCGTAGAGAAAAGTCATAGATAGAAGAAGGTAGACAAGGCACTCACTGAATGTTAAAATGGGCTTGTTGGGCTGAAGAGCCTGTTTCCTGTGCTGTGTTGTTCTTTGTTCTTTGATACAGAAGGCTGAACTGGTGCTAAAAGTGGCAATTAGAACATAGAACATTACAGCGCAGAACAGGCCCTTCAGCCTTCGATGTTGCGCCGACCAATTAAGAAAAAGCAATGACTCTCTAACCTAAACCATTCCCTTTTCATCCATAAACTTATCTACTAACCTCTTAAACGCCACCAAACTTGGCGCATCTACAACTGCAGCAGGCAGGGCATTCAATACCCTTACCACCCTCTGGGTAAAGAACCTACCTCTGATATCCGTCCTAGAACTACCACCCCTTAATTTAAAGCTATGTCCCCTCGTGCTAGCTTTCTCCATCCTAGGAAAAAGGCTATCACTGTCCACCCTATCTAAACCTCTAATCATCTTATATGTTTCGATAAGGTCCACTCTTAGCCGCCTCCTTTCTAACGAAAACAACCTCAAATCCCTCAGCCTCTCCTCATAAGACCTGCCCTCCATACCAGGCAACATCCTGGTAAACCTCCTCTGTACCCTCTCCAATGACTCCACATCTTTCTTATAATGTGGGGACCAGAACTGCACACAATACTCCAAGTGCGGCCGCACTAGAGTTTTGTACAGTTGCAACATGACGTTGCGGTTCCGAAATTCAATCCCCCGACCAATAAAAGCTAAGACTCCATATGTCTTCCTAACAACCTTATCGACTTGATTACCAACTTTCAGGGATCTATGCACATATACACCAAGATCCCTCTGTTCTTCAACACTATTAAGAATCCTACCATTTGCCCTATACTCTACACATTTGTTATTCCTGCCAAAGTGAATTACCTCACACTTTTCCACATTAAACTCCATTTGCCACCTCTAGGCCCAGTTCTGCAACTTGTCCAAGTCTCTCTGCAAACTATAACACCCCTCTTCACTATCTACCACTCCTCTGACTTTGGTGTCATCCGCAAATTTACTAATCCATCCTTCAATACCCTCATCCAGATCATTTATAAAAATTACAAACAGCAGGGGCCAAAACAGACCCCTGAGGTACACCACTTGTAACCGAACTCCACGATGAATATCTCCCATCAACCACCACCCTCTGTCTTCTATCTGCTAGCCAATTCCTAATCCAATTAGCTAAATCACCCTCTATCCTATACATCTGCATTTTCTGCAGAAGTCTTCCATGGGCCACCTTATCAAACGCCTTACTAAAGTCCATATATACCACATCAACCGCCTTACCCCCATCACCTCTTTAGTCACTTTTTCAAAAAACTCAATGAGGTTAGTAAGGCACGACCTACCCTTCACAAAACCATGCTGACTATCCCCAATCAATTCATTTCTCTCTAAATAACTAAAAATCCTATCCCTAATAATTCTTTCCAATACTTTGCCCACAACAGAAGTAAGACTCACCGGCCTATAATTCCCCGGAAAGTCTCTCTTTCCCTTCTTGAACAATGGGACCACATTCGCTATCCTCCAGTCTTCCGGCACTATACCCGTAACCAACGACGACCTGAAGATCAGGGCCAGAGGCTCTGCAATCGCCTCTCTCGCCTCCCAGAGAATCCTAGGGTAAATCCCGTCCGGCCCAGGGGAATTATCTAACTTCAAACCCTCAAGAATATCTAGCACATCCTCCTTATCTACTTCAATACTTTCCAGTTTGCAACCCTGTATCCCAGTGTTCTCCACAACCAGTGTCCCTTTCTAGTGGAGTGTCTCCACTAGTGTCTCCCCTAGTGTCTCCATTAGTGTCTCCACAAACAGTGTCCCTTTCTGAGGGACAAGATTTACGAGCATTTGAAGAAGTTTAGGTTGATTAGAAACAGTCAACATGGTTTTGTAAAAGGCAGGTCGTGCCTTACCAGCTTAATTGAGTTCTTCGAAAATGTGACTGAACACATTGACGAAGGAAGAGCAGTGGACGTGGTGTACATGGACTTCAGCAAGGCATTTAGAACATAGAACATTACAGCACAGAACAGGCCCTTCGACCTTCAATGTTGCGCCGACCAATATAAAAAGCAATGCCCCTCCAAACTAAACCATTCCCTTCTCTTCCATATACTTATCAACTAACCTCTTAAACGCCACAAACTTGGCGCATCTACAACCGCTGCAGGCAGGGCATTCCACTCCCGAACCACCCTTTGGGTAAAGAACCTGCCTCTGATACCCGTCCTATAACTATCACCCCTTAATTTAAAGCTGTGTCCCCTCGTGCTAGCTTTTTCCATCCTAGGAAAAAGGCTATCACTGTCCACCCTATCTAAACCTCTAATCATCTTATATGTTTCGATCAGGTCCCCTCTTAGCCTCCTCCTTTCTAACGAAAACAACCTCAAATCCCTCAGCCTCTCCTCATAAGACCTGCCTCCATACCAGGCAACATCCTGGTAAACCTCCTCTGTACCCTCTCCAATGCCTCCACATCTTTCTTATAATGTGGGGACCAGAACTGCACACAATACTCCAAGTGCGGCCGCACTAGAGTTTTGTACAGTTGCAACATGACGTTGCGGCTCCGAAATTCAATCCCTCTACCAATAAAAGCCAAGACTCCATATGCCTTCTTAACAACCTTCTCGACCTGACTGCCTACTTTCAGGGATCTATGCACATAAACACCAAGATCCCTCTGTTCATCTAGACTACTAAGAATCCTACCATTTGCCCTATACTCTACACATTTATTATTTCTGCCATAGTGCATTACCTCACACTTTTCCACATTAAACTCCATTTGCCACCTCTCGGCCCAGCTCTGCAACTTGTCCAAGTCCCTCTGCAAACTATAACACCCCTCTTCACTATCTACCACTCCACCGACTTTAGTGTCATCTGCAAATTTACTAATCCATCCTTCAATACCCTCATCCAGATCATTTATAAAAATTACAAACAGCAGGGGCCCCAAAACAGACCCCTGAGGTACACCACTTGTCACCGAACTCCACGATGAATATCTCCCATCAACCACCACCCTCTGTCTTCTATCTGCTAGCCAATTCCTAACCCAATTAGCTAAATCACCCTCTATCCCATACATCTGCATTTTCTGCAGAAGTCTTCCATGGGCCACCTTATCAAACGCCTTACTAAAGTCCATATATACCACATCAACCGCCTTACCCCCATCCACCTCCTTAGTCACTTTTTCAAAAAACTCAATGAGGTTAGTAAGGCACGACCTACCCTTCACAAAACCATGCTGACTATCTCCAATCAATTCATTACTCTCTAAATAACTATAAATCCTATCCCTAATTATTCTCTCCAACACTTTGCCCACCACAGAAGTAAGACTCACTGGCCTATATTCCCTGGAAGGTCTCTCTTCCACAAGGTCCCACATGCAAGACTTCTTGAGAAGGTGAGAGGCCATGGGATCCAAGGGGCTTTGGCCTTGTGGATCCAGAACTGGCTTGCCTGCAGAAGGCAGAGGGTGGTTGTGGATGGCTCTTTTTCTGCATGGAGGTCGGTCACCAGTGGAGTGCCCCAGGGATCTGTTCTAGGACCCTTGCTGTTTGTCATTTTCATAAATGACCTGGATGAGGAAGTGGAGGGATGGGTGAGTAAGTTCGCCGATGACACGAAGGTCGGTGGTGTTGTGGATGGTCTGGAGGGATGTCAGAAGTTGCAGCATGACATCGACAGGATGCAAGACTGGGCGGAGAAGTGGCAGATGGACTTCAACGCGGATAAATGTGTTGTGGTCCATTTTGGCAGATCCAACGGGATGAATGAGTACACTATCAAAGGTAGGAGTCTTAGCTGTGTGGAAGAGCAGAGGGATCTTGGGGTCCGGGTCCATAAGACTCTCAAATCGGCCTCCCAGGTGGAGGATGTGGTTAAGAAAGCTTACGGTGTACTGGCCTTCATTCATCGAGGGATTGAGTTCAGGAGTCAGGAGGTAATGCTGCAGCTTTATAGGACCCTTGTCAGACCACACTTGGAGTACTGTGCGCAGTTCTGGTCGCCTCACTATAGGAAGGACGTGGAAGCTATTGAAAGGGTGCAGAGGAGATTTACAAGGATGTTGCCTGGATTGGGAGGCATGCCTTATGAAGACAGGTTGAGGGAGCTGGGACTGTTCTCCCTGGAGAGACGAAGGTTGAGAGGCGACCTGATAGAGGTTTACAAGATGTTGAGAGGAATAGATAGGGTGGACTCTCAGAGACTATTTCCCAGGGCTGAAATGGTCGCGACGAGAGGGCACAGATTTAAGATGCAGGGAAGCAAGTACAGAGGGGATGCTAGGGGAAAGTTTTTCACTCAGAGGGTGGTGAGTGAATGGAATCGGCTGCCGTCGGTGGTGGTCGAGGCGAACTCGCTGGGGTCTTTTAAAAGACTTCTGGATGAGTATATGGGATCCAATGGGATTGGGGGTTATAGATAGGTCTATGGCTGGGTAGGTTTTGATGTGTTCGGTGCAACTTGTGGGCTGAAGGGCCTGTTTGTGCTGTAGTGTTCTATGTTCTAACTACATTTACATCTCCCTGCGTGAATACCAAAGAGAAATATTTATTCAGTGCCTTTCCAATCTCTTCAGGCTCCATGCACAACTTCCCACTGCTGTCTCTGACTGGCCCTAATCTTAACTCTAATTAAGTGATCCGAATGTGAGAATGACAGAACAGAGGTACGAGGCGGGATGGTTGGGGGTTGGTGGGGTGGGGCGGAGTGGGGATGAGAAGGAGAGCTGGAATGGAGAAATGGTAAAATGGAATTCAGAAAGAAGAATGATAGAATTCCAGCTCCCCACCCCCTCCCCAAACTTCACCCCATTCAGGGCAACTATCATATTCCTCAGGCAGTCCTTTAACAATCTGTACCTCTGTTCTCACATTCTGATCTCTTAATGGGCACTTTTAGCACAGCTCAGCCTTCTGTATCTTCTTTTACATTTCCTTTGTCACATTCTGCCCCCTCACCCTCCACCTCAATAGTAACAACCTCTGCTGATTCTCTTTGTATCAGCTCTGACAAAGAGTCATCCAGACTCGAAACATTGGCTCTATTCTCTCCCCACAGATACTGTCAGACTTGCTGAAATTTTCCAGCATGTTCTGTTTTTGTTTTAAACTCCATTTTGCTTTTTATCTAAGGACACTTACCCTCCCGAGTC
This sequence comes from Sphyrna mokarran, assembly GCA_024679065.1. NCBI lineage: Eukaryota > Metazoa > Chordata > Chondrichthyes > Carcharhiniformes > Carcharhinidae > Sphyrna > Sphyrna mokarran. The sequence goes on from JAGIQG010000010.1 coordinate 108,410,371, forward strand.
AGAATGGCCCTACACGTGACTCATGTTTCACACTGTTCTGAATGCCCTCTGATTCTATCAATCATTTTGTAAAGTCCCACCTCTGTCTTCCCAAAGTGACCATCGAATGTGGGGATTCTGCCCAGGGAGATTTGGAGGGAATGGGATGAATATTTGGAGAACAGGTTACCTCTGGAGCTGATGAACGATGTGATGAGACTGCGAATTCCTTTGCTGGTGAAAGGTTGAGTAGTTCTCAGACAGTGGTTGATAATGCTGTTCAGAACTGCCTCATCCCCTCTATCCACAACGTGACCGTGATACACAGCTATCCCTGGGAAGCAAACGGAAAATATTACATCTCAGCTCAGTGAGGCAATCGACACAGAAACTCGTGCAGACAAAGCAGAATAGAGTAGGGCCAGGTTTCCCTGTGCCCTGGGACAATTCTTATCCCAATGTCACAGCACAGGGTATCTGGCTGGCATGATGTTTTTGTGGTATGCAGATTAGATGTTGCATTTCCTACATTACAATAGTGACTACACTTCATAAATGTGTCATTGATTGTATAGCACTTTGCAACATCCTGAACTCATGAAAAGTATTATATAAATGCAGGTCTCTATTTATTAGTAGGACGTGCAAAAGGAGGAAGCCATTTGGCCCATCATGCCTGTGCTAGTTCGCTGAATGAGCTGTCCAATTACTTCCACTCCTCTCATCCTTTCTCATAATGTTTACAAGTTTTTATCTAATTCCCTGCTGAAAGTTACCACTGAATCGAGTTTCCCAGTAAGGCACTGGGGAGAGTTACAAAACAAAGAGATCTAGGGGTACAGGTTCATAGCTCCTTGAAAGTGGAGTCACAGGTGGACAGAGTGGTGAAGAAGGTATTCGGCATGCTTGGTTTCACTGGTCAGAACATTGAAATGGAGATGCCGGTATTGGACTGGGCTAACCACAGAAAGAAATCTGACAACACCAGGTTTTCTAGCCTACTGATTCTAATCAGTAATGTGTAAACCGTGCTGTTATATGCTCTGTCTGAGGCCAGAACTCTCCTTTCACCTAACGAAGGGGCAAATCCTGAAAGCTTGTGAGTTTACTATCAAATAAATCGGTTGGACTTAAACCTGGTGATGTCAAACTTCTTACAGAACATTGAATACAGGAGTTGGGACGTCTTGTTGAAATTGTACAAGACATTGGTAAGGCTGCACTTGGAATACTGTGTACAATTCTGGTCACCCTATTATAGAAAGGATATTATTAAACTAGAAAGAGTGCAGAAGAGATTTACTAGGATGCTACTGAGACTTGATGGATTGAGTTATAAGGAGAGGCTGGATAGACTGGGATTTTCTTTTTTGGAGTGTAGGAGGCTGAGGGGTGATCTTATAGAGGTCTATAAAATAATGAGGGGCACAGATCAGCTAAATAGTCGATATCTTTTCCCAAAGGTAGGGGAGTCTAAAACTAGAGGGCTTAGATTTAAAGTGAGAGGGGAAAGATACAAAAGGGTCCAGAAGGGCAATCTGCCTGGTTTGGAGGGTAGGTCTTATGAGGAAAGGTTGAGGGAGCTGGGGCTTTTCTCTTTGGAGCAGAGGAGAATGAGAGGTGACTTACCAAAGGTTTATAAGATGATGAGGAGGCTTGATAGAGTGGACGTTCAGAGACTATTTCCTCGGGTGGATGTAGCTGTTACTAGGGGGCATAACTATAATGTTCATGGTGGAAGATATAGGAGGGATGTCTGAGATAGATTCTTTACTCAGAGTGTGGTTGAGGTGTGGAATGGGCTGTCTGCTGTGATAGTGGAGTCGGACACTTTAGGAACTTTCAAGCGGTTATTGGATAGGCACATGGAGCACAGCAGAATGATAGGGAGTGGGATAGCTTGATCTTGGGTTTAGAAATAGCTTGGCACAACATTGAGGGCTCAAGGGCCTGTACTGTGCTGTACTGTTCTGTGTTTCTATATATGTTTCTATGTTTTGGTCGCACATTTTAATCCTTTTTTGAGACCTAGTTTCATATTTGGTTTGATGATTACTGGATGATTAGATCCAGATTCTAATGTCTTTTTGAGTTAACGAGGGTTCGCCACCTACAGGTTTGACCATAGTCTTGTTCATAATCCATTTAGTCGACACTTGTATCATGTACATCAGACTTTGTGGTTCCCCTGACACATTTTCCACTCAATAAATATTCACACCCTTCACCACGGATGAAGATTAGCAGCAGCAGTGTGTACCATCTAAGACACATTGCACCGATCGCTAAAGTCTCTTCGTTACACAAAGTACATTGGTTATTTGTTATTCATTCTTACCAACTAGAAATTCGAGCAGGGATTCCGAGTCATCCCAGGTTGTTTGTAGTTTCACCTGAATGTCGAGAGCAGCAAATAAATCAGCCTGTGTCCTGTGGTGGAAAGCACAGAATTACAGATGCTTATAGTGCGGCCATTCAGCCCATCAGGACAGCAGCTGAGCCGTTCAATTCCTCATGTCCTTTGATAGGTTGCCTTCCAGCATCACTTATATCAGACTTTGCGGTTCCTCCTATACCAGGTGAGGAATGGGGATTGAAGGAGTGGGATTTGAGCCAAGAGATTGTGAACGATCTCAGCTGTTAGTGAGGAGAACTGTTACTGAGGGATGACTTTGGGACCAGTGACCATAGTTCTATCAGTTTTAAGATAGTTATGGAGAATGATAGGGCTGGCCCAAAAATTAATATTCTAAATTGGGCCAATTTTGATAGTATCATAGAACATAAAACATAGAACATTACAGCGCAGAACAGGCCCTTCGGCCTTCGATGTTGCGCTGACCAATTAAGAAAAAGCAATGACCCTCTAACCTAAACCATTCCCTTTTCATCCATAAACTTATCTACTAAACTCTTAAACGCCACCAAACTTGGCGCATCTACAACTGCAGCAGGCAGGGCATTCCATACCCTTACCACCCTCTGGGTAAAGAACCTACCTCTGACATCCGTCCTATAACTACCACCCCTTAATTTAAAGCTATGTCCCCTCGTGCTAGCTTTCTCCATCCTAGGAAAAAGGCTATCACTGTCCACCCTATCTAAACCTCTAATCATCTTATATGTTTCAATAAGGTCTCCTCTTAGCCGCCTTCTTTCTAACGAAAACAACCTCAAATCCCTCAGCCTCTCTTCATAAGACCTGCCCTCCATACCAGGCAACATCCTGGTAAACCTCCTCTGTACCCTCTCCAATGCCTCCACATCTTTCTTATAATGTGGGGACCAGAACTGCACACAATACTCCAAGTGCGGCCGCACTAGAGTTTTGTACAGTTGCAACATGACGTTGCGGCTCCAAAATTCAATCCCCCTACCAATAAAAGCTAAGACTCCGTATGCCTTCTTAACAACCTTATCGAATTGATTGCCAACTTTCAGGGATCTATGCACATATACACCAAGATCCCTCTGTTCATCAACACTATTAAGAGTCCTACCATTAGCCCTATACTCTACACATTTGTTATTCCTGCCAAAGTGAATTACCTCACACTTTTCCGCAGTTAAACTCCATTTGCCACCTCTTGGCCCAGCTCTGCAACTTGTCCAAGTCTCTCTGCAAACTAGAACACCCCTCTTCACTATCTACCACTCCTCCGACTTTGGTGTCATCCGCAAAGTTACTAAATCCATCCTTCAATACCCTCATCCAGATCATTTATAAACATTACAAACAGCAGGGTCCCCAAGATCCCTGAGGTACACCACTTGTAACCGAACTCCATGATGAATAATTTCCATCAACCACCACCCTGTGTCTTCTATCGGCTAGCCAATTCCTAATCCAATTAGCTAAATCACCCTCAATCCCATACATCTGCATTTTCTGCAGAAGCCTTCCATGGGGAACGCCTTACTAAAGTCCATATATACCACATCAACTGCCTTACCCCCATCCACCTCTTTGGTCACTTTTTCAAAAAACTCAATAAGGTTAGTAAGGCACGACCTACCCTTCACAAAACCATGCTGACTATCCCCAATCAATTCATTTCTCTCTAAATAACTATAAATCCTATCCCTAATAATTCTTTCCAATACTTTGCCCACAACAGAAGTAAGACTCACCGGTCTATAATTCCCAGGCAGGAACTTTCAAAGGATAATTGGGGGAGTCTGTGGGAAGGAAAAGGGATGTCTGGTAAGTGGCACACTTTCAAAAGTGTGTTAATCAGGGTTCAGGGTAAACACATTCCTTTAGAATGAAGGGCAAGGCTGGCAGAAATAGGGAACCCTGGATGACTCAGGATATTGAGGCTGTGGTCAAGAAGAAGAAGGAGGCACATGACATGTATAGGCAGCTGGGATCAAGTGAATCTCTTGAAGGATATAGAGGGTGTGGGAGTAGAGTTAAGAGAGAAATCAGGAGGGCAAAAAGCGACACAAAGTTTTTTTGGCAGATAAGGCAAAAGAGAATGCAAAGAGCTTCTACAAATAAATAAGGGGCAAAAGAGTAACAAGAAAAAGAGTAGATCCTCCTAAGGATCAACAAGGTCATCTATGTGCAGATCCACAAGAGATGGGTGAGATTACAGAGAAGGAGGTACTGCAAGTCTTAAAGTACATCAAGGTAGATAAATCTGAAGGACCTAATGATATCTCAGGGAGGCTAGGGAGGAAAGTGCAGCTCCCCTAGCCGAGATATTTGAATCACTGATTCTCACGGGTGAGGTGAGTTAAGATTGGAGAGTGCTAAATGTTGTGCCTTTGTTGGGTAAATTGTTCAAAGATATTTTGAGAGACAGGATCTATAAAACATAGAACATAGAACATTACAGTGCAGAACAGGCCCTTCGGCCTTCGATGTTGCGCCGATCAATTAGGAACAAGCAGTGACCCTCTAACCTAAACCATTCCCTTTTCATCCATAAACTTATCTACTAACCTCTTAAATGCCACCAAACTTGACGCATCTACAACTGACGCAGGCAAGGCATTCCATACCCTTACCACCCTCTGGGTAAAGAACCTACCTCTGACATCTGACCTAAAACCACCACCCCTTAATTTAAAGCTATGTCCCCTCGTGCTAGCTTTCTCCATCCTAGGAAAAAGGCTATCACTGTCCACCCTATCTAAACCTCTAATCATCTTATATGTTTCAATAAGGTCTCCTCTTAGCTGCCTTCTTTCTAGAATGCTATCAAGATAGACAAGTCTCCGGGAGCAGATGGGATGTACCCCAGGTTATGGTGCGAGGTGAGGGATGTCATTGCAGAGCCCCTGGCGATGATCTTTGCATCATCGATGGAGACGGGAGAGGTTCCGGAGGACTGGAGGATTGCGGATGTGGCCCCTATTTTCAAGAAAGGGAACAGGGATAGTCCTGGAAATTACCGGCTGGTGAGTCTGACCTCAGTGGTTGGTAAGCTGATGGAGAGGCTTCTCAGGGACAAGATTTACGAGCATTTGGGGAAGCTTAGGTTGATTAGAAATAGTCAGCATGGTTTTGTAAAAGGCAGGTCGTGCCTTACGAGCTTAATTGAGTTCTTCGAAAATGTGACTGAACACATTGACAAAGGAAGAGCAGTGGACGTGGTGTACATGGACTTCAGCAAGGCATTTGACAAGGTCCCACATGCAAGACTTCTTGAGAAGGTGAGAGGCCATGGGATCCAAGGGGCTTTGGCTCTGTGGATCCAGAACTGGCTTGCCTGCAGAAGGCAGAGGGTGGTTGTGGATGGCTCTTTTTCTGCATGGAGGTCGGTCACCAGTGGAGTGCCCCAGGGATCTGTTCTAGGGCCTTTGCTGTTTGTCATTTTCATAAACGACCTGGATGAGGAGGTAGAGGGATGGGTGAGTAAGTTCGCTGATGACACGAAGGTCGGTGGTGTTGTGGATGGTCTGGAGGGATGTCAAAAGTTGCAGCATGACATCGACAGGATGCAAGACTGGGCGGAGAAGTGGCAGATGGACTTCAACGCGGATAAATGTGTTGTGGTCCATTTTGGCAGATCCAACGGAATGAATGAGTACACTATCAAAGGTAGGAGTCTTAGCTGTGTGGAAGAGCAGAGGGATCTTGGGGTCCGGGTCCATAAAACTCTCAAATCAGCCTCCCAGGTGGAGGATGTGGTTAAGAAAGCTTACGGTGTACTGGCCTTCATTCATCGAGGGATTGAGTTCAGGAGTCAGGAGGTAATGCTGCAGCTTTATAGGACAATTGTCAGACCACACTTGGAGTACTGTGCGCAGTTCTGGTCGCCTCACTATAGGAAGGACGTGGAAGCTATTGAAAGGGTGCAGAGGAGATTTACAAGGATGTTGCCTGGATTGGGAGGCATGCCTTATGAAGACAGGTTGAGGGAGCTGGGACTGTTCTCCATGGAGAGACGAAGGTTGAGAGGCAACCTGATAGAGGTTTACAAGATGTTGAGAGGAATAGATAGGGTGGACTCTCAGAGACTATTTCCCAGGGCTGAAATGGTCGCGACGAGAGGGCACAGATTTAAGGTGCAGGGAAGCAAGTACAGAGGGGATGCTAGGGGAAAGTTTTTCACTCAGAGGGTGGTGAGTGAATGGAATCGGCTGCCGTCGGTGGTGGTCGAGGCGAACTCGCTGGGGTCTTTTAAAAGACTTCTGGATGAGTATATGGGACCCAATGGGATTGGGGGTTATAGATAGGTCTATGGCTGGGTAGGTTTTGATGTGTTCGGCACAACTTGTGGGCCGAAGGGCCTGTTTGTGCTGTAGTGTTCCATGTTCTATGAAAACAACCTCAAATATCTCAGCCTCTCCTCATAAGACCTGCCATCCATACCAGGCAACATCCTGGTAAACCTCCTCTGTACCCTCTCCAATGCCTCCACATCTTTCTTATAATGTGGGGACCAGAACTGCACACAATACTCCAAGTGCGGCCGCACTAGAGTTTTCTACAGTTGCAACATGACGTTGCGGCTCCGAAATTCAATCCCCCTACCAATAAAAGCTAAGACTCCGTATGCCTTCTTAACAACCTTATCGACTTGAGTGCCAACTTTCAGGGATCTATGCACACATACACCAAGATCCCTCTGTTCATCAACACTATTAAGAGTCCTACCATTAGCCCTATACTCTACACATTTGTTATTCCTGCCAAAGTGAATTACCTCACACTTTTCCGCAGTTAAACTCCATTTGCCACCTCTCGGCCCAGCTCTGCAACTTGTCCAAGTCTCTCTGCAAACTAGAACACCCCTCTTCACTATCTAACACTCCTCCGACTTTGGTGTCATCCGCAAATTTACTAATCCATCCTTCAATACCCTCATCCAGATCATTTATAAAAATTACAAACAGCAGGGGCCCCAAAACTGACCCCTGAGGTACACCACTAGTAACCGAACTCCATGATGAATATCTCCCATCAACCACCACCCTCTGTCTTCTATCTGCTAGCCAATTCCTAATCCAATTAGGTAAATTACTCTCAATCCAATACATCTGCATTTTCTGCAGAAGCCTTCCATGGGCCACCTTATCGAACACCTTACTAAAGTCCATATATACCATATCAACTGCCTTACCCCCATCCACCTCTTTGGTCACTTTTTCAAAAAACTCAATAAGGTTAGTAAGGCACGACCTACCCTTCACAAAAACCATGCTGACTATCCCCAATCAATTCATTTCTCTCTAAATAACTATAAATCCTATCCCTAATAATTCTCTCCAATACTTTGCCCACAACAGAAGTAAGACTCACTGGCCTATAATTCTCCGGAATGTCTCTCTTCCCCGTCTTGAACAATGGGACCACATTCGCTATCCTCCAGTCTTCCAGCACTATACCCGTACCCAACGACGACCTGAAGAGGCTCTGCAATCTCCTCTCTCGCCTCCCAGAGAATCCTTGGGTAAATCCCGTCCGGCCCAGGGGACTTATCTAACTTCAAACCCTCAAGAATAGCTGGCACATCCTCCTTATCTACTTCAATGCTTTCCAGTTTGCAACCCTGTATCCCAGTGTTCTCCACAACTACATTTACATCTCCCTGCGTGAATACCGAAGAGAAATATTTGTTCAGTGCCTCTCCAATCTCTTCAGGCTCCACGCACAACTTTCCACTGCTGTCCATAACTGGCCCTAACCAATCTTCTATTCTTAACATATCTAAAGAAAGCTTTAGGATTCTCCTTGATCCTATCAGCCAAAGTCTTCTCGTGTCCCCTTTTAGCCCTCCTCAACTCACTCTTTAGCTCACTCCTGGATAATCTATAGCGATCCATTGCACTAACTGAGCCTTCAAGCCTCATCCTGACATAAGCCTCTTTTTCCCTTTTAACCAGCAAATTGACTTTTTTCGTACACCATGGTTCCCTTACTCGACCATTTCCTCCTTGCCTGACAGGGACATACTTATCAAGGACTTGCAGCAGCTGCTCCTTGAATAAGCTCCACATTTCAGATGTGCCCAGTCCCCGTAGTTTCCTAGTCCAACCTATGCACCCTAATTCTCTCCTTATGGCCTCATAATTACCATTCCCCCAGCTATAACTACTGCCTCCAGCTTCATGCCTATTGCTATCCATCACTAAGGTGAACGTAACCGAATTGTGGTCACTATCACCAAAATGTTCACCACCTTCCAAGTCTAACACCTGGTCTGGCTCATTGCCCAGCACCAAATCCAATGTAGCCTCACCTCTAGTTGGCCTATCGACATACTGAGTCAAAAAACCTTCCTGCACACTTTGTATAAAAACTGACCTCTCTAACGAGTTAGAGCTATAGCTATTCCAATCAATATTAGTAAAGTTAAAGTCCCCCATAACAATTACCCTATTACTTTCACTCCTGTCCAGGATCGACTTTGCAATCCTTTCCTCTACCTCTCTAGAACTTTTTGGAGGTCTATAAAAGACTCCCAACAGGGTGACCTCTCCTCTCCTGTTTCTAACCTCAACCCATATTACCTCAACAGGCAAGTCCTCATCAAACTTCCTTTCTGTCACTGTGATACAGTCTTTAACTAATAATGCCACTCCTCCCCCCCTTCTACTTCCTTCTCTACTCCAACTGAAGCATTTGAACCCCAGAACCTGCAACAACCATTCCTGTCCCTGCTCTATCCATGTCTCTAAAATGGTCACAACATCGAAGTTCCAGGTACTGGTCCAAGCTGCAAGTTCCTCCACCTTTTTGTGAATACTTCTTGCATTAAAGTATATGCATTTCAAACTATAGACACTTAGAGACGCAAGGACTAATTAGGGACAGTCAGATTGGCTTTTTGGGAGTAGAAAATCATGTCTCACAAATTTAATGGAGTCTTTTGTTGCATAAGGTTAAATCTATGGGATCCAGAGGTATCTAAATGGATACAAAAGTGGTTCTTGACAGAAGCCAGAGGGTGGTTGTAGAGAGTTATTTTTCAAACTGGAGGTCTGTGACCAGCAGTGTGCCTCAGGGATCAGTGCTGGGCCCACTGCTATTTGTCATTTATATTTATGATTTGGATGAGGATATAGGAGGCAGGGTTAGTAAGTTTGCAAATGACACCAAGATTGGTGGCATCGTGGACAGTGAAAAAAGTTATCTTCAACTGCAACAGGATCTTGATCAATTGGACCAGTGGCTGACAAATGGCAGATGGACAAGTGTAAGGTGATGCATTTTGGTAGATTAAACCAGGGCAGGACTTACTCAGTTAATGGTAGCGCACTGGGGAGATTTACAGAACAGCTGTGATTCCACTCTCAAGGAGCTATGTACATGTTCATAGTTCATTGAAAGTGGAGTCACAGGTGGATAGAGTGATGAAGAAGGCATTCGATTTGCTTGGTTTCATCGGTCAGAAATTGAATACAGGAGTTGGAATGTATTGTTGAGGTTGTACAAGACATTGGTAAGGCCACACTTGGAATACTTTGGGCAATTCTGGTCACCCTATTATAGAAAGGATATTATTAAACTAAAAAGTGCAGAAAAGATTTACTAGGATGCTACGGGACTTGATGGATTGAGTTATAAAGAGAGACGGAATGAACTGAGGCTTTTTTCTCTTATAAGAAAACATTATAAGAAAGATGGAAAGGGTGCAGAGGAGGTTTACAAGGATGTTGCCTGGTATGATAAGTCCCTGGCTAAGGGACTTGAAGTTATTTTCATTACAGAGAAGAAGGCTACGAGGTGACTTAATTGAGACATATAAGATGCTCAGAGGGTTAGATAGGCTCTCACTATCCACCCTTTTTCCTTGGATGGAAATGGATAACACGAGGGGACATAGCTTTAAATTAAGAGGTGGTAGTTATAGGACAGAGGTTAGAGGTGGGTTCTTTACTCAGAGGGTAGTAAGGGCATGGAATGCCCTGCCTGCAGCAGTTGTGGACTCGTCAAGTTTAAGAGTGTTCAAATGGTCAGTGGATAGGCATATGGATAACATTGGAATAGTTTAGGATAGAGGGTCATAAAATTGGTTGCATTGGTCGGCACAACATCGAGGGCCGAAGGGCCTGTTCTGCGCTGTAATGTTCTGTGTTCTAAGCGTGGACAATTTGGATTAATTTAGGGATTTAAAAAAAAATAAGGGCAGTACGGACAAGTTGGGCCGAAGGGCCTGTTTCCACGCTGTAAACCTCTAGGACTCCATGAGGTCTCTATGAGTGACTTACCAGTGATACGAGTGTGCCTGCACCCAGTTCCCATAGTGCTGTCGGTGCAGTAGGATTGAGTGCAGAGCCGTGAGGAGAATTAGACGCTCGGCCCTTACTGAGTCTCCCTGTTTGATCTGGGCCTGAGTGTACGAACGATCCAAAGTGTTTTGTAGCATTGATGGAGTCTCGATCACCAGCTTTGTCACATATCGCCTCAGTATTCCTGCAACAAATCATCAGATGCGGTCAGTGCCTAGGGTCACAGATTCAGACCCAGGAATGAGGGGAATGACACAAAAGACAAGACGGGGGAAAAGACGGTGGACTGAATAGCCTGTGGAAACAAATAAAGTATTTAAACAGTCCTCCTATATCCCTCTATCTGCAGACCGCTCATGTGGCTGTCCAAGAGACCCTTAAACAACCCTAGCGTGCCTGCTCCCACCACCTTACTCAGTAGTGCATTCCATATCCTCACTACCCTTTGTGTGAAAAAATGCCCTCTAATATTCGTCTTATACATTGCCCCCCTCACCCTAAGGCCGTGACCCCTCGTTCTATCCGATTCTAATGGTGGAAAAAGCTTACCACCATTTACTCTATCTATACCCTCATAATCTTATATACCTCTAATAGATCCCCTCTCAGCTGACGTCTTTCAAAGGAAAACAACCCCAGTGCGTTCAACCTTTCCTCGTAAGACAGCCCTTCCATACCAGGCAGCATCCTGGTAAATCTTCTCTGCACTCTCTCCAGGGCCTCCACATCCTTCCGGTAGTACGGCGACCAGAACTGGACGCAGTACTCCAAGTGAGGCCTAACCAACATTCTATACACTTGTAACATCAGACTCCTACTCTTGTATTCTATACCCCTTCCTATGAAGGATAACATACCATACGCTTTCTTTATCACTTTTTCCACCTGTACTGACACCTTCAGAGACTTGTGAACCTGCACCCCAGGTCTCTCTGCGTCTCTATACTCCGGATAGTTTTACCTTTTATCCTATAACTCCCCTCTACATTATTCCGGCCAAAATGAATCACCTCGCATTTATCCGGATTAAATTCCATTTGCCATCTATCTGCCCAATCTACCAGCCTATCTATGTCCTGTTGTATTGCTTGGCACTGCTCCTCAGTCCCCGCCAATCCAAGCATCTTAGTGTCGTCAGCAAATTTGCTGATCACACCACCTACCCCCTCTTCCAAGTCATTTATATAAATCACAAATAGAAGAGGTCCTAGTACTGAGCCCTGTGGGACACCACTAGTGACTGACCTCCAGTTGGAAAAAGAGCCTTCCACTACTACCCGCTGTCTCCTCCTCCCGAGCCAGTTCTCAACCCATCTACATACCTGGCCCTGTATCCCATGCGCCTTCACCTTTTTTATCAGCCTACCATGGGGAACCTTGTCAAACGCCTTACTGAAATCCAAGTAGACGACATCAACGGCTTGTCCTTCATCAACCGTTTTTGTCACCTCTTTAAAAAATTCCACTAGATTTGTAAGGCACGACCTCCCCTTAACGAAGCCATGCTGCGTATCCCTGATCTGATCGCAGTGCTCCAGATGCTCATACATCCTGTCCCTGAGGATCCTCTCCATTAGCTTACCTATAACTGAAGTCAAGCTCACCGGCCTATAGTTCCCTGGATTATCCCTCTGACTCTTTTTAAACAACGGTACTACATTTGCAATCCTCCAGTCCTCTGGGACCTCACCTGTGTCCAAAGAAGAGACAAAGATTTGCGTCAGAAGCCCAGCAATGTCATCTCTCAAATCTGCCTCGTACATCTCCTTTAAACCTTACCCCTTGCACCTTAAACCTGTGCCCCCCTAGTAACTGACTCTTCCACCTTGGGAAAAAGCTTCTGACTATCCATTCTGTCCATGCCTCTCATAATCCTGTAGAATTCTATCAGGTCTCCCCTCAACCTCCATCATTCAGATGAGAACAAAACAAGCTTCTCTAACCTCTCCTCCAAAGCTAATGCCCTCCATACCAGACAACATTCTGGTAAATCTTTTCTGTACCCTCTCCAAAGCCTCCATATCCTTCTGGAAGTGCGGCGACCAGAATTGAACACCATTTTCCAAGTGCGGCCTAACTAAGATTCTATAAAGCTGCAACATGACTTGCCAATTTTTAAACTCAATGCCCTGATGATGAAGGGAAGATTGCCGTATGTCTTCTTGACCACCTTCTCCACCTGCATTGCACTTTCAGTGGCTTTTGTATCTGTGCAGCCAGATCCCTCTGTCTATCAGCTCTGAGATGCAGAGGGATTTGAATGATTTAATGCATAAATCACGAAAGACTAGCATACAGAAAGTAATTGGGAAAGCTATTAGGAAATAAAAATTTATTGTGAGAGGAATTGAATACAGAAGTATGGAGGTTTGCTTCAGTTGTACAGATGTAAATGCATTAGAAGCAATTCAGAGAAGGTTACTACACTAATATTGGCCTTGAGGGGTATTGAACGTGGAAAGGATGTTTCCTCTTGTGGAAGAATCTGGAACTATGGGTCACTGTTTAAAAATTAGGGGCAGCATATTTAAACCATAAATGAGACAAAATTCTTTCTGTCAGAAGGTGGTGAATCTATAGAACTCCTCCTGAAAAGGTGGCAGAAGCGTATTTGAATATTTTAAGGAAGAGATGGTTAGATTGATGGTGAGAAAGGGGATGATAGGTTATGTAGATGTGATGTTATCATCAGATCAGCCGTGATCTTATTAAACGGTGGAGGAGGCTCGAGGGGCTGACTGGTCTACTCCTGCTCCTTTTCTTAGGAGTGTGCTGGAGGTGTGGCCAATTGAGGCATTTTAAAGGGAAATGGATCATTATTTGGAGATATGAGATTTATGGAGCTAACGGGAGAGGACATGAACTAGATCTTTTTGTAGACAGCTGACACAGACCTGATGGGCTGAATGGCTTCCTTTGTGCTGCAACCATTTTGTGATTCTAGGAAGATCAGGAAACATATCAAGTAGCTGGCAGCAAAATGCAAGAGCTGATTTCTCCCATCTATTCCCCAAATGCTTTGAATCTATTCTTGCAGGTCACAGAAAGGGTCAGTGAGTAGTCGAGACATGCCTCAGAACCTGGTGCTAGTTACTAACTGCAATTAATTGGGACTCAGGGAGATGGTGACCTCAGATCCCTCCTCTCTTGCCTCCTCCCTCCTCTTTTATCACACGGTACTTTTCCAATAAGCTGCCCTGTGCCCTATGCTCTTTTATCTTTTTTCTGTGGTCTGTGTAGGAAGATATCTGGGCCACTCACACACAGTGCTGTTTTATATGGATGTTACATTGGGATCTTATGGAAAAAGAAGTAAAATCGCCATAGTCCCCGCTGCCAAGAGATTGTGACTTTTGGTGCTTTAATGTGAGGATCACCACATCTCAGGCTAGAGGCAAGGCTGAGAAGACAGTGAGGGAATTGAACTCATGTAGTTGATGTTCTGCATCACAAACAGCCATCCAACAAACTGGATTAAACTGACTCCCAAAGAGAAGAACAACTTGCTAAATAACTTTGAAAGGTGGGTATGGAGCAGTTTGGGAAGGGTCAACAGGATAGGAAAAATAACAGATGCTGGAGAGAGTGAACATAGAAAGAAATGTATTAAATGTAATTAGGACAAAGGCAGCAAGAATGGACTGGATAAAATGAAAGGAAAATTTCAAAGAGGAAGGGAGCAAATATCAGTGTTGTGTGGGTTGAAAAGTGAAGAAAGTTACTAGAAATTGAAGACTCTGGCACAGGAGGGAAGGCAGTGAGGGAGGGCAGAGCAGATACACCTGGCAGTGAGGGAGCACAGAGCAGATACACCTGGCAGTGAGGGAAGGGTAGACACACCTGGCAGTGAGCTGTAGGAACTCTGGCTGCAAATCAGCCACAGGCGGAAATTCGGATGAATTCTGTAACCAGACTCCATCACCACGGTTCGATCATCCTCTTTAGGAAGCTTGCACAGGTAATGTTCTGTTGACACATTGGAAGCAGCAGCTTTGGATGGAATGTAATCTGGGAGGAAAATATTGAATCAGGTGCCTGGAAAACCAGAGGCCACACATTTTAATAATAGACAAAATATACAACAGCTATACAAGGAAAATGACTTTATATAAAGTGATAAGGACTCAGAATCAGGAGAGGACTCGGAATCTGGTAAGGAAACAGAATTTGACCAGGATCTGGAATATAGCCACATTCCAGAATCCAGTAAGGATCTGAAATCTGTTCAGGTTCTGAAATTTGACCAGGATCTGGAATGTGACAAGGATCTGGAATCTGGTGAGGATCCGGAATCTGGTAAGAATTTGGGATCGAGTAAGGATCTGGGATCGGGTAACGATTGATATGCTGAGGGTCTGGAATATGGGAGTGACAGGGGGTGAGTAATGCAGAATGGGCTGAACATCCCCCGACAGTAATTAATCTGTGAGTCTGTGATTTGTTATTTCTCTGAATTCTGCCCATGCCCATCAATGGTCAGTGACTGAAATTGTCCTGGGAGTGTTTGATGGGGGACAGTGTAGAGGGAGCTTTACTCTGTATCTAACCCCGTGCTGTACCTGTCCTGGGAGTGTCTGATGGGGGACAGTATAGAGAGAGCTTTACTCTGTATCTAACCCCGTGCTGTACCTGTCCTGGGAGTGTCTGATGGGGGACAGTACAGAGAGAGCTTTACTCTGTATCTAACCCCATGCTGTACCTGTCCTAGAACATAGAACATAGAACATAGAACATTACAGCACAGAACAGGCCCTTCGGCCTTTGATGTTGCGCCGACCAATATAAAAAGCAATGCCCCTCCAAACTCAACCATTCCCTTCTCTTCCATATACTTATCAACTAACATAGAACATAGAACATTACAGCACAGAACAGGCCCTTCGGCCTTCGATGTTGCGCCGACCAATATAAAAAGCAGTCCTGGGAGTGTTTGATGGGGGGACAGTGTAGAGGGAGCTTTACTCTGTATCTAACGCCGTGCTGTACCTGTCCTGGGAGTGTTTGATGGGGGGACAGTATAGAGGGAGCTTTACTCTGTATCTAACGCCGTGCTGTACCTGTCCTGGGAGTGTTTGATGGGGACAGTGTAGAGGGAGCTTCACTCTGTATCTAATCCCGTACTGTACCTGTCCTCGGAGTGTTTGATGGGGGACAGTGTAGAGGGAGCTTTACTCTGTATCTAACGCCGTGCTGTACCTGTCCTGGGAGTGTTTGATAGGGGACAGTGTAGAAGGAGCTTTACTCTATATCTAACCCCGTGCTGTACCTGTCCTGGGAGTGCTTGATGAGTACAGTGTAGAGGGAGCTTTACTCTGTATCTAACCCCGTGCTGTACCAGTCCTGGGAGTGTTTGATGGGGGGACAGTGTAGAGGGAGCTTTACTCTGTATCTAACCCCGTGCTGTACCTGTCCTGGGAGTGTTTGATTGGGGGGACAGTGTAGAGGGAGCTTTACTCTGTATCTAACCCTGTGCTGTACCTGTCCTGGGAGTGTTTGATGGGGGACAGTGTAGAGGGAGCTTTACTCTGTATCTAACCCTGTGCTGTACCTGTCCTGGGAGTGTTTGATGGGGGTCAGTGTAGAGGGAGCTTTACTCTGTATCTAACCCCGTGCTGTACCTGTCCTGGGAGTGTTTGATGGGGGACAGTGTAGAGGAGCTTTACTCTGTATCTAACCCCGTGCTGTACCTGTCCTGGGAGTGTTTGATGGGGTCAGTGTAGAGGGAGCTTTACTCTATATCTAACCCCGTGCTGTTCCTGTCCTGGGAGTGTTTGATGGGGGACAGTGTAGAGGGAGCTTTACTCTGTATCTAACCCCGTGCTGTACCTGTCCTGGGAGTGTTTGATGGGGGACAGTGTAGAGGGAGCTTTACTCTGTATCTAACCCCGTGCTGTACCTGTCCTGGGAGTGTTTGATGGGGGACAGTGTAGAGGGAGCTTTACTCTGTATCTAACCCCGTGCTGTACCTGTCCTGGGAGTGTTTGATGGGGACAGTGTAGAGGGAGCTTTACTCTGTATCTAACCCCGTGCTGTACCTGTCCTGGGAGTGTTTGATGGGGGACAGTGTAGAGGGAGCTTACTCTGTATCTAACCCCGTGCTGTACCTGTCCTGGGAGTGTTTGATGGGGACAGTGTAGAGGGAGCTTTACTCTGTATCTAACCCCGTGCTGTACCTGTCCTGGGAGTGTTTGATGGGGACAGTGTAGAGGGAGCTTTACTCTGTATCTAACCCCGTGCTGTACCTGTCCTGGGAGTGTTTGATGGGGGGACAGTGTAGAGGGACGTTACTCAGTGTAGAGGGGTACAAATGCTTTAGTCGGAGTAGAGAAGGGGGTAGAAGGGGGGGAGGAGTGGCGTTACTGGTCAAAGACTGTATCACGGTGATCGAAAAGAAGTTTGATGAGGACTTGTCTGTTGAGGTAGTATGGGCTGAGATTAGAAACAGGAGAGGAGAGGTCACCCTGTTGGGAGTCTTTTACAGACCTCCTAATAGTTCTAGAGAGGTTGAGGAAAGGATTGCGAAGTCAATTCTGATTAGGAGTGAAAGTAGTAGGGTAATTGTGATGGGGGACTTTAACTTTGCTAATATTGATTGGAATAGCTATAGCTCTAGCTCGTTAGAGGGGTCAGTTTTCGTACAGAGTGTGCAGGAAGGTTTTTTGACTCAGTATGTAGATAGGCCAACTAGAGGTGAGGCTACATTGGATTTGGTGCTGGGCAATGAGCCAGACCAGGTGTTAGGCTTGGAAGTTAGTGAACATTTTGGTGATAGTGACCACAATTCGGTTACGTTCACCTTAGTGATGGACAGGGATAGGCATGAAGCTGGGGGCTGTAGTTATAGCTGGGGGAAGGGTAATTATGAGGCCATCAGGAGAGAATTAGGGTGCGTAGATTGGACTAGGGAACTACAGGGACTGGGAACATCTGGAATGTGGTGCTTATTCAAGGAGCAGCTGCTGAGAGTCCTTGATAAGTATGTCCCTGTCAGGCAGGGAGGAAATGGACGAGTAAGAGAGCCTTGGTGTACGAAAAGAGTTGATTTGCTGGTTAAGAAGAAAAAGGAGGCTTATGTCAGGATGAGGCTTGAAGGCTCAGGTGCAATGGATAGCTATAGATTAGCTAGGAAGGAGGTAAAAAGTGAATTGAGGAGAGCTAAGAGGGGACACGAGAAGATGTTGGCTGATAGGATTAAGGAGAATCCTAAAGCTTTCTTTCGATATGTTAAGAATAGAAGATTGGTTAGGGCAAGATTAGGGCCAGTCATAGACAGCAGTGGGAAGTTGTGCGTGGAGCCTGAAGAGATTGGCGAGGCACTGAATAAATATTTCTCTTCGGTATTCACGCAGAGTGCTGGAAATGTAGCTGTGGAGAGCACTGAGGTACAGGGTTGCAAATTGGGGAGTATTGTAGTAGATAGGGAGGATGTGTTAGAAATTCTCGAGGGTTTGAAGTTGGATAAGTCCCCTGGGCCGGACGGGATTTACCCTAGGATTCTCTGGGAGGCAAGAGAGGAGATTGCAGAGCCTCTGGCTCTGATCTTCAGGTCCTCGTTGGTTACGGGTGTGGTTCCGGAGGACTGGAGGATGGCGAATGTGGTCCCATTGTTTAAGAAGGGGAAGAGAGACCTTCCTGGGAATTATAGGCCAGTGAGTCTTACTTCTGTGGTGGGCAAGGTATTGGAGAGAATTATTAGGGATAGGATTTATAGTTATTTAGAGAGAAATGAATTGATTGGGGATAGTCAGCATGGTTTCGTGAAGGGTAGGTCATGCCTTACTAACCTCATTGAGTTTTTTGAGAAAGTGACCAGAGAGGTGGATGGGGGTAAGGCGGTTGATGTAGTATATATGGACTTTAGTAAGGCTTTTGATAAGGTGGCCCATGGAAGACTTCTACAGAAAATGCAGATGTGTGGAATAGAGGGTGATTTAGCTAATTGGATTAGAAATTGGCTGGCAGATAGAAGACAGAGGGTGGTGGTTGATGGGAGATATTCATCGTGGAGTTCGGTGACGAGTGGTGTGCCTCAGGTCTGTTTTGGGGCCCCTGCTGTTTGTAATTTTTATAAATGATCTGGATGAGGGTATTGAGGATGGATCATAAATTTGCAGATTATACTAAAGTTGGTGGTGTGGTAGATAGTAAGAGGGGTGTTTTAGTTTACAGAGTGACTTTGACAAGTTGCAGAGCTGGCCGAGAGGTGGCAAATGAGTTAATGTGGAAAAGTGTGAGGTAATGCACTTGGCAGTAACAATAAATGTGTAGAGTATAGGGCTAATGGTAGGACTCTTAATAGTGTGAGGAACAGAAGGATCTTGGTGTATGTGTCAATAGATCCCTGAAAGTAGGCAGTCAAGTGGATAAAGTTG